>VYXB01008628.1:339653-540799 GCA_013397135.1 Pachyramphus minor | reverse complement strand
TTTTTTTTTTTTTTTTTTTTTTACTGGTGCTCATTACAGCTAAAGGTCAGTTGTGTTTCCACTGTAAGCCTAGGGATAATGGCATGATCCAGCAAACTCTTTCTTGTGTAAAGTTAACAGGACGATTTGCATAAAAACCCTTACTCAGGGAGTAATTTGCAGGATTGCACCTTTAAAACCCTCGCCTCAGGAGCAAGGCAAAAGCTGGAACCTGGAACAGCAATCTTCCAAAGCCATATTTTATCAGAGGAAACGATCAAAATTTAATGAGGAGAAAAAGGTACTTAATGGCTGTAGATAGTGTAATTTCAGCCATAAAAATGGGATCATCTTGTGAGGCCTCTTGCTGTGGCCTTTCCAATCAATGGCACAGTTGGCAGCAGCCTCGGCCGTTACAGGATGAAGCCCTACAAGGTGTCAGGCAAAAGTCCCAACCCCCTGTAAAATGCACGTGATGGACCACTTGGATGAGTGACTGGGGCTTTTCCTCCATGAAATCCATGCTTGGCTAAAAAGCCATGGTATGACACCTTTTGTAAGCAGTGGAATCTGAGGCAGGGTGGCCTTGCAGTCGTGGTCGACGTTGCTGGAATCTCAGGAGGGTTTTCCTCCTTCGAGTGTTCCACCAGCTCAGTTGTTTATCACACTGAAGACTCCCTGAGGCTGAACACTAGCCTTGAAAATCTATTTACATTTTAAATATATGCCAAAGTGTAGGCCCTGGGACAATCCAGAGAAGTTAGGTACGCAGAGCAACCAAAATGGAATTAAAAAACCCTCCTTTAGTGAGTCCTGGTTGAGTATTTCCCCATATTTCCTTGAACAGCCCAAATGTCAAAGGCTAGCCTATATATCTCAGGTCACAGCTAAGAAAAGCAACAGATGGATTTGGCCATTGGTGAGCAAATATTAGTCCTGGACAAAGGCACTGCTTTATTTTCCAAGTGTACCAAAATTAGAGAACCCCCTAGTGCTGAGTAATTTTGTTCTGCCTTACTGTGAAAATTCCCAGTGTTCAATAGCCCTCCACAAGTTCTCATTTGATCCCTGTAGTGCAGTGCTCCTGTGGCTACATGTCAGCTGCAGTGGTGGTAAACATGTACACACTACTCATTTAGGGGCTTTTAAAAGGCTTCTCACTGTGCCCAGAAATTACACCTGTGCTTTCTTTCTTACCCATGCTGTTGTCTTTGTTTCTTGGGCTATATTAAGCCCTTTTTTATTTCCCCTTGAAAGAGTGGAAATGTATAAATACCTTTAAGTCCTGTTTTCTCCCTAGCAAGCAAATTGTTCAGAGGGACAGAGACAGTTAACATGAACAGAGAGAAAAAAACATGGGGATGGCAGCAGATGTCTGCCCCTCCTGAAGACACTTGACTTTTCAGGAGCTCTGTGGTGTTAGCTGAAATCCCTGGCAGCTGCAGTGCCTGGTTTCCCGGAGACAGGGACCTGTGATATTCTGACTGTGTTTTCTCTCTCTAGAAATGATGAAGGGAGACAGAGTCTGTGGTAGCCCGAGGAGCTGCGTCAGAGGAGGGGGAGAGGTGGATGCAAGGCTGCAACGAGGCATTGGCCTCTAATAAACTTTTCCATTGTAGGAGAATATTTCAACATTAAAGATGACCCGATAAAAACAAGAAGAAGAGGAGGTGTGGTAAGTAATGTAAAATACCATATCTAAAAGGCTGTTTGATCTGTTTGCACCATGCTGCTAAAAAAGGGGCAATTCAAATAGAGGTCCTGCTAATGTCAGTGGTCAAATTCTACGTTGGTTTCATTTGTACAATGCTTTGTGTGGGAACTTTCACTCAAAAGAAAGACAAAAAAAAATCAAAGAAACAAAAAAAGGAATCAACTTCAACTGCTTGAACGTCTCTGGTAGCACAACAGTACTTTGGATGGTGTGAAGTTGGTCTGTGAGGTTCTCTGATAGGGGATATGACTAAGAAAATGACTCAAAGACTTTTGAAGTAAAGTGCTGGTACAGGACATGTTTGGTACCTCCTCTCTGACAGAGACAGAAGTGTTAACAGTGACCCTGCACTGAGTTTTTCTGATCCTGCCCACCCCAGTTACTCTCCTGTAAGAGTCCCTGCTTGGGTAATGGTGCTGCTGTCAGGTCTGAACCTAAGTTCCAGCAGGCTGCTTCTTCCACAACTCTTAATGTGGCTTTTTTTATGAGGCCAGACCCAACTTTTTCCCCAACACATACCCAATTTGCAATGCCAACATGGTGTTTTACTGTTAAATATCTGCTGATGCAACTCTGCTGAGAACTTAAGTCTTCAAGTTTTATCCGATTCATTAAAAAAAAATAAAGCTCTTGCTCTGCATTTCCCAAATGTGAGAGCCAAGCCTTGGAGGCATTTGCATTAATTATGTTTCAATCTTTAAGAAATGCCTTCTGAGCTTCCCCCTGGACTCATTGCATTTCTTGAACCTCTGAGTGATCACGTTGGGAGTGATCAGCACATCTCTTCTCGAGCTCAGATCCTGCTTCTCCATTCTGCAAGTGGAATTATCTCTGTATGTCTGCACCCGTAAAGTGAAGTGCACTTGTGCTTCCAACTTCCTTGGAGTACCAGACAGTTCTTTGTGCTGTGGCTCCTATTAATGCCTGCAATTAGCACTGACAGAAGTGCTGTTCCTCCCTCCCTTCCCCAAAACCACACTTCTTTGATTGCTTTTCTAGAAAATCCCAGGGCATTGTAATACCTCCCTGGTAGTCATGTTTCAACAGAACAGCGAAGTTAGTGAGGCATGACAGTGCTCTTTTTCCTAAACCTATACTGAACATCCTTAATCAAGCTTTGCTTTTTTTAAAATAATGGGCCTAATTCTCTTTTGGCTTGCAGTATATTCATGCTTGTGTAATTCCATCAGGATGTATCCTCAGCTCCTGTAAACTGGCACTTTTGAACTTCATTTAAACCCCAGGAAGACTGGTAATAGCTGAAGATTTGGGCTGCTGATTTCCAAGCTATTCCTGATCTATGCCAGTTCAAAAGGATAACAGGTTCAAGCTTTTTNTCATTTATGTCAAACAATACACAAAGTGCCAAGCAACTGCTTTTTCCTGACCTCTCCAACCCTCTCCATTCCTGCTGACCCTGTCATAAAGCTTGCAGACCAAGCAGCTCCTGAAAACATCCACCAGTCTCCCTAAAAGCCCTCAGGGGGATCAGGCCAAACTATCAGGGAAAGTTGTCTCGTACCATTATACACATATTGCAGTTTTTTGTGCTCTCTAAATTAGATGTTGTCTTTCCACACACAGACATACAATGACATATTGCCACGCCTGGACTGTGCTGTCTTCAAAGATCTCCCAGGAGGAAGCTTCTGGATGTCTCAGCCCATCTCTGCCACAGCCCAACAGCGACGTGTGCTCAGTCATCACGCTGAGCAGGTCCTGCAATGAAGGAGTTGTGGTAAGTTCTCCTCTCTCTCTTCTTCCATTCCCATGTTCCACAGTCATCTGTCTGACCAGCCTCCACAGCTCTGGGAAAAGCAACAGACAGGTAAGGAAAGTGAAGAGCAGGGAGGCAGCGTGTTTCTCCTCAGTAGTGTCAAATTCCTCCTTGGTAAGATCCTGGACAATTTGAAATTCAAGAAAGATGCGAACCAAGAAAGAAATGCATTGAAGGGCTGCTGGGTTTAACTCCATTCCCATGACCAGAGAGCACATTTTTATAGGGGCAGCACTGTGCCTTGTCTGGTATTAAACTGACGTTTAAATTAGGTACAGGCTCAGTGATAACTCAGATGGCACCTGGGACTCCTGAGCGCAGCACAGGGCAAATAAATAACGATGCCTGTAGCAGCAGATAGAGTTGCTATTACTAACTTTGATACAGCAACGTGAAACACTGGGTGAAACATCACACAAGCTGACAGATTAGGGATTTTACAGGCTTCAGGTGTAAGAAAAAAGAAAATAAAACTCCAGCTGAACTTTCTGTGATAAAAGTAGCTGTGGAAGAGGCTTTCAAACACCTGTAAAAGCTACTATGTTGTTCCCACTGGTGGCTGCACCCAATACTTCAATGTAGAAATATGAACTGTATCAATTGAGCTGTAGTTCTGCTATAAATTTTTTATAAACTTGGGGTTTTATGGATCTGGAAAACTACAGAATATAGAGCATGAAAGCTATTTCAGAGGGAAAGTGCCTAATTATCGGTTTTGCACTGGCTGACTGCATTCAGAGACACAACTTGTGATCTATATTGTACTATACTGACCACATATACCTGCAAAAAGTTTTAGGCTTGTTAATTCTGTTCTAAACTAACAGTTATTCACTTATTTCTCATTTCTCTTACCAAGGAGCAAGGGCAGAAGGTGGAGAGACACGTAAGGCAGGTACCAGAAAACTAGAAGAGTGTTTGCATAAGCTTCCTTCACATATTACACTGCAAAAAATACTCAGACACCTGTGAATACATTTTTGGGACTTCCATAGAGTTATGTCCCATAGAGGGAACCACATTCTCAAAGGTGTAAAGTCCATTGCCCACAAAATGCTTCTTTGCCCCCTTCTCTGCTCTGATGTGTTCACCATTCTGAGTCTCCAGGATTGGGACATGTCTCCCAGATTAAATTAAAATGCACTCAGCTTTCCAAAATGCTTCATTTCTCTTTTTTGTTTGGGGCTTGGCTGCACAAGTCAGAAGGATTTGGTGTCATCTGTTCTGGAGGACAAGCCCTGGCACTTCAAATGTTTCCCTTCCTGTAGGATTATTGTCACTGTTTATCATCCTGGATATGCAGAACATTTGATGGTCTGAATCCTTGCTCCTGACCCCACCAATGATATCAACAGAGAGAACATCACCCTTTCATGCAATTGTTTCTTCTCAACTACTGCTCAGCTTTTAATAGGGATTCAGGTGAGTAAGTCAGGATAATTTTATGGTGTTCTGCCAGCTGTGACTCACTGGTCTTTCCAGTCCTCAGGATGCCAACATTTGTGTCCCTGAGAGAGAAGCCTTTCCATGAATCACTCCAACCCAGAGAGAGCTGCTGAGTCCCTGCTGAGGCTCTGAGCAGGCTCCCCACACTGCCATGCCCACCATGGGAGCTGTACAAGAGAGGCAAGGCTCTAGGTAAGGGCTCAAACCAACATTTATTAATAATGCTAATTATTAAAAACTAATGTAGTGTCCTCTCTTCATCATATTCCCAAATCTTTTGTTCCCCATGACGTTAGGAAATTGGATTTGATGCTTTTGATTTTGTTGTGCTTTCTAACCTACATAAAAGCATTACCATGACTATAAGCTCATGAACACTTTTTTTGTGAGCTTCAGCTTGATTCAGATACCACATCCTGAAATGTAAATGAGATTTGAGATACGCTGGAATAAAGCTGGTTTATGTTAGAGGGAAAAAACAGGTTCAGTTTGGTCTAAGTTATCCTATTTCTTGCTGAGGTGCACATCAGTCCCCCTTCCCAGGAAGGCAGGGATTCTCCAGGACGTTACCTGTTTTCTGTTGTGGATAAGATATATTTGCTGAACCTTCTGCATGTTCAGAGGCCTCTTTCAAGATGATGTTTCATGAAAACTAGCATAGGACGCTGCCCTGTGTCTCCCCACAGTGCATTAGGGCTGAACTCATAGAAATAAAACAGTTCTTTAAAAACACTTGGTGAATCTACATAATTAAAAATCTTTCCTACTGGGGGTTAATGATTTGGGGAGATTAACTTGATAATGTAATGTAAAATGTCGAAATCAAGAGTGTGCATCCAGAAATACTGGTGCAGCCCTGCAATGGGAGACAATTTTAAGTAAACAACCAGAGAAAGTATTTTGCAATTAAATTAAAGATGTTTCCAAACTACTGTACTTTGCTATAAAAAAAGCATCATCTTGAAAAGTCAAGTTTCATTTATTTTAATTAGCGCTGTCATGAAGTATTCCATTTGGCAAACACTGACTAAAAAGCCCTTTTCCCAGACACCAGTTTGAAACATTTGCCTCAGGAAAATAATCACAGACCCTTCACACGGTGTCTTCTGCCCCAGATCTCACGTAGTCAAGATCAGCCACACTCCCTCAAAGTCAGTGTGGCACCTGATTTACAGTGGGTGAAAACAGAGCCTTCACCTTCCCTGATAAGCCCTTTGGCTGGTGATGCAAAGTCTACTGACATCAGTTGGAGATTTCTGTTGCTTCCAGAGAAATTCAGGTTCAAAGCTGGGAAGAATCTCTGGTCCCTTTTGCTCATCTCACACTGAATTTATTTAACTGGAGAGGCGTCAGTATCAAATTGATGGAAAGCCAAAGTGATCTTGATCCTCCTTTGAGACTTATTGTTGAATTGCATTATATATAAGCAGAGAAGCTTTTTTATTATTAATGGGATAGAAAATCAGAACCATCAAGGAAAATAATATAAGTCCTATTAAGATGGATGAGTAAAGTTAAGTCTATGTATTCCTAACAAGATTGCTCTCTGTGACTCCCGTAAAAGTGTGTCACCCTCTCAAGGGAAAACCTCACCCAGGTGGAAAAATTCTGGGGGAAATGCCATGAACTCCTGCTGGGCATGAGGAGGAGTTTTGTAGGCAGTGCCCACACGTGTCCAGGCACGAGGCTGCTTGGGTGGATGGTCTGCTCCTGGGTGGTAAATCTGGGGCTGCCACCCCAGGAGCCGACCTTCCGTAGGATCTCTTGCTTAAATCCCTTTCTCTGTCATCCAATTTGTTTTCACATCTGCCACGTATTGTGGCTCCCTCTGCATGTCCAATGAGGGGATTATTTTGCAGGCTTAAATCTCACTCCTAAAAAAAGAAAGTTACACTGATAATACTTGTTGTCTACACGGGGAGGCTGGTGAGAAATAAATAGAAGTGAGTGTGAAGGGCACTGTCAATTCTGCAGAAATGCCTCTTATTTCACATGGCTACCATCACATCCAGAGGGCTCAAAGCAGTCTTTGTGCAGCACAAGGTATCCACCCAGGAGGGAGTGAGGAGCAGCCGTTCTGGGCTGCTCCCTTACTTAGGTACCTAAAATCTGAATATCCCCTCTTGATTTCATGCTGTTGCTCATAGCTAAAAACCCTTGTTCCACCTTAATTTATCCCTTCTCCCAGCTAACGCCCTTCAAATACTTACAGACTCTTCCCTCTTCCTTGCCATTTAGCCATGCTTTAATCTCACCTCTTTATTCATTCATCACAAATCAATCTCTCCTGCCCCTAATCAGGGCTGTGCAGCAGCTCTGCCGGGAGCTCCCTCCCGTCTGTGTGTCACTAATGAGCAGGACCAAGTGCCCTGAGGGATGCTCAACACCCAGCCCTGGGGTGTCATGTTTTCCACGTGCTGCCCCCACCTGCCCCCCTGACACCTCCTAATGCAAAATCAAGATCTGCTTTCCTCCTGCTGGCAGCCCTACATATCTCATCCCCCTTGCTATCATCTGGGGAAGAATGGCTTTGTACAGATAATAATAATAATTTTCATTTCCCCATTCAGAATCTGCTCTTTTCTTCTACCTGTGGGTGACTGATTGAGTGATAAGGACACTCCCTCTTTCCTTCTTACCTTATAATAAGCACCAGCACAGCTCTGCTGGTGTTGAACTCAGAGAGTGTGCTCTCTGCACCTTTGAGTGGATCCTAATCCAAACATTATATGGCTGAAAGCATTCGAGTGCTTAAAGGATCCACTTTTCCCTCCATTCCCCAAGGGTATTACACACAAACCAGCCTGTCAGCAGGTCCTTCCCCAAACCTTTGCAGCAGCAGCAAGACCTCTGAACAGTCTCTGTCTACACAGACTCTTGCATCTGATTTCCTCTCCACTGCTGATCTGCAATCTTCATCCCAATTGCTGTTATTAGGTTGCCTTTCACTATGTTATTCCCATCCTGAATGCTTCTAACACTTCACCTTGGCACCCTGGAATCACCTCTGTCACCCCTTTACTTTGAATTATACCAGTCTCCAAAATCTTCCCTTGAAGAACATCTTTGTCTTTCTTAGTGTTTGCAGTCAGTAGAGTGTTGTGGTGTTCTTCAGGCACACAGGGGCAAGCTGAGTGTTAGATTTGGAGCCCGGAGTACAGGGTCAGGTTGGATCTCAGGAAAAGGTTCTTCCCCCAGAGGATGGTTGGGCACTGAACAGGCTTCCCAGGGCAGTGGTCACAGCACCAAGGCTGACAGAGCTCAAGAAGCATTTGGATGACACTCTCAGACACATAGTGGGACTCTTGGGGAGGGTCCTCTCGATGATACTGTGTCCCTTCCAACTCAGCATGTTCTGTGATCGTCTGCAGTGGCAGCAAACTGGACTGGATGATTGCTCTGCTCGCCCCTACTCCTGTGATTCTTCCCTTTCTCAGTTTGATTTGTTTATTTTTCATCACCACTGGGGTGTTCTGAGTATCTTCTGTGCCTGGTTCCCATTACGCTCTTTTTCTGTTCTTTTATAATTTCCCCTTGAACATCTCCTGCAAGTGACCACATCCTTTCTCATCACAAAGCAGCTTCCAGTGATTTACAAACATGGTGCTATTTTTGTTCTCCACCTCCTCTTCATCCTCTGAGGAGCTTTGACACCCTCAATTACCACGTACTCCTGCTCCTTTACCAGTAAAAACTACTCCTTCCACTTGGCTCTCCCAAGCAAGGTGTCCTGTTTTCCTACTCTCTCAGTTTTCAGGGCAGCCCAGCCAGTGCCATTAAATCAGGTCCCTCTCCAGTTCACCTCACATTCAGTGTGGTTTAACAGGGTGAAATTCCCCAGTTTCTCACACAAATCTGATCAGGTACTTGTACCTTACACTTAAAATGAGCCATTTCTCAGTACAGTAGTAACTGCTGCCCTCAGTGCCCAAATAGCATGAGATGACTGGTTTTTTATCTCAATATGATGGACTGAATTATTTGTGGCAATGTCAGAGATCAGAAGGAGAAGGACAAGGCTGAAACCAGGGGAGCAGAGCCAGGCAGTAGGAAGGAAACTTGGTGATAAAAGAAATTGGTGAGATGACAGCGAGATGAGCTGCGATCTAAGCCCTCCTCATACCTTGTGTTTTTACACATACACTCAAAACATGTGTCAGGGCTTGAGATTGTTTTCTCCTTTCTGGAGAATAATTTTGTCCTTTCTTTAGCTCACAGTCATTGGGGAGAATGAAACACTTTGGGTAGCCTCAAACACCTGGCTGAGCGTTCTGTTGGTCGAGGTACAGAGACATTTTATTGCAGCTGACACCAATCAAGGCAAATAGACAAAGTGAGAATTTTGATGTGGGATCCACGAAAAGAAGGGAATAGATGCAGTGAATTTGGACTCACAGTTCAAGGAAAGGGGTAAGTAGGTCTCAGGAAAAGGTTTTTCTTATCAACACCTCATGCTTTAGGAGGAATGGGTTGTTTTACAAGGGACTCTGCAGCCCCTGCAAAGCTGCTCTGACAGGATGAGTACTTGGTACCATCTCTATTCCTGGGATTTCATGACATATCCAAGATCATGGAAAACTAGTCTTAGAGGGGGAAAAAAGAAACAGAAACTATGACCTTGTCCATCAGAAAAGATTGAGCACTTGTGAGTCTGGTCCCAAAAGGATTAAATTCTTGTATGTTTGTTCTGAGGTGGCACCTATGTCCAACAGCAACTCATTACTCCCCAGACTAACTAGTACACAATGACAGAGAGCTGTGACAAAAATGCTGTGTAAAGGCAAGGGAAACCCTTGTCCTTCCAGTGGCTCCAATTCCAGTGCTTACCACTCTGAATGAATTACCTCTGGATATCCTCATGGGGTACCAAGCTAGAGGAAAACACTACAAGGCATCAGTGACTGACCTTGATGGACAGCCAGGACAGGATCACCACACACCAGTCCTCAGCCACCGAGGTGGGGAATTTTAAAGCAAGATGTGGTGAGTTGGAGGCTGAACTTGGTCATATGGTGGTGAAACACCTGCCATCAGGGGAGCTCCCCCGGGCTGGCATCCGTGGGAATGGCACAGGCATCACAGGACTGATGGGTAGTTAGAATGGCCTGAAGCAAACATCTATGCTGACTTGTTCATATGAAAAAAGGTGACAAATTTTTGCAACTAAATGCAGAGCTGTTTGAAATTCACAGTTTATCACAGCCCATTGTGAATTCAAGAACACTCCTCCCTTCAAAGGAAATTTCTGTGATGGCATATTAAGGAAAAACAGACCACTTTCTGGTAAAAATGACCATCAAGCAGGTCTGCTGCTGAGTGAGGCTTTGATAATATGAGCCCATTTTCCATGGCTTTGGCATTAAAAATACAGAGAAGGGCACTTTGTCCACAGTTGGTGCAGAAAACAGACATGTTGACAGAGCTGTGAATGAAGGACATAGGAGACACCTGGAGAAAGGCATTTCTAGCATCCTTTCAGAGGACACTACCTAAACATCCACTGAAGAGCTCTCCTATGAGGAAAGGCTGAGAGAATTGAGATTGTTCAGCCTGGAGAAGAGGAAGCTTTGGGATGACCTAATTACAGCCTTTCAGTGCCTGAAAGGAGCTACAAGAGAGCTGGAGAGGGACTGTTTACAAGGGCATGTAGTGATAGGACAGGAGGGAATAGCTTCAAGCTGAAAGAGAATAGGTTTAGATTGGATATCAGGAAGAAATTCTTCCCTGTGAGGGTGGTGAGGCCCTGGCACAGGTTTGCCAGAGAAGTTGTGGCTGCCCCATCCCTAGAAGTGTTCAAGGCCAGGTTGGACACGGCTTGGAGCAACCTGGGATAGCAGAAGATGTCCCTGCCCATGACAAGAAGTTGGAACAAGATGAGCTTTAAGGTCCCTTCCAACCCAAATCATTCTATTGCTCTGTGAATCTACGGTTCTAACATTGAGCATGTGTTTAGATATGGAAGGAATTTATCCATATATCCATGTGCTGGAAGTCCTGAGGACTACACCCAGGTTGCAGCAGGATTCATTGCTCTGATTTAATATTGAGCCTGTTTGTTTGTGCCAATGAATTACAGTGTTTTTCTTTCTCACTCCTGCAGCATTAACAGGAGGAAAATCAAGCCTCCTACAAATCCCCACACCTTGAATATCCAAACAAACCCACGTCCCAGGCAGCGCTCGGCTGTGCTGGTTTGGGTACGGAGATTTGTTTGAAAGAAAGGATGAAGCCAGATCTCACTTTCTGTGTTCTTGCTGCCCTAAATTTCACCTCGCCTTCGAACAGCTTTGCCTCAGCACTTTGAACTTTGCATAGCTCTTAAAAATAATGGGAAAACACCAGAAGAGCCGCTTCCTTGTCCACAGCCCAGAGGGGTCCCTGAGCACCCCCCCAGCGCGGGGCGAGGGGACAGAGCGCTGGGCACAAGGGCATCGCTCGGGGTGCCCGGGGCGCTTCGGTGACTTAACAGTGACATCCAGCGGTCACCCGGGTCTCTCTGACATCAGCCTGCCCGGGAAACTTCGCAAAGCCTCTTTTCTTGTCTAAAAGCCGTGATATTTTATGCATCAGCTGGAGCTGAGCTGGGAGCAAGCGCTCCCCTCGTGCTCGGGATGCTCTCACTCAGCTGCTCAGCTACATTAGCCTGTGCCTTCAACTTTTGGTTTAAACCTCAGAGTATCAGATAATCTTAATATCACCCTGGTTTTCCTCACTTTTATAACCCCCAAGTGTTTGCAGTGCATGAATATTATTCATAATTAGGCTGCTGTAAATGTAAAAATCAAAAGCCTGTGAAACCTCAGACCACAGAAACTTTTCCTTCTACTAGTTATTACACTAAACACAAAAATAAGCAGTTTTCATCTCAAGTTTAACACTACAGGCATATTTTTACATGATAATTTGGTTTTCAAAAAAAGTCTAACTGTGAAGTTTAATGATACCAAATGAAGCAGCTTGTCATTTTATATTTATATTCAATTCTGAGCTTTCACAGTTCCCAGTGTGTTTCTTTAGTATTTTGTGGAAGATATTCTGACAGTCTTTCTCAAAACTGTCTCTAGGAAAAGCAGCGTGAAAACCTGCAAAGAAACAAAAATCTTCCTACACTTCTGGCTCGAGGTATGGATGGTTGAGGAGAAGACTTTTCTTTCCTACATGCACATGAGGCTGGTGCTCAAAGGCTCAAATGCTTGGCTGTTGCTTCTCCTACAAACCATGCAAAGTCCTGGAGGAGTCCCCAGAGGTTAAAAATACAGAAATCTGAAGGATGGAAAGCTGCAGCCACCTGAGCATCGCTGAATCCACACATGAAGATCAGGTACCAGTTTCAAGGCTTCCCTCTTCCCTTTCTGTCCCCTTATTTGGGTTGCATATCCAGGAGATGAGGGATTTGGCTGTTGGTTTCCAAGTTCTGCTCTCAGCTCCCAGAAGGATGCATCCTGCCAAGCACAGCTCTGACCTCCTGGGTTACAGGACCTGCCTTACCACAGGTAGCAAAACCTGAGCCATTAGTCATCATCTGTTGCCACACAGTGAAAAATAAGGGTCACTTCCCTGCTGACAAGAGTTTGCAGGAGAAGGTCTCACTCCTGCCCTTGTCTGAGGTGGGGACACGTCGCTGAGCCCGGTCTGGCTGCTTTATTTAAAGGAAGATTTCATCCGTGGTTCCCACAAAAACCATATGCACTCTGAATGAGTCTCCTGTTGCTCCCTTCTCCTCCTCAGCTCGTGTGGAAAAAAAAGAAAAAAGGCAGCAGGGTGGAAGGAAACGATGTGTCCAAAATCACAGGCACATCCCAACGTACAGCCACGCAAGACACTCGCTGAGGGTGAGAAGGGAAAAGGCTGGGGATGAACCCTGCCTCTCCTCAGTAGAACCTGTTTTGCAAGAGGAATTCAGGGTGAAACCCTTGTGCTGTTGATGAACTCAGATACCTTCTCAACCTGCCCCACCCTCAGGGAAGGTCACCCCATGTCACCGGCAGTGCAAGCAACAGCCCCACTGTCAGGAGCCAGAAGAGGTATTTCTTTTTAATGCAAGTCATGGTGGGTCTAAAATGACTGCAACTGCCATTGCTCAAAAAAATGTGTCTACTGCCTCCAGGTTTTTGAAGTTAGATGTTCCTTTCAGTCTCTCTTTTACTGACAGCTGCATTTCATGGTCTCATGGCCACTCCAGAAACAAAAGCAACCTTTTCATCCCAACAACCAAGGGTGGATGACCCCCTTTGAAGCACCTCCTGATTCATGAGTGTTAATTTGCCCTGGTTTTCCTCTTCTCTCTCAGCCACACTGCAGGAGCCCGGGGACAAGGTGACTGGAGCTTGGGTCCATCCCTCTGTGCAGCCTTGGGTGAGTCACTTCCACACTTTGCTGGGCAATAGTGGGGTGGGAGCCACGGAGGTGGAGGAGGTGAAATGGTGGGCACTGTGCATGGGGGTCTCAGGATCAATCCCCTATCCCCTCAGGTCTGGCAGCACTGCCCAGCACTGGGCTGTGTGAGTGGAACTGCCACATCCCGCAGCACCAGCCGCAGGAAGAGCGTGTTAATTCCTGATCGGCTTTTAATGATCCCAAACCCCACTACTGACTCAGGCGACAGCTAAATTTATCCCAAGGTTAGGGTGACTCTGCTGTACTGAAATCTATTTAAAGTCAAAGCAAGCACTTCAGAATAACAAGTTGTTATACAACTCCAGAGACCAGGCAGCTTCCCGTCTTCTTTTTTTTAATGGAAAAGATAACACATTTCCATATTTTGTACGTGTTAATTGTTGGGAACACTGTCAGATGGTTCAGCAAATTGAAAATGACAACATCAACCTGTTCAATCCATTAAAATCTCTCCAGGATTGTAAGGGACATTGTCAGCCAAGTGATGCTGGCACCCCTGTGGTAAAGCCATCTTGAGTCTTATTAATGACTGGCTTTACAAATGAGCAGATTTCCTTGTTGTGCCCTGCTCCATCCCATTATCCAGGAGGGGCACGGGGCACAATGTAAGGAAAGCCAGAGGTAAAAGAGAAGACTCTCACCTCAGTGAAGAGTTAATGAAGAGAACAGATGAGTAAAAATTAAATAGATCCCAGGCCACACAGCCAATATAAAAGGCTGGGAATAGCTTTCTCCTTGTCCAAGGACCATTGTGGAAGTTCAGAGTGAATACAGTGCAGATTACAGACCAGCCTTTTATAAGAAAGAAGTAGTACCATTTGGAAAAACTCCCAAGTCCCATCTTCAGGAGATGCTAAGGAAAACAACAACCCAAAACCCCAAACCCAAACCAGCTGTAATTCAGCTCTGGGTAGTCATTAGGGGGAGTCGGGTTTTTAATACCTTGACCTGTACCTTAGCTCCTTTGTGCAGAAACACAAGTCAGCTCCAGTCCAAAAAGCTGTAGAGATAAGTTAGTGCTGTGCTACGCCCAAGCCAATATATTGTGGTATTTATTTCCACCAGTATTTACAATCTTGGCCGTGGTATTTCCCAAAAGCAGAAAGCTGCTGTGTGTGACTTCCACACTAGAATTTCCAACTAGCCAGGACTGAAGGCAGAAAAAACTTGCATCTGTTTTCATCCATCCTGATAGACACATCCAAAATCACTTTTCTTTTGAAAATGTTGCCATAAAGCTGTTAATTTATTGTAGCTGTGAGCTCTTCAGCCCATCCAAAAGCTGGATGTGAGATCCAGCATCTCACCCAGCCCACAGTGAGCAGGACCTGCTCCTCTTCGACGAACAGTCATAAAAAAGCTGTCATAAAAAAACCAGTATCTCATCATCCTAATGCTGATGGGTCTCTAATACTAAAATAATAACAATATTTCACTTCCCCAGTATTTCTGTACTTTCTTTTTCTCTGCAATGTTCTTGTGGGTATGAAAGCCTGTTGGGATGGATCGCAGATAGAGAGAACATTAATTTAAAACAATGATGGAATAATGGCTACGACACGGGGGAGAAACACAGAGCTGTTATTTAAGTTAAGAGCAAAATTCCTATTGTTTTGTGTTTCAAGGCTATGGAACATGTCCCAGGAATGGCACTTTTTTCCTTCAATATCCTCAGCTGCTTCATGTTCCTGTCTCACAAGCTAAGCTGTTGTTCTGGGAACGCCACAGACCATTAGTATTTCTTTATCTTTCATTTCTGTCATCTTGTTTTCTCTCCTGGGCTGCTCCAAGGCAGGCTGACATTGTCAAAGAGATTTACTGCGTGTACTTTGTATACACTTTAATTAGGTCTCTATTCATGTTTCTCACCTGACACTTACATAGGAAATCACTCATAGAGTTCTAGTACAGAACGGAGATCAATACATGTCTTAAATGCACAGTGACTTTCAGGCTGAAATTAAGTGCCTTCACTTACTCAGGTTGTGTCCACCTCCACTTCATGGCATGCAGACACATGGGTTTGCTCACAGGTTTGTACTGCAGGCAGACACAGCACCCTTTGGTCACACAGGGGCACAAGTTGCCCCAAGCACAAGGGTCTCAGCACAGCTGGGATGGTGCATTCCCCATCTCCACTCATTTTGGCACTCACACAGCCAAGGAAGTGTGCAAAAATGAAAAACTTCAGACAAGGAATTGTTTCTTTTTGTCCCTTCATTTTCATTTAACAGGAGTTCCTGACAGCTTTAAGCTTCAAACATCAGTGGTAAGGGTGGCTAAAACATAGTACTATGATATTACTGTCACTTCAATTTTTGCTTGTGTTTCTAATAGAAATCTAAATGATTAGGTGTTTAACTTTCGTGCTCTGTCAATGTGAGGCAGAAAAAATACAACTGCCTCTGTTCAGGTCTAGCACTCTGGAAATGACACTTTTCAAGAGGGGATTTTCTCTCATCTGTTGGGTTAAACGAGTTTGTTTGCCTTTCCCCCACTGAGGGGCCTCCATTCACTGGGAAGATCATCTCCAGAGAGAGAAGGATGGATTAGTATTTTGTTTAGGGGTGAATATATGGCTTGTGGCAGCATCCTACCTCTGTGCCCTTGTGCACCCCAGCCAAGACCATTGCTGTCAGCAAGGCTAAGCTCTGAGCTTGCCCCTGAGTGAGGTTCCACCCTAATACCTGCTTTGTTGCTCATCCTGGAGGCTTGTGAGTACAGAACCTATGAGAAGAGAGTCTTCTTAAACTTAACCTCCCAAGTTCCATGGAAGAGAGCCATTTGCAGTCCTTTTTTCCAGGCAGAGAGGAGACAGAGGTGAGAACCTTGTGTTTGCCTGGGCTCTTTCACTCCTGCAGGAACAGGGTGCTACCAAGTGTGCAAGACACACAGGTATCTACAGAGAAAAACAGCATCGGAGGTGTAATCACCTCCAGAAAAATAATTTCTTCCATTTGATGATTATGTGGAAATTTTTTAATAAATCCTGAAAAAATATTTGGTGCATCTAAGCACAGACCTGCAAAAATACAGGAATGTATTTGACAGCTACAGGGCTTTTTTTATTTTTCAATAATAAATGCATAGTAGAACTCAGTTTACTAGTTTTCATTTTTTAAAAGGAGATACTTGGGTGCATTGAAACATGTTCAGGAGACATCATCAGTCATTTACTGAGTTTTCCTTCATACTCTTGATTCCACTTTCATGTGTCCTTTTCTTCCTGGCTGTGACGTTCAGCTCCAGAGACATTTCTTCAGCTTCCTGGCACTTTGAGAGTCACTTGAACTGCAAGAGCCTTCTTTTGAGAAGGGAGAAATTTCACCAAAAGTGACAATTTTGACAACTGGGGACTTCATTGAGGGAGGTGACTAAATGGAGATTAGAAGCCTAACTTTTCACTCCCAGTTGGACTCCCTTTTCTTGAACTAAAAACCAAAACTCTTTTTTGGCTTCAATGAATGGTCCATACAGGCTGTTTTCCCCTTTTCAGAGACACCAGTCGACAAAACCTTTCCATCCAGCAGCATTATTAATATTTTAATATGAAATCACCACACTGTAATCTACAGGAGTGCTTCCTACACAGCACACCTCTGACACAAACAGCAGCCCTGTTTCAAAGAGCAGAAATGAAAGACTACAATTCCTGCATCTGGACATTCGAAATCTACATTTGAACTCGCAACATCAGGAGTCAACTTTGAAAGTGTAAATCTTGAAATCCAGGGAATTTGGGGGGATTCCCATTCTTACAGCTCAGAGGAAAGAAATCCCTCTGCACACAAGCACATCCAGCAGATAATCTCAAACTGGAAATTAATTTGTAAGCAGTGTAATAGTTCCATTAATAAGATTAATGCCAGGTACAGCTCTATAGATTATTGAAAAGACAAAGCAGCCTGATCCATGCAATTAGAATGAGATGCCTGCATTAATTAGGATACTCACCTGACAGTAATGGTTATATCAAACAGCTCAAGGAACTCAATCTCCTCCTCTGGTCTCACAATTCTTTCTGGTTTGTGCTGTCGATAGCTTTATCAGTTTTCTTCTATCATACATATGCCTGAAGAATAATGTGTTGTTATGACATCCTTTCTTTCTACATCTTGGTTCTGATCTAAGTGATAATCAAATATTCAACATCAGTTTTCGTGTTGACTTATTTGAATTGGGGAAAAATCCAGATGTCTGGTGGGTGTGAAGTAGGGCAGTGTTGACTCCCCTTGTTCTGGTACCAGACACTTCCCCCCTTCAGACAGAAGCAGAATCCACCAGCAGTTCTCACCGTGGTGTCTGCACATTACCCTCTGTTAAGTAAACGGAGGAGGTCAAATAACAACCAAGGCAGAGATAACACATTTTCATAATCCAGAAATTCTCCTAAATACATAAAACAAGCCCAAATAACATGCTGTTCAAGCAGAGAATGCTGCTTAGGCCCATGGTGTGCTGATGCTCAGGGCTGCCTCACCGCACCCATGGGTTGCACTGATTTGTGCCAGGGCTGTGCCAGTTTCTGGGTCCTGTTGATGCAGAGCCCAACACATGAGTATGGATGAGGCCACTGGCACCTGAGCAGCGTCACCTTGCTTGTGTACCTCCAGGGCAAGTCTCTTTTTTTCCCAAGGAGTTTTCAATCACATGTGAACCATCACTTGCCCTGTTCTGCAGCATTACTGGGAGGGTTTCTGTCGTACAGTGAGTTAAGCGCCTGAGTGCCACATCACCCTAACAACCATCCTTGGGGAAGGAAATCACTCTGTTCTGCTCTGTTGTACTCATTCCCAATTACAAGCCAAGTGTCTCAGTCATGAATGTCAAAACAGATAGTATCTGCTTAAATGATACAAGATAGGAGCAGTTAAGCCATAAGCTGTCATGCACCCAGAAGTGATTGACAGGAAAGCTGTCTCCTGATGGTACAGGGGAATTAGCTGAATGCTTAAGGTGAAGTGATGCCTGCTTAGCAGAGCCCCTGTTGTTCCACACTAAATGTAATGCTGGCAGTGTTGCTGTTACAACACGGTATTTTCTTTTTTTTTTTTTAACAAAGATTACCATCCTTTTCTATCTTTCTGAAAATACGTTGGGCACTCTAACCTGCTGTGATTAATTTTTGAAAACCAAAGCTACAATTTAAACTAAAGAAATGCTCCATTTTTAATCCCTTCATCACCTGAACCACATTGTGCTCAAAACCATTGTTTCCCTTTGGGGGACAGGTACCCTGGGCTCCCTTGAATGGTGCGACCTATAAACAGTGCAACTCTCCTTTGATTTCTGCCTGCACAGAGTTTTGGCCATTGCTTGTGACGCCCAGCTGTGAGATTAATGTGTCATTCTTGTTATGTCAGAATTACTGGCATGCTGTACTGTCATTTTGTTGAGCTACAGGAGCTGCTGGGCAGCACTAGATTCTCTCCAACAAGGATGAAAGGAGGTATCGTGAGAACTACACAGGGGGAATCTGTGCTTGAGATTTTGCTGCTCAAGCTCTCACAGTCGCCTGCTTCCTTTTGCCAGGTGCTAAAATCACTTCTGCCCCAACCTCTGTGGTGAAGGTATTTTTTGAGAGATTGCAGATGGGAAGGAACAGCCAGGTCAGCCAAAATCAATCTACCCACATGGTCACCTCAAGCCCTGGCCTGCCCTAACACACTGCTGGGCCCATCTTCTTCCCTCTACCCACCAACCCTTGAGCAGGAGGTGGCTGAGGGCTGGGACAGGTCTGTGCTCAGAACAAGGAACCCCATCAACACCCTGGGTTTGGGTCATAGACTCACAGAATATGCTGAGTTGGAAGGGACACGTCAGGATCATCAAGTCCAACTCCTGGCTCTGCACAGGACACTTCAAGAATCCCACCACGTGCCTGAGAGTGTTGTCCAAACAACACCTGAACTCTGCCAGGCCTGGTGCTGTGATTACTCTCCTGAGGAGCCTGATCTAGTGCTAAAATCACCCACTGGGTGAGAAACTTCTTCCTGATATCCAAGCTACACCTCCCCATGAGGTCATGAGCAGGTGCCTCAGAAGTGGATGGGTGCAATAGCACCCAGGAAGGCATCCCCATTGTTGTGATGGATAGAGGAGCATGAATTTCCATTCCTATAATGACTCCTAGGATAAGGATAGTAAAAAAAACACCAAGAACACCCCAAATCATGGTAGCTGGATGTTGAGTCCTTCATTCATCTCTGGAATCTCCACAATCAGCTATGCCGAGAAGTGTCCTTCTTCCAGCCCATGTACCTCCAGTTTGTAAACCCCCCCCAGAAACTCTGAAATTTTTTACTGAGTGGAGGGAAAATTATTAAGATGGATGTTTTTCTACCTAATTAGGAAAATAACAATCAGGAGGGCTGTCAGTACATTTTCACAAACCTGAACTGTCGTTCCTTGTGCCTTTATGCCCAAACATTTGCAGCATATTGGAGCCACACACCCAAACCCCTTGCTTATCCATTGCACAATCAGCCAACAAAGCTGGAGTATCAACTCTAATCCCAGACACATTACACTTTGTAGAAAGCTTGCTCTAACTCAGCTTTGTGAGAGTTAAATCCTGCTCTGGATATTTCCAGATCAGCAAGTGTTTGGGGCCGATTTGCACCATTGAGACCGAAAGTGAAATTTGGCCTTTTTGCTGAGAGCACTTTCCCTCGGGCACTCAGGTAACCCCAGCAAGTGCCCCAGAAAAGGGGGGTGCTGGAAGGAGTGTGAGCTTCTGCATCCTGCTGTTGAACCCTGTTTTCATGGTACTTGGACATTCCAACCAGGATCTTCCCCCTCTGGGTGTATCAGGGACCTGCCGCACAAGCTCAGGTGTCTGATGCTCACTCACACCCCTCTGTTTCTCCAAGATATATTTGAACTCTGTCCATGGTGTTTGTTGAACAGTGAGGTATTTGGATAGCATTTGAGTTTGCTGTGTTTGAAATGTTCCCACTCTGCATAAATTTGTCAGGACTAAAGATTATATTATCCATAAAATTGCAGAGGGGATTCCCACATCCAGCCTTCCCTCCTCCACACACACCAGAAAGGACTTGCTAAGTGCTCAGACCAGGAACCCTTTCAGGCCAAGTTCATGATTCAGTGAACCAGCCCTGAAATGCAATTCCAACCGTGAAAGTGAGATATGCTTTCAGTTCACTCCCATATCTGCAGAGTTTTCTTCTGCTTCACTCTTCTTTTTTTTTTTCTCTGCACTGGTGTTTGTGCCCTGATTGGGCTCGTTCTCCATTGCAAAGAGTTATCTGCTTGATAAAAGAAAATCTGGGGGCAGCATGGAAGATTCTTAGGAGGTCTTGAATGTTGCCAGAAGGCATGAGGAGGAACAATTTAGCTGTCAGATAAATTGTTGTAATAAGTGACCTGACATTTCTTTCACATTTGACCATGTTGCACAGTGAAAATTGACAAAACCCTGTTCCAGCTGAAAATATTTTCTCCTGGTTGTGTAGCTGGTTCATCCTTAAAGGTTCCCAGATTTTCCATCCCATAGCAGAGGAGCTCAGCTGTGGCTGTGAGCACATTATTCCCAGCTGGCTGGTGTTATTATTCAGCTGCTCTCATTCCAGGCTATTGTTCTAGTTCACCTTAAACAAGTCACACTAAAAACACTTTTGAGAGTGGCAGTGGCACCATTTTCTGGGCAGTTGAGGACTTGAAAGCATGAAAGCCAAATAGTCAGATGGAGTCAATCTGCAAAAGTCAGTCCAAAATCAATAAGATGATACATTTCAGGTGAGAAGATGCTGAACAGTTATTTTAAAATGCCTTGGGATTAGACAAAATGTACTTCCCATCCCATTCATCTATAATAAGTTGTTGGCAATTTCTGCATGATTGAATTTCATTTCATATCTAGGTTGTATATTGAAGTTCACCTGAACCTGGGTTTGGTTTTTTTTTTTAGTCCACAGACTATTTTGAAAATTTTTAGAGGTGTGTGTTTTGGTTTTTTTAAACAAATGTATCTCACAGAGGACAACTGGAGCAAATAGTTCTTGGGATGTGGCTCCTGTTAAAGAGCTTTACTTGTAAATAGAATTGTCCTTTTAGGGAGGATGAAATGCACACTGTGAGAGGGAAGCCAGAGGAGTTTGCTGTGGGATGTGAGTGTTTGCAATCCTGGCAGCTTCCCTGAGGGTGCAGGAGCAAACCCCAGTTAGTGCTATCACTGGGAACTCCAGAAATGTGTGGGCACCTGCACGAAACAGCATTATCTGGGGGAGGGAAAGATAATAGAAGCTCACTCCCACAGTAACCTAGTTTGCTCCATGATTAATGATTAATGAAGAAAAGGTTAGCAAGCTCAGTAAAGAGAAAATGCAGGGACTTCTTTATTCAATTTCATTCCAGTTAGTTTAGGCAGTATATGCACACTAGAGAAAAACTGATTGAATTTAAAAGGTATTTTTTTCCTATATCTTTGCCAAACCTTTATTGAACCTGGTGTACTCAGGATTTCCTTTAAGATCTAAGTGTCATAATGTGAATGAGAAGGGCTGATGTGGTGGTCCAGGCTTGGAGGGCTCAGGGTCAGAGCATCACAACAATAGCAACAGGTTTCATCTCCTCCAGAAAGGGCACAGACCAGGCATGAGGTCCCTGCAGCTTCCATGCCTCATCCAGCACATGGGGCTGACTGCTCTCCTCTGACCTCAAGAGCAGGGGAGAGCTCGGGTCACATCTCCTGCACACCTGTGTATTTGCAATCCCAAACACCCTCATATTTTTCCAGGCTCTCTGATCTCTGGGATGCAAACCTGATTTCCTTGTTTACCATCAGCTCCTAAGTTACCCACAACAAAAGTCAGCCCGTGCTGGGAAAACCCCTACCACCTGTCCCACGCTTTTGCAGGGTCACCCTCTGCTGCAAACAAATCTGTCAGTCTCTAAGGTTACTGATCATTTCAATGCATGATTAGTATAATGATGATGGGGGGGGGGGAAAAACTAGAAAGATATACATTTTGCCTCTAGTAATTCCTCCATCTGTTGATAGGCCTAGCAGGGTGTGATGCTCAGCCCCTGCAGATTTCAAATTAAAGGTTTGCCAAGATACTTAACTGAGTTAAAGGCAAATCAAATACAGCAGCTTTAGAAAATTATGACAACCACCCCGTTGCTTGACTTTGACAGTCTCTATCTCAAGCCTTTTGATTCTGAAGCAGAGCAAGATTCAGGTTAATATTTTAATAGTGTAAGACACAGAGCATTAATTACAGGTGGGACAACTGGTCTTTTGAAGTCAGAGAGACCACAGTGTGACTCACCAGTGCCCAGCACACTCTCACAATAATAAGTTTGGTGTGTTCACATGCTTTTCAACCAGCACTTGGGTCCCAGATGTGGAAATCACAAAACTTTTTAAAATCTTCCTGTTGATACGAATCAATAGTAATAATAGTAATAATATTTTATACATTAATGAATATAGGGGGGGTATAAGTTTTCCAAGGGTGATAAAGAGAAAGTAATGCTTTTTCCTACATAGTTAATGATTTAAGAAACGGCATATGGATGAATTAGCACTCACAAACATGCAGGTAGGTGAGCAATTTCCTAAATGCAATATTGATTTTGAAGATTAACAACATTTTCAGAACTTG
Organism: Pachyramphus minor; assembly: GCA_013397135.1. Taxonomy (NCBI): domain Eukaryota; kingdom Metazoa; phylum Chordata; class Aves; order Passeriformes; family Tyrannidae; genus Pachyramphus; species Pachyramphus minor. The sequence continues at coordinate 517,857 of VYXB01008628.1, read as the reverse complement.
TGTGCAGCCAAGAGTTTTTGCCAGATGTCCAAATGCCTGGCTGTGTAGCTAGAATGAAGACTTAAGTAAGAATCTGAGTTGAAATAAATGTCTTATTTCCTACTCTCTAATCTTGTTTGAAGCTCTGGGAGTCCCGCCGTTCTCAACACCAGTTGGTAGTCAACAAGCAAATAAAGCCTATGTTGGATTAGTGGATTTTGTTCCCCCCTTAGGACCTGAACATTTTTTCTTTTCTTTAATGTTCAGACCGAAACACTTACTGCATAATAACAACAACCTGAGTCAGATGCAAGATGCATAACTGTGAAAAATGTTTTCATTGCTTTTCCTGCAGCCTGCCAGTTTGGGAAAGAGAGAGCCTGGCTGACATTCAAGCTTTGGGGATTGTATCATAATTTTGAATAAAGCCCAGGATGCATCTGAGACGGGAAAGTCAAAGAGCCAGGGGGCTTTATAAACTTTAAAAGCACTACCAGAAAAATATGAAACAGTCAAAGAAAACAATCGATCAGATGACAGCTGTAATTAGTCTGTGTGAGCTCCTTGCAAGAAGAACCACGGTGTACACCTGGTGTGCACGGTACTGAGCCGGTGCCAGGCTTTATCACTCTCCTCGTGCTGCCTCGCTCTGCAGACCATCAGAGAGGGTGGCAGGGGCCAGACTCCTTGTTCTAGAGCAATAAAATTGGTGAAATCAAGCCTATATACCTACCCCTTGCTTCAGTGTTCTCTCTTTTGAAGGCCAGCCCCCAACCTATGCACGTCCAAAGACGTTTTGGTTTTACTTAGGAGACAGCTGACAGGAGAAAATGCTTCATTTCTGGGCTGTGTGGGTGGTTCCAGCCAAGCTCATCTTGATGGCAGGCAATATGCAATTCTGAGAAAAATGTCCCTTCAGGCATTTATATAGGAAATAATTATAGATTCATACAATCATATAATAGAGGCACGCAGAGATCAGCACATATTAATGCAAGCTGTGTCTTTATTCTGATATAGGAGGAAAGTTCATCTAAGCTCCATCTCCCCTGTATTCTTGATTCTGGCCGTGCCCAAAAGCATTTTAGACAAAGTGTATATGGGCAAGAATTGGTGATATTTTCCAGATGTAAACTTACAATCCCCATCAGTCAGTCACCACATTTGGTGATGGAGCTGGACAACACAACCAAAAGGCTGGCAAGCTCAGAATCTTCTCCTACAGGAATCTTTCTGTGGGTCTTGCTGCTGATTCTGGTTTTTCCATGTATTTTCTTGATGAGGAAAGATCTCCAGTGACTTTTCCTACTGGTTGTGAAAAGCCAAAGTTCAATAGTTTGTGCTAATACAGCATCACATCTTCTTTTAAAACTGTCATGATAGAAAGTCTTGACACTGGGTTTGTTGGGATCAGTAGAATTAAAAATAGAATGAACTCTCAACGGGTAAGTCTGTGGCCTTCATTTAATGACCCTGTTGCACATTCTGTGCTGCTTTACTCCTCTGGTTTGTGTGTGTTCCCAGTGGTTTCCCAGCTAGATATTGAGACCACTTATGATAGAAGACAGGAAAAATTGGCACAATAATCTATCTATTTTTAATTTCTCTCAAGACAACTAACCCTATTCCATATGCACAGCCTGCTGACATCTCCTCTTTTTCTCTTCATTAAACCATCTTGAAGAGCATATCTCATTCCAAAAAAGCTGTGAAGCAGCCACTTCCCTGGCTAACACTTCTTTGTTCTGGCTCAACTTGTAGAAGTTATTTTGATATCCTGCATGCATTAATTCTCTACTTGGAGGAAAAAAACTCCGAGAAATGACAGGTTTAAACTCACATATTTTACCTTACAATATAGTAGCCAAGCAGTATGGCAGGCAGAGGTCTCTCTGCTGGTGCACTGTAGCAACCTGTTGAACCATGCTAAATAATACTTCTAGACTCTCAATCCGATGCTTCAACTGCCTTTGAAGGTACTGCCTTCCTTCTTTACACAGCCTGGCTGCTTGATTGTTTCCCGAGGACTTTCAAGTCTCCCCATGAACACTGAGTATTTCAAAAGGTCCAGTGGAGCAGCTGTGCACGGAGGAGATGCCCTATTAGTCAAAGCCAGACTGTTTCCCACATTTTATACATGATGAAATGAAGACATCTCTCTAATGATTCATAAAAGAGACGTTCTGCATCTGTTTTCTCCTGCTTCACCAAAAAGAGGGGTTGAGCCTGGTATGACACAGCAGTCTATTCACATATTTCATTGTCTACATGGAGAAAATAGTCAAAGAGGGAAAGCACGGGAAAGATAAGCCATGGAGGAATTCCTGCTGGGCAGGAATACAGACAGTGGAACAGCCTACAGTGACAACAAGGAACAGATTCACTCATCTTTTACCACCAGCAGGAGAGAACACTGAGGGTTTCCCAAATGTTATTACCTTTCTTGCAGGGCTGTTTTGAGAGTCCCTGCCTTGGGGCCTCAGAAGGAACCAAGCCAGAAGCTGCAGAGCAGAGTTCCCAAGCTGCTGCAGGGGTGCACATGTTCCACAGGGAGTCCTGGGTTTGCTCCCAGGTTTAGTTCCATGGGTGCATCAGCTGAGATATCTAAAATACCCTCCCATTTCCTTATTGTATTCCTGTCACTTGGGAATTGTCTGGATGTCATCTAAACCCATGAAACTGCGGCTGGGTCACCTGAGCAGTAGGACTGCAGTGCTCCTGGTGGCCAGGAAATGGCTGCTCATTTACCTGCCTGTTATGTTCTCCACGGGACTGTTTTATTTGATCTCAGTTATTCCAGCTGTGCAAATTTTTCACCATTATATTCCTTTTTCTCCTCACTCTCGGTGGGTCAGCAGCACTTCAACGTGGTACTGCTGGCGTGTCACCGAGTTCACAAAGTGCTTCAGTCAGCAGGTTGCTGCAGCAGAAACCTCTTCTGCTCCCCACCAAGCCAGCACTGCCCCAAAGCTTGATCCAGCCTTTGAACACCAGAGATATCAGCATCCCAAGGCTGGATCCTAAGCCAAGTTCCCTTCATAACAACCCAGCGTGAGCCCAGATGAGCTGTCAGGCTGGCTGATGACACTGTTTTAAATTCACGATAATATATTTTTCTAATTTAATCTCTAAAATGGAAGTGCACATTTCTGCTCATGATTTCCAACTTATCTTCTATTTCCTTTCAGCTTTTCAATGTTTCTGAAATGCCTTATGCTACAGGCAAAACACACTGATTATGATGGGGCTTTTCTTTCAAGCAGCTGCCACTGAGCAATGTCACACATGGAGAAAATGGAAAGTAGACTCTGCCCAGTTGTGTCAAACGTTTGAAAAGAAGAGAGAAAAAAGAACACGTGGTAAAATGCAGGTGGTGACTGTTGCTGTTGCATCCTGCTTTAGAGAAGACTACTGGAGGGATTTTTGAAGAATTTAGGCATGGTGAAACTCTATGATGTGAGTAATCTGATAAAAATCAGCCCATCAGAAATGCATGATATGTTAAGCACAGTGATTAATTGAGTTTTGGCTTTACAGCATCAAGACAAATGCATCTGTGTATCTTTGAGGAGGAAGGGAAGATAGGGAAGACATTAATTTCCATAATGTGACTAAAAGAAGTGCAGCCAAAACCTTGTTTATACCAATGTAGCAAAGTCCTCCCCCTCCACAATAGGAGAGGGACGATTTTTATCTGGTCTAAGGGGTGAGTGACACTTTGGAATTTCAATTTTGAAATTAAAGTGAGAACCTGTACCCCTCACTTACACATTGTAGCCTTCAGAAAATACTAGTGATGTATATGTTTGCTGATCCCATCATCATCATTCACACCCAGAGAGACAACTGCAATTAGTGTGAGAGCTGGGGGCCTCCCTAATGATTTGAAGCACATCATGCAGCACTGTGGGATGCAAGGGTTTCTGTTCAAGTGTGTCCTCTGCCTACAGTCAGGAGATAAAGTACTTGTATCCAAACTGGGAAAAACGCAGAAAGACGTGTAGTTACATGTTGCCTTCAAATAGCAGCTGTTCTGAAGCAGCACATCTCTGCCTTTTTGCTGTCAAGAGACACTGCACTCTGTGAGGGCAACCTTGATTAGGAGCTGCTTCTTGTGGCAGCCCGGAGAGAAGTCTGTGTCGGATCAAAAACTCCCGCTTTGTCTTTGGAGAAGAAGGTTCTCCCTCTCTTTTCCAAGGTAACCTTCTCTGAACCACCTCCGTTTTGGATGAAACTGTTGCTCCTTAGTGAGAAGCTGAGCCCGGCAGGTGAACAGCCAGGTAAGAGGGACTCATCAAAACCAGCAGCTGAACGTGACTTTCTCCCTGCAACAACAGTTTTGCAGCTGATTTTCAGTAGATTCAGTATCCTCAACCCATTTAGGAGTGGGGAGCTGGAATTTCTCCGTCTAATTACACAGCTACAGCTTAGACATTTCCTTGCCGTGAAAGAAGGGGTGGGGGAATATCATGTAAGAAAAACCTGCCAGAGAAAGCAAAGCCAGAGAGAAACTGTAAACCCAGATTCTCCTGGGGGCCACATGCTTGAGCTGGGCAGCTCAATCAGTCCCCACGCAGCCCCAGATGGCACCGAACCACGGGTGAGGGCTGCTGGCTCTGCTGCTGGCCGGCAGGGTGGGAGCCAGGCTGGCACACCTGCAAACAGAGCCTGCATAAGAGGCATCCTGGCAAGCCCTGCTCTGCTGAATCGGGCGCTTTCCAGCTCGCTCCTGGCCTCCACGAGGGCACCTACTGCCTGGCAGAGCCGGGACACAGCTGCTCGGCCGCCGCTCTCCCAGTGCCAAGGCAGCCCCTGCCTCTTCTGTCCTTTGAGCCCATAAATGCTGCTGGCTCAAAGGCAAGAGAAACCGAGAGGCGACTCTGAACCCTGCACAGCTGCACACTTTGCCTACGCAACACATTTTGGAGGGAGCGGGAGGCACTGTGAGCTCCCAAATTGTCACACGATTTTTTTTCCCCTATGTAACCCTTTCCCCAACAGCTTGGATGTCTCGGTTGGGGGATTGCGAAAAAAGCTTTCCCCAAAGTGGAAGCGGGAGGACATATCCCATGGGATGCACATCTGCCATCCCTGCCTAGGGCGCTAAATGCAGCAGAGCTGAGCTGCGCTCGGTGGGAATTAAACCCAAGGGACCCCATCTCCTCTCCTTTGCTTCAACCGCTGTGGGAGCTGAAGTTCAAAACTGTTCCAAGCACTGCTAAAATGCGAGGGATTAATTTAGTCCCTCGAAATATTCCTGCCTCCCAAAGCACAGAGAGCGAGCGCGGCTCCCATTTAGCGCTCACGCTCGGTGAAGAGGTTTTCATTCATCCTCGCCATGGGGAAACGGGTTGTTTTTATTCAGAGCAAGCAAGAAAGGTGCATCTGATGTAGGGCAGACAAAAGATGCGAGGAAGATGTAGTGCTGGGGAGGGAGGGGGATGGAGAAGCGCTCATGGTGTTGCTTTCAATTAGGATCCCTATTTTGTGGGGAGGCATTTTAATCCGTTCCGTAGGCAGGTGGTGATTGCGCAGGACCGCTGCCCTCTGCGAGGATGCTCATATCTCCATACAAAAGTGAAAGAGAGAGGTACTATCAAACAAAATGTTAAATAATGAGAGTAGCCACACAGGCTATTAGCGGCTGGCGGAGCGCTGTCGTGGCCACGTTCCCAACAGATTGCTGTGCTTTCTACTTCATTCCACAATTCGGGAGATGTTCATGGCTTGCGTGTCCCAGCCGTCCCCCCGGACTCCTCTTGCATTAGCAACACCTGGATCCAAGGCTTGTTTGCCACCAGCATCTGGTTTTCAGAGATTTAGAGTGGATTTGGCCCAGAAGGTGGGATTTAAGTGTTTCCCCCTATGAACTCAGTGGAGATCCTAATAGTGTGTTCCCTCATAAACTTCATTATTTTCTGAGTTGTTGAAGGCAGTTATTGAGATCTGCAAATAAATTCCTTACATTCTTCTATTCACTACTTCTTTAATACAGGGTTTCTCTAGATTAAATTTCCACCATGAGATGTCCAAGGATCCCCATATGGGCCATTCACTTAAGGGTTGGACTTGATGATCCTTGTGGGTCCTTTCCAACTCAGAATATTGTGTAATCCTGTGAAATTGCAAGTGTTGTCCCAAGTGAAGTAGCAGGTATTGTGGCATGTTATACTATTTTTCATGCCTCCTCACAAGATAGTACTAATTCACTCTGTGAATTTAACTTGTCCTAAATTTCTCTTTGCTTCAGGTTCATGGCTGTAAAATGTTACACATTAGGAAGTGTAATCATAGGGATAATTAATGAAATTTCATGATTTAGGGGAGGTGGTGAACCTCCACCTCTGAAAGAGTCAGGAATAAATGGTCTAATCAGGAAGGTTTCTGGCATCACCAATTCTGCCCTGGTGCACAGGGGTGGAGGAGGATTTTTCCTAAATTCTCTTTCTACCTTATTTTCTCTCAGTGGCCAACCACGCACCAACCTGAGAGGGGACTTCCCAGGTAGAGGCAATATGTATATAAGGAGCACCAGGAGAGCCTCAGTAAAGAGAATATGTCCCAGGAACTATTTTTTCTGTTCTCATTCAGTGCTTGGATTTGTCATATTGCTCATTATTGGAGCTTGTTCTTTCCTCGCAAAGAGAGGAAAAGGCAGAGAGAGTAGAAGCAGACAGGGATCCACTGAGAGGCCACACTCCTCTGGCAGAGCCTGCAGCTTCTCACAGCTCTTATTTACATTGGCTCCACTGCAGGACCACACTCTGAGGATGGGCTTCACCTTGCCTAACTTTAAACGCCTGAAGTGATTTTTCTCTTCCCAAACTTGCTCAGATGAATTACACCTTGGAAGAAAACCTTTCTCCCTGTTTACTGTGGAGGGCTTTTAGCCAAGGGCTCCACAGCAGAGCACTGGAAGACGCACTAAGGCAGGATGAGCCCCTGCTGCCCAGTTTTGCCTGGGGACACTCAGCCTGTACTGTAAAGTTCCACCAGATAAAATTAGGTTTCCATAAGGCATAGCCTGGTGGCAAAAACAACCAACTTAAAAGATGCACAAATCACTTTGGAGCAGCAGAATCCATAAAAACTTGTTACCAGTGTCGTGCTGTCTGGAAATTGAGCTCTGGCTCTGATGCCTAATGAGAGCTAAACTAACACAGCAGAGGCTATTCGAGCAAGCCTGTATAAAAACCAGAGAAACTAAACCTGTCAAAGACTGTCCCCCTCAGCCAAATTTGACCTAAGTCAGCCCCTGGGTTCAAAATTTGCACAACTACACAAAGCACAGTGGTGTTGGTTTGATTTCTGCTAAAACCAAATGGAAACAAGGTTCTAACTCTGCTGAAGTCAACTACACCTCTGTGCACATGATCCTTTAGAGCAAAACTAAATTATTTCTTTCCACAGTAAAGGGATGTTGCAAGCTGAGCTCCTTGGAATTGTAAATGCTTCCCCATAATGCTTTATTTTCCCATTATCTTGAGCACTCATAAACCTATTGCCTTAATTTTAATAAGATTACATACAGTTTGGTATAAATACCTTCTATCCATCACTGTATTAGAGAAAAGAGAAACAATAATAACTTAATTATCTGTTATGCAGAAACTAATTATAATTCTCTGGATTCACAATCAATACTTTAAAGCTGTTCTATCTCAGAGAACACTTTGTCAATATTTTATATACTGTTAATAATTCATAGGTTTATTACACAATCAAAGAGGAATCTAACTGCAGAAGGCCTCAGCATAGGAGGAAACAGCACAGGAAAAAATGAAGTAAAAGAATGCAAAACCTCAGGGTGTGAGGTGAGGGAGAGATCAACAACTGCTCATGTACACCCTGCACCACCAGCCTGCTCCAACTCTGATCTGCAAGGGTAAGTCTATGTTTGTATGACAGAAGAGTTGGTCAGAAGAAATAAATATGCCAAAAATCCCCATTGAAAGAACCAGTTAGAAGGGAAAACAACACTTTTCAAGTGTGATGTAAAAATTCATTATTCAGCAACCAGCACTGTCCTGGCTCAGCCGTATGATGGGCTCTGTCCTAAAAATGCAGAGACATAAATCACAGTCTCCTTTCTTAATATCCTTGTCTTAAGCCAAACACTAGTCCAACACTTGTCCTTTGCTACTGCAGTGCAGCAAGTGCTGACTCCATTGTCCACATGGAAACAGCACAGGCACCCAGGACGATGCAGTTTCTCAGTAACCCCTTCAAGTGATCACCTCAGGAGATACAAAATCTGCCTAAAACCAAAGGGGCACGTGGAAGCACAATCTCTGTGATGGGGGCAGGGGGGAGGGAGAGTAAAATATTATTTATGGTGATCTAATTAGTATTTGAAAGAGCTCATCATTACCTTTGGAAGGGGAGAGAACCCAAGAAAATGTAGGAGAGGAGAGCCCCTCAGGTCAGCCTGATGTTTGCTGTCCCATGCAGGGGAAAACACTTTCACTGAAAACAAGATGTTACAGTCATGAGGACTTGGAAGCAAACTGGGGAAAGTGTTGGCTGTGATCCTGAGCAATTAGGGACAGCTGCCTCTGCTCGTGGACTAATGTGTGCTGTAGGAAAGCACAGAGCTCGATGCAGAGATGCAGTTCTGGAACCTGTACAGAGATGGGATAAAAGATGCCTTCTGCCTTCAAAATTCTAAGCAGGTGCAGCACTGAAATCAAGGCTTAGGATCACCTCCTTACCAAAGGGAACCCCAGCAGCAAAGCAGCAAATGCCCTCATTGGCACAGGGGGTGAGCAGCTCTCGTTTCTAAGTTCTGTGCAGTGTCTCTCACACAAAACCACCCTCTCTGTCACCTTGGTTTACTTTAGTGAGTGCAGAATGGGTATATTGGGTTTGCATGGCAAGGTTTTGGTAGCAGAGGGTGCCACAGGGGTGGCAGAACCTTCCCCTGAGTCTGAGAGAGCCAATGCCAGCTAAGATAGACCCGCCACTGGCCAAGGCCAAGCCCATCAGAGGTGATTGGTGGTGCCTCTGGGATAACAGATTTAAACAGGGGGAAAAGCTGTTGAGCAACAGCAGCTGAAAAAAGGAGTGAAAATTTGTGAAAGAAAACAGCCCTGCAACCACCAAGGTCAGTGCAAGAGGAGGGGCAGGAGGTGCTCCAGGTGCCAGAGCAGAGATTCCCCTGCAGCCTCTGGTGCAGCCCATGAGAGGCAGCTGTGCCCCTGCAGCCCATGGGGGCCCATGGGGACACAAGGGGTTAGGAGGACCNTGCAGCCTCTGGTGCAGCCCATGGGGCCCATGGGGACACAGATCCCCCTGCAGACCCTGGAGAACCCTGCACTGGAGCAGGAGGATGCCTAAGGTGACCCACCACGGTGGGAGTGCCCTCTAATTTTTCTCTCTCTTAGCATTTGCATTGCACTTCATGAGTAGCAGTTTTGGTATGCCTGTAGTACAGGCTGGGATAGAGTAGTTCTCAATGCACCCTGTCATTTTTGTTTTGATTACATTTTTTTTTTTAATATCATTATCAACTTTTTATAAGTGTCTATAAAATAGGTGCAGGATAGTAAAAGTCTTTGGAGTAAGTAAATGGACGTGGTGCTAAATGAGTTATGTCTTTGATGCTATTATCTCTAAATCAGCATAGATTATTCAGGCTAGGGGCTTTTAGAATCATAAGTGGCTGAGATCATTTCTCAGTTCATCATCCTATTACCCATAATGAGAAAATACTTCTAAATACGAAGATTACTCTTCCGAAAGATCCCTTGTGAACAATTCCCCAGGCACTGACAATATTTATTAACTCTTTTCCTTCTGAATGGAAGGGGCTGTGAGAAACTCAAAATCCTCAAAGATTATCCTGAAACATTCAGCAACTCTGAATTTGCTATTGCTCTCCTGGGACCCCTTTGGCTCTGCACTCCCATCTCTAACAGCACTTGCCTCCACCTCTGCGGTGCTTTTCTGCAGTGTGCAAATCCAGCTGAACCTGCAGTGCAATAAAGCCTTTTAAAACTTCATTTCATTATTTTTGAGTGGCTCTGTTTATGCTGGCATTAAGTTTCCATTTCATCAAGCATAAGTTTTGCTGTTGCTCCAGCCAATGATTTCTACTTGCCAGCTTGACAAAATGACAGCTCCCTTCCCTGCCCAAAGTGGGAAAGACCCTCAGTGTGTCTGTGATGAAGCTTCCCTGTCATTCCTTCATTTTTACACACCATCACTGACTCATTTCCTTATTGTATGGGTAGAATTACCGGTTTTATTTATTGGGCTTCACATTTCTAAGAATATATTTAATGCACAGTTTCATGAGACAGTTTTCATGGAATATAAACTTCATATTCCAGCTCTCGAGCAGGGATTCCTTTTACCTTCTGCTCACTAATACACAGTTCTGTAAAGAAACATCTTCTTTTTCTGCTGGGCAAGGTGAGATTTCAGCATTCCACACCTATGAGCTAATTCCACCTGGGAATGCTGCTGCTCTTGCTGAGTTTGGTCCCATTGCATTTCCGTGGAAGAAGTTCAGGTCTGTGATTAAGGAGCTGATTAAGTGTCAAAAGCCTCCACACAGTCCTGTATGTCCCTTATAACACCACTTTACATCAGCTTCTGATAACTGCACCAGAGAATTCCCCCATAATGTCCACTTACCCAGGTAGTAAAAATCAAACCAGCTACGAAAGGTCAATGTCTGGCTGAGCTATGAATGACTGGGTATCTCACAGGAGATTTCACAAAATCCTCTGCACTTCATCACAGAAATTGCTGTGCTCAGGTTGGCCAAATTAGTGCCATCTCATTAGTGTATTTTCATTTGTGTAAAACCATACTTCTGTAAATCACACATATAACATCTTTTCCTTTTACAAGAGGATGAAGCAAATGAAAATGTCTTCTTTTCGCCAGGTGAACTGGTATATTTTGCATGTTATGTAAAGACTGACTGCTACCTCCAACTTCTGCCCAGCCTTGCTACAGACTCCTTATTCTCTTTTCAAGAAAAGCTACCTGTTCTGATCTAATGAATTATTAAAATTTGTGTGTTACTGAGGTTTTGTCAGAGATCTGCATCTGCAAACAGCACATGATGTTTGCACTATTTCAGAATTGTTTGAAAGACTTCATGGGCAAACGCCAGCCCTGGTGTTGACAAGCAGCTCTTTGATGGCAGCTTATGACAGATTTTTTTTGTATCAGTTGATAGAAATTGAAAGAGTCTCTTGTTAACACCATGTCATACCAGAACCCTGAGGTTTACTTGCTGTAATCATTTTGCAATATAAAACATGGATAGAAAGAATTTACAAAAAAAAAAAAGGAAGACTGAAATCTAGTGTGAAGGGCGAATTATTTTACAATTGCTTCCTGCGTGATCTTTACATTTTCATCCACAGGATTTCATGTTGGTTGCTGGCAGAGAAAACATACTGGGTTAGGAGGACCCCACATCCAAGGCAGGTGATCCACATTCATCAAAAATTGATACTGGCTATTTGTCCAGTCTTTCACCATGAGATAATTTTCCTTAGTCTTTCCATGTAGCTCCATAATTACAGTCAGAGTACACTGTAAAATGTCAACACTTGGAAAAACATCACTGGAACTATGAGCATCTCCCAGACCTGTTCCCCCATAGTTTTGCACACACACATACATGTGATGATGAGAGGCTTATACATTATGAAATTCAGTTTTAAAATTAAATGTGGGGGTTTAAACATATCTGTTTTACTTTGTGATGTCCTGTTGTACTCAGTCTTTGAAATTCTGTGTAATTCTCTGAAATCCTTGTTCTTTGCTTAGGCAGGGATGGGTAAAGCAACAGGGCCACACATCTTGACTTCCTTGACAAAAGGTCAGAGCTCAGGCTACGCTTGTGTTACTGGAAGTGCTGTGATCAACCACCGTGGGGGCAGAAACAACCACCCTGACTCTGCATTAGAACCATCAGTGAAGTAACCTTGTGTTGTGTGTTCATTTAAACAGCCAATGCCCACGGCCCCAGGCAGCTGAAAGCCCTTGCTGAGCCCCACAGATGCTCTGGTTTTGACCAAACTACTCTTCTTTTCAGGGTTTTTTAAGACTCAGTGGTGGGCTGGGCTCCAGAGAGATGCAGCTGCAGCACAGAGAGCAGCAAGCCAGAGGTGTGGGATGTGTGGGGGAAAGGGGACAGCCAGGTAGATCCAAGACAAACCTTGGAGCTTTGCTCAGCATTGACTTGGACTTTGCAGGATGTGTCTGACCACATGGACCAGCTGGAGACTCCTCAGAGGCTTGGAGAGAGGGTCAGGTGAGATCCAAAACCAATTGCACCATTGCATGAGCATTAGTCCAGTAAGTACTGAATTGTTCATTGTGTAAGTTACCAGAACTTGGGTTCTGTTTTCTCCTTGTGTAAGGAAGCACCCTCCTACATAGTAAAAGTCCATTTATTTATGCTGTGCTGGCATATGAGATGATAGTTGTCAGAGAGGAGATCACAGGGTGGGACTGAACAGATCATAGTCCTGTTACATCCCTTCAAAGGATCCTTTCAAACACATTACCCTGGTCTTGAGACTGCTTTTCTCTGAACCACATTACTGTTGATTTCTGAATTTAATGTGATATATAAATCAGCCAATTTCAGCTGCATTTAAGAGCCAGCAATATTTCACTTTTCCTATGTCTTGAAACCCACCATAAAGCACACTAATTTTTCTTAAAACAATAATAATAAAAGATACCCTATCTCTTTTCCAGGATAAATGTTTTTTTATAATTTCAGAATGTCTTGTTTAATGATCGTTATCCAGCCATTTAAATTAAGGTCTTTCAGGAAAGATGTCTTAAAGAAGATTTTAAATTGATTTTTCTATTTTTCATTGTTTAAGATTCAGCTCAAGAAAAGCAAAGACTGCCTTTCAGCATAGACAGGCTCCCAACATGTGCTGCCAAAATCTGTACTTGTCATTTTTTTGGTGGAAAGAGTTGTTTTAGAAATGTTTATATATTATCAAAATTAGGTTCCAAAATGAGCTGCAGTATCTATTTAAAAAGGGGATAATATTATTTTAGGAAAATTAATTGGAAACTTGTTTTTAGCTAAAGTAGTTATTATTTCCATTATGACAAGCTGGAAGCAGAAGAAATTCACCTTTATCTTCCTGAGCCTGGTGTCTCACACTATTTACTCAAAATGAAATTAAAACCTGACAAAATCCCAGTGAGCCATTTCACACCAGTTAAAGACTATTCTTCTGGAAATGAACTTTTGTTCAACAATTTCATTACGTTGTTACAAACATATTTATTATAAAAGGGGGACAAAATCAAAAGATACCTGGCCTTGAGTATCTCCCTGTACCCTCTCAAAAACAAACAAACAAACAAAAAAAAGAAAGCTTAAGACTGTACTTTTCCCAGGAAACTGAAGTTTTAAGAGGAAGTGACCATCAGTTCATAGAGTAAAGAGGGAGTGCTGCAGCACAAGGAAAACTGCCCTGGGGAAACAGATGCTCTGCCAGCTTTTGGCACTGACTGGACCCTCACTAATGAGAGCAGAGTGGCAGAATCACAGAATATTCTGAGTTGGAAGGGACCCACAAGGATCACCCACTCTTAAGTGAATGGCCCATACAGGGGATTGAACCTGTGACCTTGGCATTATTAGCATCAAGTTTTAAGCAGTCAGGCCAGCAAGGGCAAAAAATAAGAAAGAAAACTCTGTTTGCTTCATCCTGCCTTTATTCTCCCACACCAACCTGTAGCTGTGTGCCCTGGGAGAACTGGAGTGTCCTCCATGGATTTGCACAAGAGAAAAGGCAGAATTTTGATCCATGGTTAAAAACAACACAAAATAGCAGCATTTGCCAAGGGCTGGGCACAAAGGTGTTATCTTCTGGGGGAACTTAAAGCCCTGAGTCCTGTCCCCCTGCGAGAAGTGGCCAACACAAGGCCACAAGTCCCAACAGTGGTGTTGGGCAAACATCACTTGCATATGGAAGCAACAGGGTGAAAAATTGTTTCCTACTCTACTAACTAAAGGATATTGAGAGGGATAGGGTCACAGGGGTAAGGGTTACTTTTCACATTTGGCAGAAATTTTTCCAGAAGTGTAAAATTATAATTGCATGAGGAAAGGGTGGTTAATAATTTTCCCGGTTAATTCAAACGCACAAAAGTTAATTGCGGTTTGGCAACCTGAGATATACAAATTAGGAAAGTTTAATTCCGCTAATCCTCATTTTAAAGTTGCAGGGTATTGAATATAAATATGATTGTCTCGCAAAGGGATGAATCCTGCCTCCAACTGAAGCCAGTAGGAGCTTTCCCACTGACTTCAGAAGGAGCTGAGTTCAGTCCCAGTTCATCCGGGTTAGCTGAGCACGTATGAACGAACTGGCTCAGAGAGACTAATATGATTTTTTCTCTCACAGTGTGGGCCAAAAATTCCTTGGTGATCCTGAAAAACTTTGGAAAACTTCCCGAGCCCCACTATTCAACTCATTCAACTTTTTTGGCTACTCACATGCACTGCGGATGAAGTTGAGTTTTCCATGGTTTTCCATTTCCCACTTCATTGTCTGGCTTATTAAATAACCAAGGCCAAAAATCCCTAAAATTCAAGGGCTGGAACACAACCTGTGCCATTTCACCTTCAACAGCCTGCAACAATCCATCTGCTTTACCAAACTCTCTTCCCTCCTTGTATTCTGTTGCCACCACTTGTTGTTTCATACATCTCCTTTGAGACCAGATAAGAGTTTAGTCCCTTTGTCCTGTGAGTAACCCCAGGGAGATCAGAAGAAAGCCAAGCAAACTTGCTGCCAGAGGTTGGATATTCTGCTTTGGCAGAAGTGAAAATTTTGCTGTTGGCTCCACTGGATGTAGGATGAGCCTACATGTGATGGTGTAGGAAGGCTGCAGTTTAGACCTCTGCCTCTGAGATAGAACATGTCTTGGGGACAACTGTTGTCTTTGAATTCCTCTAAAATGACAATAAAGCTATTTATTCATCTTTGGAAAGTATTTGCATACCTGTATAGAAGTTTAATTTAAGGTTGGTCAAGTGAGAAGGATTTAATCTCTTATGGTGTGGTATATCTGGGCCAAGCACCCTGCCATCACTTAATTTGAATTCATGTCTACAAATGACATGACATAAATAGTAGAAAGAATCAGCCCAATCAGAAATGTATACAGCTTGAAAATACCCATTTGGCTTGAAATATTGCAGGAAAATCAATCCAGAATCTCTACAGAATTGAATAAGAACACAAGTTACCAAATACATGTGATGTAAGTCAAACCTCCTCCTCTTGAGTTCAGCTATTTCTGACCTTTCAGCTATTATTCATCAATTTAGGAGGAAAAGTTGAGCTCAGATTGTTTTCAAAACCTGTATGGTATTTCCAAACACTTCTGCCTTTCTGGTGATGATTATTATATGCTGTTCTAATTACCCAGCTTAATTTACATCTCCCATCACAAGAGGATAGGAATACCAGAGCAGATTTATCGCTCTGGATTGCTTCCCTCAGTCACTGCTCGTAGCTGGGAGGCTGCAGCAGTGTTTTCTCCTTGGACCTTCCAAACTGCAGAAGCAGAAATGCTCTGTGATTCTGAGTGAAATAATTTTGATGTCACAAGAAATGTCATTAAAACTGCTGCAGACTTTTTAATAAGCTCCTTCCTGGGAGAATGGATTTTCAGCCTCTTCGCATCAGCGCTCAGCAGAGTAACTACAGTGAAGCTTTGTGCCAGTGTCCCTGTTACAAAATCCACTTCTCAAGGGTTTATAATTACAACATGCCTATAAAAATTTACTTTAGTCTGAGGCCCAGGATATAGTTTCTCAGATGGGGAGGAAATATTGCTGGCTGAACCTGGTTTAAATCAATTTTGAGTTTCAAGAATCCAAAAATAATAAGGTTTGTGGGGTTTATATGCTTTTCCTGTGGTTCTATAATTCAGAAAGAAATCACTTTGTAGAACAAAGTGTCATGTTTGTTTATAAAGCAGAGAGGGAGAAAAAATAACGCAGATAAAACTTTTTATGGTGGCTACTGAAAATTCTAAGAAACTAATTTTCTCAAAGAATTTCCCTATAGTGTCCTCACACCCAAGCCTTGCCCTGAATAGATATGATAATACATATTGCAGGAACTCAGTGGGTTGTGGAGAGCTCTTTTAAACAGCTGGATAGTTTCTACCTCAGATGCTGCCTTGATGAAGATTAATCTGCTCTGTTCCCATATCCAGGGGAGGAGAACAGTCATGGATGGGCAAAGATGCAAAAGACCACAGTGCTGAGACACCCTGGCCCTGTGCTCACACGTATTTACAGGGTGCCAGTGGTCACAGGACACTGATGTGCTCAGCCAATACTTACACTCAGCTGAGTCCAACAGGTATTTTCCTCATTCCAAGTTATGGCAGTGAGAGGGAAAGCAGAACGTGCCCTTACAAAGATTGCTAATAAGAACATCAATAACTGGGCTGCACACAACTGAGAGTTCCCATTTATACTGGCATTGCCAAATGTCTTGCAATATTTAGCCCTTGGCTTTTATCAATACAGAATATATTGGTGCTGCTAAACTGAAATATTGGTGACGTGAGCAAAGCCCAGCAAACACAGGTGGAAAAAACCAAAAAAAGACAGAAAACAAACCCTGTAAATCTTACTGTAATATTTTTAACTTCACTTGGAATTTGCAATCAAGTCACTTTTATCCAATTAAATGTTATTCAGTCTGTCTTTGTCAGCTTTTCTCTATTAGACAAAACATTCCACTTCTCAATATTCTACTTCTGTGTCAGATTTACAGGATCATTTTTCACATGGCAAGCTGAGATTAAGGTGATATTAAACCACTTCGCATACAACAACCAAAAGCCCGCTGCAACAAAAAACTAGCTGTTTTCTTCTGCTGGTGTCATTAAGGATGCACTTTCTAGATATTTTGGTGGGTTCCTGAACACCTGCAGGTTTCCCGACCCCAGGGGATACTGAGATGATATTGCAGATTTGGAAATTGAGTTTGGACCAGTAACACTCTATTTTTCCCATTAGCATAAAGCAGCAAGATTCAGATTTCCCATTTTCAGCATAAAGCAGCAAGATTCAGCCAGTCTTAGGGTAACCTGAGGGCCCACTAACAGGCAGTACAGGGGTTCCCCTAAAATCTTGCAAAAAATATGCATTTGCCACAGGAGAGTTTTTTTCTTGCATTTCATGGGAAGGAAGGAAAGTGTTTTTAACCACTCTAGGTTAAATTATTAAGACTAGCACTATGACTTCTTTAAAGTCAACCCATATAAGGAGAATTACCTCTTTTTGCGTGTGTTATTCCCACCCTGCAATGTATCAGGTACCTCACTGCCACAAAATGACTGAACAAATGATTTTTTAAAAAAAAAACCACCTTACGAAGGAACATGGTTATAACTGCACTTGTCCTTCCTTCAACTTCAGGCTTTTAGGATTACTGACTCAGATCCCATATGTAAAGAAATATATTGAGTATGTGTGTGGGTATAAGAGGAAGTATGTATATCTTCCACACCTGGCTGAAATCCAAATGTGTTCTTAAATCCTAAAGAAATTCTGCTAGTGCAGTGTGGGAGTGTGTAACTGGGGGAAAGGGTGGGCTCTGATGAGGAGCAGATAGTCCTCTGCAGAGAGATGCAGTAATAAGCTTGATGATGGTGGTTTGCTCCAATCTAATGATTGTCCAGGACTTTAAAAGCTTCATTTCTATAGCAGTTCTGGAAATCCTGGAGGAGATGCTGAACATAAGACAGATGTTTGGGTAATAGAATCTCAGCCCTCTGGTTGTACCGTGCGTGGTCTCCTAACTAGCCCTGAAACTCAGGTCAGTCATGGCTGTAGGAAGAGGTGCTCTCTGGTGCTAAAAGCCATTAGAGATCAGATTTTACAGTAAATTTGGACTGAACCCATCAGGGTTTAACTATGCAACCATGTTTTCTGCAACAACACAACAAAAACAGACACAGGAGCCACGTCAGAAAACTAATCACTTGCTATAGACCCATGGCATGAAGCAATCAATACACCATGAAGCGTCACTGTTTGACTACCTCGTCCTTTCAATATTTTCTTTTTAAATGTCATGGAAAGCTAAGCAGCCTGGTTTCTCTGAGTGAGCTTTTAAAAATACATTTTTCTTCCCTAATAGGAAATTTCTCATGATTGCTCCTGTGCTCCCCTTCTACAGTTTAGTTGGCAAAACAAAAGAGATATTCACCCACATTAAAGGAGTGCTATGCAATGGTCTGTTGCAAGAGAATTCAGGAAGAACATTTGAAAAAAAAACCCACCTGTAAGAAAGGTAACCAGATAACAGATACACTTCCCAAATGAGGAAAAGTGAGATTCTCACTGGCCTTTTTCCCAGGGCAACCCTAAGCCAGCAGCTTTTCCCATTGTTTTACAATATTACTCCACTGCTTTTATTCTCCTTTCAGATCCTGCAGCTTCTTGGCCAGAATTGCATAAGGTCAGGGAGGTTCACAGGGTCAGTTTTTCTGTGCTCTAGAAGACTTTCAGACAGTGATTTTTTTTTTCCTTTCTCTTACTCACATAGTTTTGCAATGAAATATTAACTTGGAACCCGTAAATCCAGTTACTTTCAAATAAGCTTCAGATGGGCATCAGGAATTTAAGGGATATATTAAAAAAAAAATGGATTTTTTTCTGGGTTTGTCCAGTAGCATCCAGGACTCATAAAACTATATCAAATATCAGCTTCACTTACTATAACATTGCAGCGATGAAGAAGTAGTTCAAAATTGATTTATTGATCCTAAAAAGACAGATATATAAGGTTATTAAGTTGATCCACCAATATGTGCAAAATCTATTATTTGAGCTTGTTAACATTCACGTGTTGGTTAACAGTGAACATAAGAAGGACAAGGCAGACACCTCCCTCCTGAAACAACTGCTCACAGACAAGAATTCAGCACTATTTCTTCTGAAGGGTATCTACATCCAAGCTGGAGTCACTGGGAAACATCAGTTGATGTTTAGTCCTTCAAAAATTAAGTCCTGTATTTAGTCCACATTCCAAAATTTGGGTTCTATTTTTCCAGCTTTAGTGTCTATAGTTGTACCAGGATCTTACATATGTTTACGAAACATTTGGCTACTTTCCTATGAAGTTACTTGCAAGGACAAGAAGTGAATGTTCACTGTGTTGAAAATCAGCCATGAGCCAAAGTATTGATTTAAGAACTGTTGGATGTGTATATTCAGGGAAAAGTGTTTCACTTCACAGATGTAAACGAAATCCTTTTTCAGTCAGACAAAGCAAGGCTCTTGTGGTCCTTCATTTTGAACCCATTAGAGTTTTCAATAATTTATTCACATGCCAAGTTTCTGTCGCAGTGGGTTTGCTTTTGTCACATCACCTCAATTTTTCTAATGAGTTGCTAATGAGAGGTCAATTACTTATGGAAATTAGAAAAACATTCATTGAGGAACTGTACCGAGGTAAAAGTCTGCTAGCTCATAATGTTATGATAAAAATCATTACAGCATTAATGAATATTTTACTCTTTTTCATGTTACAGCTTATTTCCCAACTTATAAAATGGTCTTAAGATGATTTTGAAATGAACATGAGTAACCGTCCAAAAAATGTCACCATATTGTATTTATGATAACTGCAGAAGCACATCTTTTTGCTTTTGTTATTAAAGGTTTGCTCATGCATTAAAATCTTGCTGTGAAACCTTCAGCTGATTGGAACAGCGGTGTTAGGAACACCAGGTTTTTCATGGTGAGTCAGAGCACTGATTTGACTTCTACCCTGGCTCTGTTGCCAGGCGCTGTGGGGGGGAAATGGTCATCCTGCAAAGCACCTGGCCAGCTGGATCATATCCCAACTGGTGCTTCTAAATCATCCTCCTGATCCCAGGTATCCAGCACCAGCAGCACTGCAGGAAAACAGCCAGAACCTGCAGCTCTTCATCCTGACCCCAATGTTGGTGAACTCTACCCATCTTTTTAGTTAGAGACCGTCAGGAATTGGTGGCAGGTAAGAAGTTAAAATGTCCGATTCACAATTTGCCTTCTTCCTGGGCACCTATTTTGTGCTTTTTTTGAAGGTCTTGAATGAATGCTATAGAAACAGAAGAAAAGAGGCAAAAAGAATTCAAGGGACCAAGAGGGATAGTGGGTTATTTGCAGTACCATGCAATTAAACTTAGAGGCCAGGGATACAATTCACTCCTGAAATTCATCTCTGCGCTGTTGTAAGTTATTATTTCAGAGAAGAAACTGAAATGGCCAGAGAGGGGAAAGTGTACAAGCAGAAGTATAATTGGACTTCAGTATTTCATATTGATACCCTGAGACTTCCACTAAGCACTGTTTCAGAGTCTGACCAGGGTAACACTGCAGTGTAAGATCTCCCATATTCAGGCCATTAGATTATTCTGTTTCCCCTGCAGGCACTGTAAATCAAAAGCAAAAGACACCCTCTTATGTTCTACAAGACAGTTTTGTTGGCCTTTCTTTCCAAACACATTCTGAACACACGTTTTTTTATGTGAGTCCCATTTACTTCAGCTTTACTGTCTCAAATACAGATTTAAATTGGGGGGAAGTGAAGGAAGTAAAAAAATCACACAAAACCAAGCAGCTATAAACAGAGAAAGAATGTGGCAGGTTGTTAAAAAAAAAATTAATGCATCATCATGTGGATGTGATTTTCTCAGTTTCTAAAGAATTACAAGGTCTTTGTCCAGTTGAACCAGGCTCGGCCTGGATTTATGTGAAAACCCTGAAGTTATTTGACTCTGTTTTGTTCAGAGCCCATCATTTCAGTGCACAGAAATCCACTGTGTGTATTAAGGGGTAAATCAGTTGGTCCAAAGTACAGTGCTGCCACTCACTCTTAATATCACCTTGGGTAGGACTCACATTTATGTCCCTAATTCCCCCTTCCTTCCCTTCTCCTTGGAAAGATAAACATGAGAACAACAATGACGTATCTGACTACTAATCGAAAGCAATATAGTGCTGCACAGATCAGCTTCATGGTGGAATAAAGAAAAAGTGACCGTGGATCTAAGTACCTTCTCTTCATATCATAGGCTGTGTGTTGTTTTCAGGAGCATTTCTGTCAGGCAGTGATGAAAGGCTGAGAACAAAGTGAACAAAATTTCCTTTTACTGCTTAAAAATCCTCAGCTGGTTTTCCATATCAAAACGCTGTCTCTTTAAACAAATAGCATGGTTAAAAATGCCACCTTATAATTCAACAACCAACTCCAAAAATGACAATTTAATCAATCAGAACCAATGCTGCTGAAAAGGGGAGGGGGGGGGGAAGAAAAGGAAAAAAAATCTTAAGGCTTTCATGCAATGCGAGAGGTTGAAACTATAAAAAGGTTCAATCACTGTAGAACAAGCCTGCAGCATCAATGTTTATTAAAGTCAGGGGAGCCATTTATTGACCTGGGAAACAGCAAAGCACCAGCAGCGCTGCTGGATTGCATTTTTACAGTTACCAAATGGAAGGCAATATTTTCCTTTTCTCTTTTAATTGTGATTCCATCAAATCCAAAAAAGTTAAAAGCCTCCTGATTTTTAAAGGAAAGCAAAGAGGAGGACGCTCCACTGTGTTCTTCTGTCATTCTCTCTGTTCTGACTCCTGGCGTGGGGATATATCAAATCATTGCAAACCAAGATAAAATTTTTAGGCTCAAATTTTTTTTATCTTATCCACATGCCAGCAGAATCACAGACTGGTGTGTGCTCCCACCACCACTTTAGGTCACGGCAGAAGACAGGGAGCTACCATTATGAAGCTGGTTGCTTCTGTAATCAAAAAGGAACTATGTATTTATTCATGCAAAGGTCACCCTGCCATGGGGACAGCCAAAAGCACTCAGAATGCATTGTGTTCTCCTAAACTGACAACAGACAGTTCTCCAAAGACACATCTTGGTTGTTCTTGGAGATTTTGTAACTCTGTTTTGCTACAAACACATTTTTAAGACACGCCTTTCCACGCTGCATAGATTGTGAACCACCTAAGGCTATTAAAAGAAAGCATCAGAAACATGAACTGTGTTTACAGATCCACGTCACCCAAATTATAGGAGTTGGGCTTCTGCTTCATCCTTTCCATATCATCCCTGCCCACAGGAAGACTTGGGAGGAAGACTTCGTCCACCGAGGAACACGAGGCAGGGATTTAAGACTCTGTGTGCGTGTGTCAGCTGCCACCTAACCCAATGTCAATGCCAGAAAAGGGGACTTCAAAAGCTGAGAGGATGAGTCAGTGCAGGCTGAGCTGAGAGCTGTCGCTAACCCATGTCCTCCGTGGATTAGGTACGAAGCGGGATGAGCAGCGTGGGGCCAGCAGGTTACACAGGCCCGCATCAAAGGGTGAGGAATATTGTAACAAATCCCCAGCCCCCGGGACCAGAGCTTTTGTACATGCATTAGCAGCTCAGAGCTTGGTGGGAGCAGGAGGGAAAAAACGAGTCCTCCGCTTCAAAAGGGCGCCTCTGCCACTTGGAGGATTTCACACCATCTCTGTAGGGAGCACAGGGTACAAAACTGCTTTTCTGATCCCACCCAGTCGTACGCAGCGCTTCACACCTTCCTTTCAGGTTTGCAAACAGACCTCCGGCGGCTCCGCTTCTCATTTTCTTCATTCATAGAGAAAAACACATAATATCGGTACTTAAAACACAGTGGAGGAGTTTGACACAAATTAATGACTCACCTGTCATACTGTAAGAATTTTTATATTTGCGGGGGGGGAGGAGGCTTCAGGTATTCTGAGAGCTGTAAAAAGTTGCTTCAGAACTCAAAGACAGCTCACAAAAAATCAAATCAACTGATGGCTTGGTGAAAGGTTTGAGATACCCATTTTGCATTAAAATCACAATACTATGAGAATATAAATAAATAAAAGGTTACAGAGAAAGTAAGACACGAGTTCCCTCAAATTAGATCCCATGGCGTGAAATTAGTTCACAGCTGTAACTTGTGTTGCTCTAAGAGAGATTACGCCTTAAATAATGTTAATGACAACTTTGATTTGACTTCAATTACTAGAGGGAGAAGGGACCACATTTCCTAGGACGAAAAATCTTTTATCTGCTTGTTTAATGTACAACCTTTGATGAAATGGATCTCCTTTCCCCCGATTTATTTCCCTGAGTATATTTGTTTTGAAAAAGAAATGGATTTCCAGGTTGAAAGTGGAGCTGCTGTGCAGAAATCAGAGCTGTGGGAGAGGTGTCTAAATGCCATTTACAATGACCCTCAATTCTCCTCTTAACAGAGCATCTCTCCTACCTCTCCTCCTCACCCTTGCTCTGCCTCACAAGCAGGAGCATTTACAGGGCTGGATTCTTTTCTGAGTTGCCTCCACCACCATCAGTAAATCATAAGAATTTCCCCTATAATCAATGGAGTGTCTTCAGATTTACCAGACAGTATAATCTGGTCCACGAGACAGCTGATTGTTATCTATAACCTCCCCAGCCAATTCAAGTGATGGGAGATGCAATCCAAAAATTTCCTTTGGACTTTTTTACTGCCAAAATAGATCAAATTCTGTGGCAGCCTTTTTACAATCTCCACTTTTCTAAATAAACATCACAGAGCTTATAGTGCCTTTACTGCAAAGCACTTCTCCCTGCCTGTATTGAGGCAGGTTGTTGGCTGATGTGCCGACACACAAGACAAACAGTGGCAGCATCTCTGTGCAAACCTGTGGTGAGGCACCAAGACATGGGGTGCAAGGGGGTTCAGGCTGTGGATTTTGAGTTCTCACTCACCAGGCAGCACCAGGAATAACTTTCATGGTTAGATGGGCTGAAAACCCCTTGCGCTCTCCCCCTCGCAGTTAGACACTGTATGGTGCCATAAATTATTAGACTCAGCTCCCAGAGAGCTGCTGGTATGATGGTCCTTCACAGCAAAGACATCAGGCAGCTGATATGTGCTGTGGCCTCATCCCAAACGGGCTGCAGGCAGTGCCTGCTGAGGAATTTTTGAGCTGGGATGTTCTGTGGGCAGGAAGGAGGCACAGGAACAGCTTTTACAAAGGGCGCCAAGCAAAGTCAGGCACTGCCACAGCTCAGTGGCTGCAGAAGTGCTGAGGAGCCTGAAGTAATGTATTTAGAAGGAATCATTCAATGTACGTTCCTGGACTGTAAATGAACTGAAGCTGCTCAGAAAAGCCCTGAGTGACACTGAAGGCTGTGCAATTAAACACAGGGCTCTGATTTGCAGTGATCAACAAAAAGCAAATACATTATTAGAATGCATGGCAAATAGAAAATAATACCAAAAATGCACAGGTTATGACTGTACTGTGCCATTATAATAATTAACAGTTTTTCCCTATTGGTTTGTTCACTGAGATTCAAACATATTCATTCTTTGATGAACATTTGTATTCAGAAAACGCCAGATTTCTTCCCAGCTTTCTTTTGTTGGGAAGGGTTGATAGCTGCTAATGAGAAAGAGAACAGAAAAGGAGCTAAACAGGATAGTTCCCACACTCACAAAGACACTTTCTCACTGGGGCCTTGAATTTCAGAGCAGTTTCAAATCATTTCAGAGCCTGGGAATAAAGGTGCCTTCGCTATATGAAAATTAAATATTTTCTTGCAGTGTTATGACTTTTCCTTTAGCATTTGTTGCTTCTGTGTTTCATTCACATTTCTGGTCATTTTAACCCACTGAGCTTTACTGTGTAATAAGGATATCCCCATGTGGATAACTCTTCCTCCTTTCCCCCTGCAATCAGATTTTGCCCTTCATTATACCTTTCTGTGGAGTCTATCAGAACACAAATCTTGGCAGAGTTCCTCAAGCTTTGACCTACATCTTGCATATACAGGAACTTTTCTCCCCAGATTGTCTTTTGGAGCACACCAGTTCATTAGAGTTTTGAACACTGAACCCTCACTCTTATAGCTTTATCACCCAGTTTATGTGCCAATGTCAAAACAGTCATCAGAAATCTGATTTATGAGAGTATATAGAGAAACCCTGCCTGTGACTGGGAGTTAACTGGCAATTTCCTATCGGAATTTCCTCCTCGGCTCCCAGGGCCCAGCCTGGCAGCCCAAAAGACAGTGAATTCACAGATCATGATTCAGGGTTAACGAAGCTTTGAGGCTTTTTCTAATATCTCTGAATTTATGTGCTACCCAGTTTTAATCACATTTGACCATTTTGTGATTGATGGGGTTTTATTGCGAGTCAAAGCCGATGCTGATTGTAAAAAAAAAAAAAGAAAGAAAGCTAAACAAGTCGAACAGTCTCCAAATGCCAACGCAAGACAGATTTTTATATACTCTTTTTCCTTCTCTTTGAAGTATCAGAAAATTATGTATGAAGCCATAAACTGGCCGCACCACAAGCGTTGGTAAAACAGCTCGGGTTTTCCCTCCTAATTCACACCGAGGCGGATTTACGTCCTGCTCACACCCCCAGGCTCTCCCTCACCCCACAGAGCCGCCAAGTTGTTACTTTTACGGCCGGTTTCGCTTTCCCCGTGCCGTGGGCAGGCCCCGCTCCCCGGCCTGGAGGTGGAGCCTCCCCGCGCTCCCCCCGCCCCTGCCGCGGCCTCGGCGCTACGCGAGCGCGGGGATCCGGCGCGGCCTGCGGGCCGCCATGGCCGGCGAGGTGAAACCCAAGCTGTCCAAGAACCTGCTGCGCATGAAGGTGAGGGGGGGAAGCGGGGGAAGCGGGGGAAAGGGGTCCCTGAGCCCCGCGCGAGGGCGAGGGGAGGCTGGAAGCGGCAGGGTGGGGCTGCCCGGCCGGTGCCTGGGCCGTGCCGGCAGCGGGCCCGGGGAGGGCGCGGATGTCCCCCGGGAGAACGGCCCTGGTTCGGGGCGTTTCGCGTGCCCAGCCCGGGCCGCGGCCCCGCTGTGCCAGGCGGCCATCGCTGCCGCCACGTTTGAAATCCAGTTTATCGGTGTTGACCGGATTCTGCTCTGCTCCCCTCCAGCTTCACCAGCAGGAAATCACTGCTTGAAACGCTGGCGAGGGGTTTCGGGGGTTATAAACTGCAAGGTTTGGTCCAGCAGAGCAGCTCATGATTCCAGCGAAAGCGCCTCTTCAAGAGCCACCTCCAGGGCACCTTTTGAGGGGGCTTTTCTTCCATCTGGCTCCTCTGGGTTGCGTTTCGTGAATATAAATTATAAGACTTGCCCCACCACCACGTTGAAATTAAAATGCTTCTGGCTTTGCTTGGGAGTGGGGCCTTTAATATAGGGCGGGGGAAGTTATTTTTTTTCTTTTTATTGTGTCCATTTTTTCTCACTGTTTACGTTGCTAATGAAATCCCCAGCCTGAATGGCAGCGTTAACCTCCTTTCCCAGGTTATAAAGGTCAGAGATCTTAGTAACATCTTGTCGTGCCTGTTACTCTTGGAATTGTGAATCTCGTCTCACCAATGTGAAATTAGTCTCTGCTCACTGGCTAATGGATTCTGCTTCACACAGTGTACTACAACTCCTAATTCAGTAGAGTACATTCTCCTCTGATTGATAGTTCTTTATTGCTGGAAAACAACCAGTAAAAGTGGAGTTCACATTAGTTTTTTTTAAATGATAATATCCATTCAATTTTTATAACTGAACATGATGGGGCCTTTGTGGCTTCTTGCTTGTGGTGTTTTATTTAACCATTTTTTCCCTACAGTTATATATATGGGGCTATATTTCACATTCTGGCTGAAAAGAGTTTGGCTGACATCAGTTCAATCTTTAACATAAAGTATACTCTGCTGCAGCAAAATGATGGAATATTTACCCCAGTTAATAGATGCTGCTAATGAAAGGCTAAAACTTGTACACAGAGGGGATGGAACACATCTTGCCTCCTTTCAGAAGGGAGTAGGTGTTGAGCTGAGTTAGCCTGTAGCGTGACAGATTTATAACCTGGATTGCAGCATCATTATTTTTTCTTATTTTTATATAACACTCTCTTTAAAAATAAAATTCTTATCCTGTGCTTGCCGGTTTATTAACCCCCTGGAGATTTCAAAAGCAGGTTTTTAGACTTCCTTCCATGGAAGACCATGAAGAACCAGCCTGTGACATTACGGTCCAGGCAGGAGTAACCAGCTTTGAAGAGATGAGTGGGTTTGGAAAAGGTCATACACAGACTTTGCATTTAGCACTTTCCTTCTGCGTATCTTGTTTAAAAATGTTTTAATTAAGCCTTTAGCAGCTGCCCCTGCAGGTACTGCTAGGATGGGTGAAGTGGCACCCAGAGGTGACATGTGCTCAGTGGCAGAGTTGTGAGGACCATTTGCACAAAGTATTGGGCCATGTGCACCCACCACATAAAAGCTCACGCTTTTACATCTTACACCATTTGATCCAAGTCCCATTGCCTGGGGAAACTAATCCAACCAACCACTCAGTTACTGACTTGCTTTGTGTCTAGCACAATGAGTATATATTTAATTCATCTCTGTGTCTTTACATTTTAGATAAACGTGACCACATAATTTTTATCTAGTTACTCCTGTAGTAATCTTTAGGAACATAATCTTTAAAATGTAATGTGAAATGATTATTTAATGGGGTGCTTGTTGCAGAATTTCTTCTGTTGAGATTTCTGACTGGCTACCCAATTTGCTTGAGCAATGTGGTTTTCCACATGATAGATTCACTTATTAAGATACTGTAATTTTAATTGGAAAGCTTTGACATATTTTGAATTGACTCAGAAAACAAAAGTCAATTTTTCTTGCGTTAAAGATCTTGTACAGTGGATGCAAATAGAAATATAAGTGCAAAATGAGACACTGGCTCTGATGGCTTTTATTTCAGAGTTTGGTTTGGTGAGCTTGGGCATTTCGTAAGGACTGAAAAGATGTGTGGGGTATATATAATACATATATTACACATCTGTATTACCTACATATTTTAAATAAATTCAGCAATGCAGGGTCTTGTGGGAGGAAAGGGTTTTGTGATGCCTTCTGGGGCTTTATCCCCAACCAAGCCCATTTTAGCTGGGACCTAAACTATGTTCAAGTGTAGTGTTCCCACTGACACCACATTACCTGTTAGCCTGCAGGCTGATCTGAACATAACAATGATGCAGCTCTAAATGAGAGGGGTAAAATTATTTAATGTAAAATTCCTCTGCAGTGGTGCACACACAGGTATGCTTTGATAGCCACAAAACAGTTTTTGTAGATCTGCATGTAAACTGTACTGGTAGACTTGCCTCTATCTGAGAATTACATTCCTAGAAATGTAGACCTGGGGCAGGTACAGTTACTCAGACATTTTCTGTAGATCCCAAGGGAAGTCTCAGCTTCTTGGGTTGTGGGAGTACAGGGATTATTTTCGGAACACTGTGAAGAGTTCTGTTTTTTCCAGCTTGTTTCTTTAACATTGACTTATTGTCACTCAGTTCAGGCACCTGGCTTGAGACAAATGGAAATTAAAGCAATGTTTCCCAGCCCTCAGGTCTGTAGTTCTGTGCTCTCAGCACTTTTTCATAGGCTGTGACAGATGTCTTCTTCTACTCCCAGCTGTTGAGAGGTTACTGTCCCTACCTGCCTGTTCCCATCCTCTGACAGGGGTTATCACCAAGGAAGGGATTGACAGGAATGTCCTTGTATTTGGCAAAAATAGCAGTCTTGCCCTAAACTTAATGATTGGTCTCAGCTATTTTGGCAGACTGTTCCTGCAGTGGGTTCACAGGTGCTCTGGTGGGTCAGCAGAGCTGGACACAGAAGACTTTTTTTCATAGTCTGGTTTCAAAGTCTCAGTTACTTTTTTTTCACACTTCCAAGGGCAGGTTTGTGCCTTCAGAGCTACAGATGCAATCCAGTTCATTAAATTAAATCTGAGAAAAGAAGAGGATGGTTGAAAGTATAGGTGTTTCAAAAAAAGGACAGACTGGTATGACCTACCTCTAGTTCTGAGTTGTGTGGGTGGAGTTGGTTTCTGACGTGCAGCAATAACTTCAACACCGTTATGTTCTCTTTGGCCTTTGTTGAGATATTAGAAAAACCTTAGCAAAGTGACAGCTGAAATCCATCAAAACTACTCCAGAAAGATGTTTCTTTATGTGTAAGTACAGATGTGACTGACTGTTGACTTGCTGTGATCAGCAGCTGTTTAATTTTCCATGGCCTGTTTGCCCCGACTTAAACCGAACTCAGAGAAAATTTTATAAAGCATTTACTTTTTATCAGCTGCTAAATATTATATAATGGATAATTGCCATCCTGTAATTATTGCATGTTCAGAATGTAATCATGATGAAAAAAACTGAAGCTGTGTGTTTATGTGCCTTTTTTTGTAGTTCATGCAAAGGGGTTTGGATTCACAAACTAAAAAACAACTGGAAGAGGAAGAAAAGAAGATAATTAGTGAAGAACACTGGTATCTTGATGTACCAGATCTAAAGGAAAAAGAGTAAGCTGCAACCTTTTGTACTTCTCATCATTACTGGATTGTTTTGAAATGGAAATAGTATATTTGTATTTTTTCTATAAAATAAATATTATTAATGAACAGTTAACAGAAGCAAAAATAGTAACTGGCATTACAAATTTATTACTTACTTTCAGGGCTGTTCTCAAGGTTGCCTGGTGTAGTTTGATCTACTTTCAATTCTTGTGCATGTTGTTTTCTTTCAGTCACACATTGTTCTAGATGCATATAATTAGTTTCTTTCAGTCAGGGACCTATTCATTCATTGCTGCTTTTTCCCTTCATTTGAAAAAAAAAGAAGTTTGACACTTTGTTTGTAAATTCAGTTCCAGTCACACGGTTAAGTTCATTCAGGACAGTTCTGTCTTCTTGTGTCCAGCTCACTTCAAATCCTGTTTTTGAAATAGGAGAGATAATGGTAAAAATAAAGGAAAGCTTAGCTAACACGGAAGAAAATGTCCTGCTCTTTAGAAACATGCTTCAAATAGCAGGAAAACCACTTTTAAAACTGCTTGGGTTTCATCCTTTCACAAGTGTAAAAAAATTCCATTGAGGGAGAACATAGGTGATTTTGAAAAAGCTGAGGCCCAAGGAATTAACTGTAGTTGAATAAGGTCATTGATAAAGTCTTTTCCATTGCTCTTGGTGGATGTGACAAAAAGGTATTTGAGCTTCAGTTGCAGCAAGGAAGGTTCAAGCTGGACATTGGGAGAATTTTTCTAACAATAAGGCTATTGAAGCTCTGGAGTAGATTGCCTGAGGAGACACTGGATTCTTCATCATTGGAAGGCTTTTGAGGACAGGTTAGGGTGGACCTCTGCTGTTCATGGCACATGTTTAACTGATACTGCCTTGAGGGAGGAGAATGGGCTTGATCTCTTCAGCCAAACTTCCTGTGATCCTGAGAGTGTGTTTCACATGGGAGATGAAGAGGATGAGGGAAGAGGTACATACGTGTGTGAGGAAAAGAAGGAGGGAACAATTCATGGAAATACTTTTATCTAACACGTGTATTATGAACACCTCAGGGTCATGTTTCTTTTCTCACTCCGTGCTCATTAGAGGAGGAAAAAAAAGGAGGGAGAAGGGGGAAATCTGTCCCTGCTGAACAGAGAATGACACAGTGTTTTATGTCCTGACAGACTCAAACTAATGCCAGGTCTAACAGCACAATGAAAAATTAATTAGAAGCTTTTGCTGGTATAGTAATGCCACCTGGAGAGTGATATTTATGTGGTATTTTTATTCTGGGAAAAGTATTAATGTAGGTGGAATCATACCAGCAAAGAGTGCTTTTTGTCAGGAGAGTTAATTTTGCATGTGGAACTGGCACAGCCTCACTGGCAAAAAGTATTCCTTTATACTCCAAGCTCCTTGTACTGAAAGATTTATCAGAGCAATTAAGCTTTGGAGAGTGGTTGATGGTATAAAATACACTGTGGTTTTGTTTATTTGCAGGGGGGGGAAGGCAGCAAATCCTTTTTGCATTTGTTTAATTTGATTGTTTTAAAGTGCACCATTTGACAAAATGCTGGGTTTGGGGTTTCATGCAGGAGCTCTATAATAGAAGAGAGAAGCTTTGTGCGGTGTGAGGATCTAGTTTATGGCAGAATGTCCTTCAAAGGATTCAATCCAGAAATTGAGGTACTGTTTAAATGGCCTGGTTTGAGGTGGTCTCACATTAGGATTGAAGCCCTTGGGGGTGGGGATTTGGGTGTTCACACTGCATCCTGTTTGGCCTTTGCAGCACCTTCCATAAATCCTCTCATGTGCAGGAACTCCATGATTGAGTCCAAAATGTTGGATCAATGCAGCATCTGGTAAACAGAAGCTTTTTATCTCCCTGTGTTGGTAGTCAGTAATTGCATGACTCCTGCAGATTTTCTCTCCCTGAAGTGAGGAAACCATCCCACATGCTGCTCACCAAAACAAAAGCTCACTTTTCCTCCTGACATTTAATGCAGAGTCCAATCTACAAACATTCAGCCCTATTTATTCAACACTTACTTTTGTAAGGGCTTAGAGTTCCAAAGTAAAAGTGCTGGGAAAGAGAGTCTTTAATTTCTTTCTGGCATGATTCATGCTGATGGAACTACACAGGGACAGTAATAAAAAGGTTACCACTGAACTGAAGCAAGAGGATGTAGGTGTTAAGACTAAGAGGTTTGCAGAAGGCTATGCAAGATGATTTACTAGAGGATTCTTGTAGTTATTTTGAACTTGCTGTCCCTGTGACTCAGCATCTGATTACTTCATGGCTTTAACTGTGAATCCTTGCAGATATTTCTCCCTCTTAGCAAAACTATTTCAAGGACTGGGTGGTAACTTCACAATGAAAAATTAATTATGATCTAATTCTCTGGTCTCCTGAAGATGTTTGGAGTGCCCCTTAGGATGTTTGAGTACAACAATACACTGAAAACACTCCCTCTGTGTCGCCTCTTTTCCCAAAGGCAAACTCTAAGCTCAGCTTAGCAAAAGACAGGCATGTTGCCTTTTCTTCTTGGCTTTTCATAACAGTGTCCCCAAACCTGGCCAGGCACAGCAAATAATTATTAAATTTCATTCTTACCTTTTATGTGCTTCTCCTACCTGTGAGTTTCAGCACGGTTGCCATTGTGACATGGTTACATATTTAAGCTATTTCTTACTTTGTTTTCAGAAGTTAATGATCCAAATGAACTCCAAGTGCAAGGAAGAAGAAATTGAAGTGGATGATAAAATGGAGGCTGATGTGTCAGATGAAGAAATGGCCAGAAGGTAAGTTATATTTTATGACATAATGAGCACTAGCTAGGAATGTGATATGTTGCTGTATGATGTGGAGGGAAGTAAAACCCAAAAAACAAACAAACAAACAAAACCAGACTGTACAGAACTGATTTTCCAGGAATGCTGGTTTATATTCAGTGGAATCTCCATCACTTTTGGGGATAAAATAACTTCTGCCCTTTGACATCCAGGTATTCCATGCTACTTCCCTCCTTGTTACCAATTCCTAACAAATTCAGACTGTCAGAATGATTAATAATCTAATAAGCCATCATGTAATACTTGTGCTTCTCAGGCTTCTAATGACCAGGTTTTTTGCACCACTTAAATTGTTGATTAGATTTATGATTTGCTCCATTGAATTTTTTTCTGATTTTAGTAAAAGGTGTAAAATTTTTTATTCTCTTTACAGATACGAAACGTTAGTGGGAACAATAGGGAAGAAATTTTTGAGAAAGAGGGACCAACGTGTACTCAAGGATGATGATGAAGATGATGCAGTTGATGAAGATAGGAATAGTAACATAATACCTAGGAAAAAAGCCAAGAAAATGTTCTTAAAACCTCAGGATTAATGTCAACTGCACGAGTGGAGCCAATAGAAATGTTACCTAATGCCTACCAAACAGAGCATCACGAACTGGAGACTGTTTGGAGATTTTGCTATTTAATGTAAAGGCTGGATTTGTAAATCTGTTCTGTTCTCATTGAAATTTTAACCATCCACAACAGACATTTTTCGAAGTGGATGTGTCTATAATGGATGTCATACATCCTTTCCTCCCTCAGCAGCTTTTAACGTGTGGGGCACTAATCCCACCAGTCTCTTTAAATGTTGTGCATAACCAGATCAAGTGTCACATGCAATGTTATTTACAATCTAGGATAACATCTGAAAGAAGTATTCAGAGTAAGGATGAGCTGTGTCCAATTCAGTAAAGCAGTTCAGCTTTCAGTGCTTTCTTTATTTTGAAAATGAAAACCTTTGCTGTTGTCAAATTGAAAAAAGTCAACAGAAACATGTTTGTTTTGTGATTATTTTTCTTTTACTGTGCCAAAAATAAGATGGGAAAGGAACAGAGAGATAAAATCCACTTTATTGAATTTTATTTTTTACAAAGTTTATTTAAAAATAGAGGATTTTGTAGCACAACTTTTTTTATAGAGCAAGCCAAATATTGGGCAACGTTTACAATTTGACATTTGAGCAGATTGTGAGTCTTAGTTTCTGTCTTCCAAAAGAAGTTTGCTAATCTTGCCTCTTTTTCAGCAAAAAAAATCCAATCTTATAATTATCCAAGTCTTGTCATAAAAGCATAATATCAGCTTCAGAAACATACTTGAAAGCTGAATAAAAACTGTGGGGTTTTGTGCTTAATGATTGTGGTTTAACTTATTTAATGTAAAAAAAAATAAATATGCTTAATACAGTCTGATATAAGAAGTGATCCTGTTTTATGCTGGCCACAGATGTCCCAAGTACTAGTTGAGTGCAGTGATTTGTCCAGCATGTGATGAAGCCATCTGAAGTCAGAGAAGGAGGAAACATCATGTCCTTTGGGCAGTCAGTGCTCTGGGTCTACTGAAAAATGTCAGGGTGGTCTTGTTCAAAATCATAGCAGTTCTCTGTGAAATGCCTTTCAACAAAAAATATTGCTATTACTGCATTTCCTCAGGATGTCTGAGTTACTCATCCTTAATGCTGACTCTGGAGAAAGAGGAATGGGTTAAATTGAAGTGAGGAGTGGCCATTCTGTCATGCACACAAGAGGCTTTTTCTTCTTTTTTGAGCAGCTCAGTGAAGCAAGACATGAAACTCAATTATTTAAAGAAGGAGACACTGTGTCTTGCTGTATTCTGGATGTGATATATGAACTATAATCTGTATATCAGGAGCACCTCATTAGATATTCAAGATGGATCACACATGGCAAGAGAAATATACTTTTAACCTAGTAAGGGGACCTCATGCAGGTGGAAAGGCTGTGATTCATGATCTGAGATAGTTTTTCGGAGCTAATTAAATGCTACTGGTTCAATTACATAAAACCTGATCATATATTATTGCTAACTGAAAAGAAGTTAATGATGGCAAGACATTTTTCTTCCCATGCAAGATGTGACCTGAGCAGAGAAATGATTTATTGTTGGTCATCATAAGAAAAACTTGGAATATATCCCATTATTCTTTCTTGCTTATTAGTGGGAAAATGATTCCTCTCTCTCTCTGAACATATTTCTTGAATGGAGAGCGAATTTCTGCGTGGCTGTGCTGGATGGTTGAGGGGTAAAGTATGTTCTAGTGAACCACCACCAACCAGATGTCACTGCAATTGCATGTCCTGAGAGACAGTGGACTGGGGAAGTTTCTGGTGGTGCAAAAAAAAGGAGTTTTTGAGTTATTTTGATAACCATAGTGGCTCAGATGAACTCCATATGAAGTCTTCCTTTGCCAAGGCTCCATGCAAAGAGCTCTCCTGGATTGCAGCGTCCTGTCCAGTCCAACAGGGCGTAATTTTGAGCAGACAGAAGGACATTCTGCCATATGTTGGTCCTTAATTTCATGCCATTTCCCTAGGGATAGCTGGAAAGGTGAGTGGCATGGTGCCTGAATAAGCACGTGAGTGAGCGCTAAGCAGCTTCCTAGAAAATCCATGATTTTGGAATTAGTAGAGGGGGGGCGTAGTTCTGCTGTTTCCTAAACATGCTCAGCACCAACTGTGAAGAAATGGTAGATTTTATTGTCTTTAAATCTGGAGGCTTTGCTGTTCCCATGTAGCTGGTGGCTCAGTGAGCTACTGAAATGCTACAGTAAGACCAGCTACTCATTTTTAGCACAATCTTTTATTCATGGGGAGTTTGTAAAATGTGCCTTTAAAAACACCATCCACAGTGCATTATTGTGAGCAAGACAAAACCAAGAAACAGCCCTGCATGACTTTTTAAATGTACTTGAGGTGCCCAAAGTTAGAAGCAGGTGTATTATAATGAAATACCCATCTGCATTTCCATTTGTATAAATACATATAAATATGTATTTATTTAAGTCTGACTCTAGCTTCCTACCCAGGGTGGAAACATTCTGCTGTACAAAATCTGTGCTTGAACTGCTCTTGATAAAGATGTAAGTGTAGCAGTGAAATATTCATAAAGAGAACCTACAGTAATTCCAGCTTTCTTGGCTCTGACACAGACTCAAGTGCATTTTCATGTGCAAAGTTCCTAAGCTGTAGAACTTTCCCACGTGGTCGTGTTTCTAAATGAAAAGTGAGAACAAAAGTTGGGTAAGTAATGTTTTTATTAGTGGCTCCCTGCAAAATGTAGCTGGTAAAGTGTTAGCAAACACCAGAAGTGTTTGTGCCTGTGACACTGAGGTACCTGTTGGAGTGAACAAAGCGAAGTGTGGGTGTAGTTGGTGCTCACAGTGTTAAGTCTGCCCCTGGTCAGGTGAAGTTTGGTCCTTTGGCAGGCTGATGGTGTTTATTTCTGTAATAACTGCTGGGCTTGGAACCATGGAAGTACTGAACAGTAAAACTTTGTCTTTCTTGCTGATGTTTCTCATTTTACTTTTATTCTGCTTAGTGTTGCATCTTAAAAAGTCCGAGACCAGAGTCCAACTGAAGTGAGCCATCCTGTGTCCTCCCTTTAGTAATGCATGAGCTGATTAAACTTTGGTTCTTTGGGGAGGGGCAGGATGTTCAGTGGTGCTGTGGAGTTTGAACCGTGTTTCTTCTGTTCTGTGTCTTGTTTTCTAATCAAACACTCCATTATGCAATGCTACAATGGCTGTCATTGCCAGTGGGCATTGCGTGTGTGTGTAATGGGCAGCTGGGCTGGGATTCTGGGACTTAATCCAGCATTCAGACTTAAAAAAGAAATTGTCTTGTCTTTCTCTTAATTGGAATACCATACTTTTAAATTGTATTTGGAATTAGACAAGTCTGGGGGGCACGGGGGACGTTTCTAAGCATTTGTTTTGCTTCACTTCAACAACAGTCCACAACTAAAACTGCAAAATCGTTTAGGCTCTTATTAAACCCTTCTCAGAGAGTGTTAATAAAGCAAAGTGGTGGTGAAGGATGTAACACATCCCACAGTTCCTTCCGCATGTGAATGTGAGTTTCTGTGAGAGCTGATGTTTTAAGGACTTGGGTGTTTCCTTTTCAGGCTGGGAGAACATCAGTTTGTACAATAACACCTTGCTAATGGAACTCCAGCATGAGGCCTCCCGGGTTTGTTTGGTTTTGTTTGGTTTTACACCATTCTTATCTCAAACCTTTGAGGCGCTTTGGGTCTGGCATTCACACCTCAATAACCTGCTTTCATCAGCTTTTGGGGAGCTTTGGTTAAACTGTGAAACTGTTTCTTAGCTGTATGTGTTGGCATTTATTTGTGTGCTTTGATGTTGCACAGTGAGGACCTGGTTATAATTGTCACATCGAGAGGAGAAATCGCACTCAGAGTGGTTATCAACAGATGGAGTCAAGGAGAGGGTTGAAGCTTCAGTCACCATAAGTTTTTAATATGAGCTGAACAGTAGAAGGGAGTTGAATCCCGTTATTGGAGGCACAGTTAAAAGTGCTGATATGAGTCCACAGACCTCTGCTCAAGAAACCTTTGTATTAGCACAACCCAAGCAATTGTCTGGGAGCAACAGCAGGAACACCTCTAGAGAAGCTGGGAGGCAAAATAACCACTCTGTTAATGACTGTCCTCAAGAGGGAGCAGCACCAGAAAACAGCTGTAGTTCACTGCATAGAGAAATATGGTTTGGTTACCTGGGTGAGTGCAGATGGGAATTTCCATCAATTAGAATGAAGATGGTGAGTGTTTTGAAGCTTGTAATGTTCCCTCAGGTCTCAGGGAACACCTCGTAATTATCAATCATTTAGAAAAGGGTAAACCCCCTTAATGGGACCTTAATATAAGAGAATAATATGAACACAAATTACCCAACAAATGCCATAGTTCCATTATTAATAGAAAAGCTGTGTTCCCACCTCAGTAAGATCTCTGTGTCCCCTATCACCTCTTGTTTGGCCCTCAGTTCCTTGTCCCTGGGCAACAACAAGTTTGCACCCAGGCCATCAGCTGCCACCACGGTCATAAAGGATTGGAACAGTCCACCCAGGGCAGTGGTGGAGTCACCGTCCCTGGAAGAGTGCAAAAAACATGTGGATGTGGCACCTGAGATCAGGGTTTAATGGTGAACCTGCTGCTGGGTTTGAGGGTTGGACTTGATGATCTTAAAGGTCTTTTCCAACCTTAATGATTCTAGGAAGTTTGAGGTGGGAAGGGTTGCAGGTCGGTATCAGGAGTGAACGGACCCCACGGAGCAGATGGTGTGTGCAGGAGTCATGCAGCTGGGGGCAGCTGCACTTAAATCAACTCTTAATGGTTTTATTTTCCTTTTATTTATTTTCAGGTATACACTTACAGCATTTGTGAGATTAATGATCAGGTGGTGCCTTTCAGCAAAAATACACTGTCAGTGGGAGGAATCAATGTTTGACCAATACTCAGGCTTATCATAGACTGGGGAGAAAGAGTGTTGTTCACTGCTTCTGCTATTTTTTTTATGTATTTAAGAATGTTTCCCCTTTCTTAGTGGTTTCCTTGGCTGGGCTTTTTGCAGAGAAGCATGGTAGGAGGAACAACATTTTTTTAAAAATGAGGAAACCTGATTGTGAAATAATTCAAAAGAAGGAGTCTCTTAGATTTGCTTGGCTCGTTGTTTTGTTTTCACTTTGATACAGATGAGCAAACTCCCTTGTGACATTAAAGCTGTGCTAAGCAGTTTCCATGCAGGACAGCTATATGGACTCTCGTGTTTGCTATACACAGAGAGGAGAGAATTAAGGATATAGTGGGCTTAGCTTCATTATTCTACCTTTGTTATACAACTAAAATGTAATGCTAAAAATACAACACTTCCATCCCTTTGGGGACAAAAGTGACGTTTAATCACCGTGATGTTTAATCACCATCTATAGGATGATTACTTATCAGAAGCAAAGCTTGTAGTTATCTCCTTAGAGCCCATCAGCCACAATAACACTGCAATATATAGAATTTTCATCACCAGACAAATCTGTATGTAGCAAAAATTACTTTTTGGTAGTTTAGTTTACTGCAGTAGTGGCCAAAAGGATGCACATGATGATAATTTTCATTTTGTACTATGTTTTGTCTAAGGATAATGGCAAAAGAATTATGCCTCCTAATGCTCCTTTCAAAGATGACAAAGGTAGAGAAATGACATGAGCGGTGAGTGGTCGGGTCTTGTGAAAAATGAAGTTTTAAATGTGTACTTCATTGTCTAAATGCTCACAGATGACTTGTCTCCCTATAACAACCACAGAAAATTTGTTGGCAGCATATCACAATTAATAATCCATACCCCTATTTGTGTGCTACAGGCAGTCCAACATTCTCCAGACATATTTCTTACCCAACCTTATAACCAGATTCAAATCAGGTCCTACGTTTGTGCCAAAAATTGAACAACAGTCATCTCACAGCAAATAATTTTGTCTGACTGACCCCAGAGTCTTAAATTCCCAGTTTTTCCCAAAGTGAAATTCACTTTATTCCCATATTAATCTGTTTGTCTTTCAGTCACCTGCAAATGAATCCCATAACCTTGCAGAAGGGATTGCACAGACAGTGGAAGGTACTGT
The DNA here is from genome assembly GCA_013397135.1 of Pachyramphus minor. Taxonomy (NCBI): domain Eukaryota; kingdom Metazoa; phylum Chordata; class Aves; order Passeriformes; family Tyrannidae; genus Pachyramphus; species Pachyramphus minor. Next base: position 478,985 of record VYXB01008628.1, on the reverse strand, counting down.
ACATACGTAGCATTGTTGTAGGTTTTCCTGATCATCTAGATTGTGTAAGATCCTTTAACATTAATTGGGACCAGTTTTCTATCTAGGGTGATGTTGAATTTCTCTTTGAGGGTTTTTTCCACCTCTTCATCTTCAAGAGTTACAAACTCCACCAGATCCATGTTTTCCTTGTAGTTGTATGTGGTCTCAGTGAACGTCCACCCAATCAGCGCTCGGAAGCCGTCGGTGGTCTGGAGGGTGCAGATGGACTTCTTTGTAAAGAGGGAATCTGGAGAGGTCTGGAGGTACGTGCACTGGAAACGGAAATCTTCGACTGTCCGTGGCTCAAGGCTGAACATATAAACCTTCCGACACTCTTTTTTCTCCAGCAGGTCAGAGTTAGAGAAGTTCTGGTTGGGGATGTACTGTTTCCGTCTCATTTTCTCAAGGTACCAGACGGCATTTTTTTCCGTGAAGCGGAAGACGCCGGGAGCCTGGGGCTGGTCTTTGCCCGACACGAGCTCCATGGGTTGCCACATCTGATAGGATACACCAAAGCCTCCGTCAACGATGTAGGCTTTGCCATCAATGACTACCTTTACCAGGAGATGGGTCATGATGGTGGCATACGCGTTTTGGTGTGGGTTGAACACATACGCTCCCAGGAAGCTGGTGTCGTAGCCCAGGTGCTTCAGGACCCAGCCCAGCAGCTGGTTGTTTTCCATGCACCAGCCCCCCCGCTTCCTCTGCACGATTTTGTTGTAAACATGCTCCAGTTCCAAAGTAATTTTCTCCCCGCAGTGGATGCTGAGGTTTTCGAAGGGAACAGCACGGATGTGGTGCTGGAATATAGCGGTTAAGGTTTCCAAATCCTGTTTTTCAAGGGAGCCTTTATAGCCAGTTCTTGCAAAATACTCTTCAAGGTTCATGTCACCTGTAAAGGAAGGAATTGAATTTTGGTTTGGTTTCTTTACATCAGTGATTTATGATGCTGTGAAAAACTGCCTTGGCTCTGCCAGCAAAGATGCTTTAATCTACTGAGCCTCATCAGAGCAGCTCTTAAAGGTACCAAGCATTCATATCAAATGGCTCCTCAGGCAAAGAGCAGTGCGTGTGAGAGTTTGCTTTTGTCTTAGAGGGCTCGCTATAGCAAACAGCTGGTGCCTTTTCAGCTTCATGTGTGGTGCCTGTGAGATGGGGATTTGCTGTATTTGCATTGTAACGGTGGGGTTAAGAAGAAGTAAAAGATCATGCTAGGGAGTATGTGAAAGGGTTCATGAAAAATGGTCTAAATCCTCTGTTCAGTGCAAGGGGGGTCAGTGGGGGAAGCAGTGTTGTCTGCCAGTTGAAGGGAGGATAATTTGAGCCAGGATCCCCATGCTCTTTACATGAGTCTGCCACCGATCAACATGACAGTAGATTGCTTGTTCAGTACATCCACCTCCTACCAAAAGCTAAGATGATACTCCAGCACATTTTGTGAATGTCAGGTTTTATTCAGATAATTTTAAGTGGAAAAACTCTGGCCTTTGAAAGAGTCACAGACCACTGAGTCTTGTGTCTGCTCTGAGTATTGTAGAAACTCATTTTGGCGTTGGAATAATGAATCCTGATGGAGGCGAGTGACCCCAGAGACAAAGAGCACATCTACCCTGCATCTCACGGGGTGCCCTGAAAATGGACATGGGCTGTTTTACACCTCTCTGGGCCTTTCTCAAAACTCACTTTAATCCTTCCAGAGAAGGCATGACTGAGAATTACCCAAGCCTCACACAGTGCAACCTCAGCCTCTCCTGACTCCAGCAGTGCCCATCTCCTGGCCTGCCTTGGTATTACTCCTTACTCCTCATGAACAAGATTTCTGGATGAAGAACTACTCAACTTCATTTCTGCCTTCTAATACCATGAAAAGCCAATGTGCAAATGAAGGTGCTCATGCTAAAATATTCCTTTCCAGGACCATACACACTATCAGCAATTCCACTGTTAAAAACATGTTATCTGTCTTCCTTAATACCTCAGCACGTGGATTTTCTGGGTTACACAACCAGCAGTTTGCAATTTTTTTTAAAAGTTGTTTTTATTCCCATAAAGCAGAATCTATTGATTATTAGATTGCACTTTTGTTTCCTTTGCACTTGCAATACTTTTAAATAAATTTAAAAATCTAAAACCGGGACTTCCAGCAAGAGGTTGCAGTTCTAAATTTGTATCTAGTATTTATATCTAGTATTGTATCTAAACAAAAGGATCTATATTTCATAGTCAATTGAAGCCTCTCCTGAAGAGTAAAAGTAGAAGAATTGAAATTGCATGTCACTTTTTTTGCCCTCTTTAAGAGCTCCTGTTTAGCAGGTGGTATTTTAGCTCCATATCCACATATATTTAGAACATTTTTCGTATTGCTTACGTTATTGCCCATGACCTTTACCATCATAAAGAAAGCAAGGGTTTTGTTGCTTTGTTTGGAGGGATTTTTAAGAAAATAAACTTACCTCTTAAGAGATCCTTTTTTATTTATTGAGGTATTCAGTTTCTGGGTGGTTTATTACAGTCAGAGAAGCCAGGAGTGGATACAGATTGTGAGGGTTGTCTTTCTAAGCTCTGCTGGCCCTCGCTCCTGAATCTTAAATTCCAAGAAAGGGCAGAGTCCACTCAAAATGAATGCACATTTTTGGACTTCACTGATCCATGAGCAAATTAAACTTTGTTTCTTCTCTATTAGTAGATGTTTATTCCTTCCCCTGGTTAAGACCAGAATGAACTTGTTTTCCAGATAAAATAATTACAATAGGCAGTTGCAAATGGCCTTAAAACTTTTTAAAATTAAACTATGATTATCTTGCAAACCAGCACATTGTGGTGGAGGATGGTATCTGTGTCCTGGTGGGTCCATTGAATTGCCAAGGCATTGCAGTCTGGGTGTTCCCATGCTCCATGGATGCACCAAATGACACTTCTTTGCCCTTTTAATCTGTTCAAATCTTCAGCTGCAGCAGGTAGTTATTTTGGAGCTGCCACACCTAACAAATACCATCACAAATACTTATTTGCCAAAGTGATGCATGTCCTCCTTCTGCACCCTTCAAGCATTGGCAGTGCTGCTTATTTAGTTCTCCCTGTCAAGCATGTCCCCTCTTCATTTGATGGAGGTGGAATGTCAGAGCAGGTCCTTTTTGGGAAGGCAAAGAGCACGTTGGGCTGCACCTGGGAAAGCCCCTGAGTTTTAGGCACATCAGGTGCTCTGTGGGTCTTGTGTGGTTGACTAAAACAAGTATCCAAGTCTTTTCCCTGGCTGAAGACCGACGCTCTTCATGGCACATCCTGTGCAGTACCTACCACAGGTATCATAAGGCAAAAGGCTTTTGTATTGTGCAAATCATGCTGTGAAACCACACTGGTAGCATGTCCTAACTTCCCAGTGTTGTCTTTTGTGCAAAGCAGAATTCTCTCTGTAATACTGTCATGCCCTCTTGACATTGCAAGAAGGTTTAATCCCAAAAGCTTATATTATAGTTTGCGAAGGGTGATCTAACTTTGATTTTTTTTCCCCAAGTTTGATACCAAAAGCATGATTTTTAAGAACTGTTGAATCATCTTGTCTTCTATGAATTTTGCTTCAAATTTAGAGACATAGAAATATCAGACTCAGAAAAAGCAAAAGGCTCAAAATTAGATGGCTTCTGAGGGGTTTTAGGTGCCCTTGTATAAATAGCTCACTTTAAGTCAATTCCTGGTAAGGGAATAGGACTGAAATCTTTCAATTTATTTCATCATAACCTAATCAGCACCTAATGGTGTCTTGTTTTAAGAAACTCTTAACCTTTCTTTTTTTTCTAATAAGTCTTTGAAAGCCAAATTCAGCTCAATTTTCAGACTTTTAAAGGAAGTGAATAATTTGTAAAACTCTGCTAAGACTGGAAGTAACACCAAAAAGGGTTAGAAGTCTTCTGTGTAAAATGGTAACACAGCTTCTCCTTCTGTATCATTTTGGTCTTCTCTGACACAAAATATACCTGCAACAAAATGAGTTCCAGAGAGGTGGAACACAATGTTAAGGAGTCAAAAAGCAATTTCCATATGAGCAAATCAGAGGTAGTGAGATGTCTTCGTTTCCAAAGAGAAGCTTAAGAAAAATTATGCAAATGGTATATGCAGTTATCTAGCAAGGTACTTGAATTTACCAAGCTTTGTGTCTAGTTCAACTGCAGAATCAATTAATGTAATTAATGTTAATTTTAGAACTTTTCTGTTGGATACTTACAGATCTATCTAGCACAGTGCTATAATTAGATCTTATCCACTAAATTAGGTGGCAAGCCACGAACATTTACTGGTACAAGTTTGTTCTCCAGCACTATATTGAATTTATCTTTCAGTGTCTTCTCAACCTCTTCGTCTGTAAGAGTTGTGATGTGCACCAGGTCCGTGTCCTCTGTGTAGTTATACTTCATCTCAGTTAAGGTCCATCCAACTAAGGCAATGAGCCCTTCAGTGGTCTGGAGACTGCAGAGTGATTTCTTCTGAAGTATGTTATCTGGAGACACTTGTAGGTATTTGTTTAACTCCTGAAAGTCATTTATATGCCGTGGCTCAAGAGTGAATCTATATATTTTTCTGATGTTCCCCACTCCTGGAGTGTCAGTGAAGTAAGGAGTCTCACTTTGCTCAGGGATATAATGCTTCCTTTTGACTTTCTCAAAGTACCAGGTGCCATTGTCTTCCATGAAGCGGAAGATTCCAGGGACCTGGGGCTGGTCCTTCCCAGAAATCAGCCTCAGTGGCTGCCACATCTGGTAGGCACCACCAAAAGCGGCATCTACTATGTAGGAATTTCCCTGGATCACCACCTTCAGCAGGATGTGGTTCATCTCAGCAGTGTATGCCCTCTCTGCTGGTTCATAACTATTCCCACCAAGAATGCAGATGTCGTACCCTAATTCCTGCAAGGCCCAAAATAAAAGGTGGTTGCTTTCCAGGCACCAACCACCACGTTTCTTTCGCACAATCTTATTGTAAGTAGACTGTAAATCCAGTTCGATGGGCTCCCCGCAATGCATGCTGAGGTTCTCAAAAGGAATTGCCTGGATGTGATGCTGGAAGATGGCTGTTAAGGTTTGCAGGTCTGCATCCTTATGGGGCTTGTTGTAAGATATTCTTCCGAAATACTCTTGAATGTTCATTTTGCCTGTGTGAGCAGAAAAAAAGCCGGTTACTGCTGTGCAGCTTCAAGGGCTTCACTCCTGATTCTGTAACACAGGTTAACCAGCCTGCAAACATAGCCTGGGCCATTTTACTGAGGATTTGAAAGAAACTTTTGCCCCTGACAGGAGACAGACAAATGCAGGCTAGACCTGCCTGTGGCATTTGTATTGCTTCAAAAAGAGACAAGGATGGGAGCAGATGACAATAATGCTTTCCCTCTCTCCGGTGTTGCCTGCAAACCAGATGGATGTCTTTCCTATGGGAAGACACAGCACACACCATAACAGAGTCTCTGGCCACAGATGAGGATCCCACATGGCTGAAATTTTCTAAAACTGGCAAACAGCAGGTTTTCAGAAAAGCTGTTAGACTACACCAGCATAAAAGTCACAGCAAGTTCCTATTGTTTCTTTTACCAGGTAAGCAATTCTTTCTTTATCCCACAGGTAATTTAACCAGAAGGTTTTACATTCATGGCTTCATTTAACTGGGATTAACATCTCAGTGTGTCACCATTTTAGACAGGCTTCCATGTGAAGTAGATTGTTGTTTTCTTAATCTCCTAAATTTCCCTGTGGAGTTTAGACAGGGCTTTAGCCCTGGCTGTGAAAGGAAGGAACTGTTAATTTTTCTAACCTGAGGATCAGAGGAACTGGTAATTACTAAGAATACATACCAGGTGTATTCATCCTCTTTTGGGTTTTTTTTTACCATCTTGTACAAACAAAAACCTTCTCTCTCAGCTCGAATTATTGGAAGTATTTTGTGTCTTAAGGTCTTTGTTTCCATTTCCTTTCATTATCAGAAAGACACTGTCATTGGTATTGACTGTTTGGTCAAGATGCAAAAGGCTCCTATCTGCACTGGTACCAGGATTCAGAATGGCTGATGCAAAGCCACAGGCAAATGGGATAAAATAGAGGACTATCCCAATAAGGGAATAAGAAACAAACATTTTCACTTCAAAAGGACCCGAGGAGGCTACATGAAAAAAACAGTAATGTCTCTTTGATACTGCATTTTATGGGTTTTTTCTATCCCTTTTTTAGGACAAGGGCACTCATCTCTGGCAGGATCTCCTTGGAAACACTTGTAGAAAGCCATTCCCTCCCCAATACACAATGCACATGTATGCTGGCAAGCTCATCCTGTGGTCTTCTGGTTTATTTTTCTTTCTATTCCCACTTTTAGCAATTTTGCATAGCAAGAGAGAAACACCTTTTCTCTGTGACAGTGTTGAGCTGAGCCTCTGTGACCAGTAGGGCTCCAGGAGAGTCCATTAGCCTGGTGGGTGTGATACAATTGAAATTTGCCTTCAAGCAAAAACCTGATGAGTCCCTGCCTTGGGCCAGCAGCAGAAGACCTGATGCCCTCCCTATAAACCATCTCCTGGGTCTGGGTGTTCCCACTGCTCCACTGAGAGCTCAACATATAACCACTTCCCCTCTTCCATCCATGGAGAGCCTCCACGGGGTGCTGGCAATGAGGCCTTGGGAAAACATATTCTGGGAAATTCTCAGCCTGTGCCTCAGTTTCCCCAGCTGTGCCTTCTCTGGACTCATCAGCCTGTATCAGAGACAGCCTTTGGTGGCTGACAAAATGTGCTCCTCTCTCAATGGATACTTAAAGAGGTTTAATTATAATAGAGCTGCCCTACAACACCATGGCCATGAGGGAACACCCACATAAATCAGTGTTTACTCCCTTGCCTTCCCGAGGGCAGATTTTTTTCTTTGCTCAACCATTCCCACTGCACGAGTGATGAGGCTGCAGCAGTGAGCAAGCCCTCGCCCAGGGGACAGTTTGTGTTCCAAAACTGAGTTGCCAAATACCCCAAGCCTCAGTTTAGCCTTGTTTACTTCTGCTCCTGCAGCAGCTGAGCTTCACTGAGCATTCATGCAGCTTGGTGGGTAGTGAGCTTCAGACATTAGTTCTGCCTGTCTGAAGGAGCCCCTGGGGATCCCTGCATCCTTCTGTAATTAGGGTGAGTATTAGGAACAGTTCTTTTCTGCTAAAAATCATGAGGGACTTCCAAGGCTGGATCCTCTTGCACGTGCCTGTGCTATTGGTTTGCTTTTAAGTCACACTGTGAGTCAGTAGTTGCATTTTTCATACACTCTAGCTCATCATAAAAGTTTCACTCTCAAACAATTGCTGTTCTTGGAAAACACCCTTGCCATGCAACACAAGCCATTGGCCCCTGTGTTCCTGTGATTTATGCTTTGCTAATATGCCTACAGTGCTGAGCACATGGTGTGCAGACCCACAAGAGTGGGCTTTCCTGAACTGAACTTTTGGGCTGACCCAAGGCTGCAGGATGAAGTTAAAGATCAGGCACTCAGTGCTTACCTCTCAGGCAGTCAGCTCAGGCTTTCCACCCTGGTTTGCTCCAAAGTTCCCAGGAAGAGCTGCACTGGGAACTGCTGCTCTTAAAGGTCCAGGCTGCCTTTACTGCCTGCAGGGACAGTGTTATCAGCTAGCACAGCAGAAAAAGAGGTGAGAGAGTTTCTTCTTTTATAATAGTTTATATTCTAATTGTTTCATTGGTTTATTTGTACCAGTATATGTGTAGAAAGCCCTGTCATGACAGAGAGCCTGAAAATGATCCAGTCCCCAAATTGTTTACAATATTGAGTAGATTTTAACCTTCCATGTTACTAAATGAGAACTGAAGCCCTGCAGAAGCACAAAGGAAAAAAGCAGTATGGGTATCATGCCCAACTTTTGTAAGTGGTTATAACCTATAAGCCCACCCCTGACCCTTCAGGTCAGCCAGGGGCTTCAGTCCATGGGGCACCTTGATGGATGCTAAAGCAGCAAAGAAATAATGCAAATTCTGATACAGATTTTATATTGTTGACACTCATGTGGTCTGGATTCCTGTAGGAAGTGACCTGTGATAGAGAGTTATCCAAGGCAGGAAGTCACTGTTTCATTGATGGGAATGGCAACTGTTGAATTAATCACACATATTCCTCGTGGCTGATACCAGCCCTCTTCAAAGCAACAAGATCAGATTTCCCAAATCATGTAGCTGTTTAAATCTCCCTGGGTTCAAAAAGAAGCCCTGTTCTCCAGCAGCAAGGTCACTGCTCCCAGAGAACTCTGTGCTCCCTGAGCCCGCTGTGCCTTTAAGGATTTGCCTCCAAAGTGAGTGACAAGGAAAAAACAAACCAGTGCAATCAGAGATAAAGAGCCTTTTTTTTTCTGGTGGGTTGTTTTTTTTCCCCTTCCAACAGCAAGTTTCATGTGGTTGCTCAGCAATAAAATCTGCCTCTGTGGGTGTGTTGAGCAGGGGCCAGGAGTGCTGAGCTGTGCTTGAAGGAGCAGCAGCCCTGGCAGTGGCCAGGGCACACAGTCCAGGAGATGTGTCAGCAGAAAGAAAAGTGGTTTTCCCTGTTATTACCCTTCATATGCTGAATCTCTGGGGCAATGGATGATCTTTGATCATCCTACTCTGATCTTAAAGGTCTGTGATTTTAGACTCATCAGCCTGTATCCCTGAGCCTATGGAATAGCACAAAGTGCAAGAAACACCCAGGCACAGGGAGAGGAGCAGGCACAGCCCCTTCTAGGTGTTTCCTATGTCTGTTCCCACAAAGGATGGAGCTTCTTGGCTCTGCATGGATCTTCTCCTGCCCCACAACTTTGCAAGACCTGCTTGAACTTTTGCCTGCATCCCAATGCTTTGCCCCAGCTGCCAGGCTGCTACAAGGACAAACCTACTGACTTCAGCTCCTTTAGCTCTTCCGCTCTTGTGGGGACCACAGAAAGACACAGACCACAAACAAGCCATATCCTGGGACAATTTCTTCTGATTTCATCTGAGTTGCTAGCTGCTGGTCCAGGCCATAAAAAAAACCTTTTTCTCCTGCAGCCCAATACAGGATGTCATTAACATTTCATTTCCCTGTGGGGTGGGAGAGCCTCATATGCTATAAAGGACTATTGCACAGCCACAGCCAAGCACATATAGATGAGTTTGACTCTGTGGAGATGGGGATTTGGGGAGCTCACTGTGCCTCTATGAAATACACTTTGAACATGGAGAATAGCAGCAGCTTTTATTCACCATAAATTGCTAGTTATAGAAAGGTGCACGTACTGTATATCAAGTAAAAAAGAATCAGTGAGTTATTGTGTTTTTAAAAGCCTTAGCTGCAAAATATTAGCACATAAAAATAATCAGGACAACTGCAGTGATTAATGACATTTTTTACTTTGGGAATACACGCTGTAATTTGGGAGGAAAAACATCTGAATAATTCTACCGCACAATGCTTGGTTTTTTTTTTTATTATTATTATTTAACTGTAAATCACTCATATAATTTACTAAATTATAAGTGCATAGTTGTAATGCTTCCAAGATTTGCACATGAAGGAACATCAAGTATCTTCTCAAAGGGCAAAGTGATCACATTTGAGTCATTTCTCCTACTAGAAATCTTAGCCTTTAGGTATGTGATTAAGATTCATCGTTTCTCCTTATATCAATATAATTTGTATCACTGCAAACACATCCTCAGTAGAACAGATAAGTTTCAGAAAAATAATTCTGTGCCTGTTTTTGGGTTCAGCCACAATAATTAATGTGCAATAACACTCAGAGTGATGAGAGGAACATGTATTCCCAGCAGTCTGCTGCTGGCTGGTAGCAAACAAAATGCTCAGGAAATGCTTTCAGTTCGAAGAAATACTGCTTTTTGGTTATGTCACCGAGAGAACAGGAGTCATGTAAAGTCTGAAACAAGATAGAACTGTCACTAATATTTCTTATCATTTGTTTTAGGGCCATAAATAACCTGTCCTTAAGTACTCTCACAGTGCAGCACAGGTGTGACACCATCTGACTGCCACGTGAGAGGGTGTTGTGGATGCAGGAGCAAAAAGGACAGGCTTGTGGAGCAAACTCAGCACAGGATGTCTTTGTTTTTCTGGCTATTAAATTCCCAAAATAATATAGTGTTCATTTAAGAGGTGGATATGATTTTCCCCAGGTGGCAGCACCAGGTAATAAAGAGAGTTCCATCGTTCTGCCTGGCTACGCTGGGTGTGTTTAGAGAAGCTTTTAAGAGATGAAAGGAGTAGGGAATGGGCAGAGTGCACTTCCTGCTAAGCACAAACAGAGGACAGTGATTTGATTGAGCTGGGAAGGAATTATTTGTACCCAAACCAAAAAGAGATGTAGGAATAGTTGTGAAAATCCATTTCTTTTCCAGATTCGTGCTATATGTTCTGTTTTACACTGGTGTAGATGGAAGGGAAAATCTTGACCTTTAGATGTTTATCAGAAAGAGGGGGAGGAATTGCCTGTAATGCCCCTGAATTGAATTATAATTCAGGCAGTGAGTTAGAACAGAGACAACCTGCTTGTATTGACAGGTACCAATTTCTTCTCTAGCGTTACATTGAATTTCTCTTTCAGTGTTTTTTCTATTTCTTCATCTGTAAGCATTGTGATTTCCACAAGATCCATATTGTCCCTATAATTGTACTTCATCTCAGTGAGTTTCCACCCCACCAGTGCCCGGATGCCGTCGGCAGTCTGCAGGCTGCAGATAGACTTGGTCACAAAGAGTGAGTCGGGCGCTGTCTGCAGGTGGGCATTGCAGCCTCTGAACTCCTCAATGTCTCGTGGCTGAAGGGTAAAGAGGTAAATCCGACGGCAAGCTTCGTCTTCCACGTTGTGGGGAGTGGAGGCACCTTGGTTGGGAACCAACTGCTTCCTTTTCACCTTCTCGAGGTACCAGGTCCCGCCCGCCTCCAGGAAGCGAAAGACCCCGGGAGTCTGCAGCTGATCTGTCCCTGAAATCAGCTCCATTGGTTGCCACATCTGGTAGGCCATCCCAAAGCCCCCATCCACGATGTAGGATTTGCCATCAAGAACGACTTTTAGGAGCAGATGATCGATTTCCTCTGGGTAGGTGTCGTACTCCGGGACATAAACTTTTGCTCCCAGAAGGGTGACGTCATAGCCAAGAGTTTTCAGGACCCAGGATAAAAGGTGGTTGTTTTCCATGCACCAACCCCCACGTTTCTTCCTCACTATCTTGTTGTAGGTCGCTTCCAGGTCCAGCTCAATCCTTTCCCCGCAGTGGATGCTGAGGTTTTCAAAAGGTACAGCTTGGATGTGGTGCTGGAATATATCTGACATAGTATCCAGGTCTGGCTTATTGTGGGAACCCCGGTAAGAAATTCTGGCAAAATACTCCTTGATGTCCATTCTGCCTCTGAGAGAAGGGTGGGAAAAAATAATAGGTTGTGTCAGAAGTGATGGAAGGCTCTTCCCATCCCTTTTAATGGGGCGCTCGGAAGAGGAGTGGGATTTGACTAATGTCTATCTCAAAGGCAGCTGAGTATTAGAGCTGAGAGAAGCCAATGGGACGCTGCTGATGAGCACAAATGTTATTTTTATTTGCTTCTTTTACAGCTGTGATGAGAGGCTCCAGCTGTGCTAAGCACATTTCAGCAGAGTTCCTGCCCAGCAAAGCTACAAATCTCTGTAGGAAGGAACAAAAGCAGTAGCAGAGATGTTTCCCTGCTAGAAATGGTAGGAACTGAGACTCTCCAGATCTGAACTGCTTTGCTCACGGTTTGACTCATCGAAGCAGAAGCACAAAACATACCCTCCCACTCTTTCAGAGCAATCCAGAGCCTTCTCTGCAACCAAATATGAAACAAATCTGTCCTGATGTGGTATTTCTTCATTATTTAGGCAGCCTGGCACGAGCTGGTCTCACCTGCTCCTGCTCTCTGTGCTGGCAGTAGCAGATGTGACCTGGAGCGCAAAAGGTTCCTTTAGGGCAGAAAAGGCTGTGGGAGGGTTTTTTCCTGCATCTGGTGTGAGCTGCCTGCCCCTCCCAACACAGCTTAGCTCCCCAGCTCTGCTAATCACAGCCCCGTGCCAGCAGCAGCAGGAATCCAAGGTTTAGGCCAAAACTACACGTTTCAGGGGGTCTCAGATTTTCTGGCATCATTTTCTGGGATGCATTTGCTCCTCCTACTCATGGTCACCCCAGCAGTGGGTGTCTGCCTGTGGGAAAGGGAGCATTGCCCCGCCCTGGGATGGCAGAGGGCTCAGTGTGAGGCTGTTTCAAAAATATGGGTGTGGAAAGCAGCTCAAGCCCTCCCAGCCCTTGGTGGAAGGAATGGGATTTTGATGGAGCCAAGTACTTTTGTTATTCCCCTCCAGGCACTGCTAAAATTCAGGCATCTCTAAGTACGGAGCAATGTTGTTCAGAATGCTGACCCAAGAGGTCCCAAAATATTCTCAAATTCCTGTATACAACTCTCTAAGTAAAATCATAAAATAAACTCCAACAGTTCCAACAGGATTATATTCTCAATCTGATGGAAAGTGACACAGCCAAAATTGTGAGGGAATTTTGCAAAGATACTTTCAGTGCATAAACAAAGCAATGAAAATGAAAAATTCCCATTTGGCGTGATACCCTGGCAGAAGCAGAGGGTGCCTTGGTTTGGCTCCCCCCATATCCTAACTTTTAAGGTAGAAGCTTTACAGAACTCTTAACTGTTGCATCATGGCCACTCCCATGTTTCAACATCCTACAAGCAGGCCTAAGTGATCCACTGTGGGGTTAAGAGCATTAGATTTAGGGAACTCTCTTTGTTCAGCTTTCCCAAGATTTTCCCCAAAGCCCCAGAACTGCAACTCTATTCATTTCTGAAAACTTGGCATAAGCTTAGTTTTTGCCACGTGAATTTTAAAGCAGCACCACCAGCAACGAGCTTTCTGTCTCCCTTCCTTTCCCTTTACCACAGCAGGCAGACCACGTGTAGTAACTTTTACTTGCAGGGAAAATGTTGGTGTGGGTTTTGTCTGTCTGTCTGCCCATCTCTTGAGGGTGTTTATAAGGCTGTTTTTTATTTAACTGAAATAAGGCAGATGGCACAAATGCCCGAGTTGCTTCAGGCAGACAACTGAGTAAATAAAGCAGTGTATCTACGACACCGAGCAGCTGAGCTCTCCCTGCTCTGCCCTTACACCATTTCTGCTGTGTTTTGTCTCCAGCCAGATTTAACTTCCTGGTTAGACAGCGCTCAGCTACAAAGGTCCGGGGGTTAAAATAAAGGCTTACCTGGAAAATCAGTTCAAGCACCAGGATACCTCCAGGATTTGGGGGGGGTGGTTTAGGCTAAAGCAAGTGGCGTGGCTGGCTGTCCTCTACCTAGCACAGGCAGGGCTAGGACTGCTCTCCAGCTGCTCTTCAGGGGAATGCCTTTTCCCTGAACTTGCTTTCACCCGCCTCTGTCAGATTGCAAAAGCTGAAAAAAAAAAAAAAAAAAACCAACAAACCAAACAGCCTCAAAGGGTGGAGCGTGAGAGCCAGAGTGAGCCAGCAAAGCCAACAGCAGTGGCTCGACACGCATGCAAACCTGGCTGTTAGAAAAAAGGCTGCTTCACATTTTCGCTTGTTTCCTGCTCTCTGCAGGGGCCAGCTCAGGCTGTCACAAGAAGGGCATGTTTTTGTTCCAGTAGCTTGCTGGATGCACTCAAGTGCTACACTTTTTGTTTTTTCCCCCAGGTATTAGGTTACTATTTGTTTGGAAACGTGGGGAATAAATCTTGCAGGCATTCAATCTGAGAAGGATTTTACACTGTTTCTGAAAATCAGCAAGATTTCAGCACCGTAACTTGCACCTGCAACCCTCTTGCCCCAGTCAGCAGCACGAGAACTTCAGCACTGCCTCTGCTTCATTTGCCTTCTGTGATTTACATGTATGTTTTTATTACTGTAAATTTCACAGAATATAAGGAAGCACTGGGACAGCAATGTCTCTTCTTTTGTCTCTGCCCACAGGTATCGCCTGTGGATGCCAGGGTGGTGAAGATGTTCTTGGCAAAGTGATGGCTATGAAGTGCTAACACACAGGGAGATCCATCCTTTCACTGTGTTTCATGTTGCTTTTGTGTCTACCAATTTGGCTTTCATTTTTCCAAGAGAAGTCTTATTCATTCCCTGACATATTCAGCTGGATTTTTTCCTGTTAGTTCTCCAAAAGTAATTCCAGTCCTTCACATTTAGTATCAATGGCAAGTTTCATTCAAACACTGATTTATTGGGATAATTAGCAGAGATAATAAATCAGATGAGGCAGACATAATAAATCAGATGAAACAGAGATATCTTTGGTAACCCATTGTACTCCCATATCAAAATCTGGCTCTTTATCATCCCATAAGTGGCCAGTGTTTGACCCCACAAGTGAGAACCGATGCCCAAGCCGAGAGGCACTGAGAGGAATGGATAACCTGCCCTTGTCAGGCTCCTGTGGGCAGATGCTGTACATGGAGTAATCCCTGCTCATCCCACAATTTAGGAGCCCCTCGTTTTGGCAGAGAGAAGCCAAAAGTGTAGCAGCCAGACCCCAGTGCTGGTGGGAACTGTACCAAAAGAAGCCCATAGACCCCGTCACTGCGTGGTGTGTGAGCAGACCTGGCTGTGCTCCTTCCCAGAATCATTCAGGACCACAGATGGTGCCAAAAGTGGACACTTGCTCCCTCAGGCAAACATGTAAAGTGGCTGGGGATCTGGTCCAGCTAATTTTTGGGTCCCATAAGTCACAGGCGTTTTCTAACAAAGTAGGAGCAAAACCCATTTCCCCCGGTACTCGGATACGCAGTTTTTCTCAATTCTTCTCCCTAAAACATAGCAGATATTGAGCATTTTCTTCCATGTCTTTCAAATTCTCATCCCAGCTCACTACCTTATGCCATTATTCCTGTGTGTCACTCTGCTTTTTCTTCCCATCCTGCACATTTTTGTCCCCAGGCCATTAAACCCACGAGCTCTCACCCTCCCCAGACGTGCCCAAGGCCATCGCAGGGCAGAGCTCAGTCAGTGAGCACTGAAGGTAAGGAAAGGCTGATCTTGATCTCAGAGCCTTGCTGGAGTCTGTTTGCCTTTCAGCACTGTGCCAGATCACCAGGGCTAATTCCAGGAGTGGTGGGGCAATAAACAGCAATCCCAGCTGTGGGTAATGGCCTGCCTGCACCCCTCCCCAAGAGCCACAAAGGGCAAAGCCCAGCTTAGGCAGGCTGGGTTGTGGAGAACAGGACCACAGAGGGAATGTGCAAATGGGAATGTCCTTGGAAAGGACATTGCTGTCCACCTGGACACTGAAATGCCATTTCCCTTGGCAGGAGCTGAAGCTGGCTGAGCTTTTTCTAGAAGATCCTCAATGTAATTGCACTCAGTTTTATTTATTTATAAATTTAAACTGCTGACAGTATTTAATTTATTACTGAAATCCTCCTCTGATCCTAACTCTCCTGAGAGGCCTCATCAAATATCCCTCCATCCTTGCTTTAATGGAGTATTATATGCTGCAATATTTGCCTGGGAAAACAAAAGCATTAGGTGCCCTGTTTGGGGTAAAAGTCAAGGGTCTGCTCCCTTTTATGATCACCTCTCTGGCACACTGTATAACAAAGCAAGGTATATTAAATTATATCATATTAAAACCAGAATTCTTAATATACAAACACTCTGGTATGCCACTTAACTATCTGGTTTTGAGGGGAAGATAAAAAGAGAGACTTCTAAAGTAATAAAGTGTTTTAAATGGAATTAGTATGAAATCTTAAAATCAAATACAAGGTCAGATCCTACTGAGCTCCTGGAAAAGGAAACACTGCACACCCTGAGCCAGGTGGCTGGCTCTTGCCTTTCATTTCCAAAGGGAATTAAATAGAAGCAGGCTGCCCTAGTCCACGACTGGTAAAAAATATTCATGCTCATAAAGATATTCATAATGGCAAAACTCTCTCCTGGTTGACATTCATTGTCTTCCTTATTTAATTCTTGTTATGAAATAGCTGTGGTTACATATCTGCCTGGGTTTGTATCTGCAATATCCACCACATGCTGTTGGGTGGTGTCCATCCCACTGGCCAAAGGACGAGCCAGCAGCTACAGCATGAACTTTTGCCCGTGGGACTACAGAAGGGAGCAGCTGTGCTGGACATTTCTTGGCTTTCTCTCAGTGGAGAAGGGAACAAATCTCAATTTTAATGTTTCCGCTATCTGAGGCATCTTTCTGAGGGTTGGTCGGTGTCAAAAGTTATCTCCTCTGCTTATTTTGCCCTTTCACACAAGCCAAATCTGAGGCTGTTAATGCAGAGCAAGGAGACCATGTTGGTCTGCAGGTCCTTCCATCCCTGAGGGTTTCAGCATAAATCTCTTACATGTAAATGGTCGTAATTCAGTTAAATTCCATTACAGGGGGAACAATCTGCTTTTCTGCATGAATGGCTTTATTTCCTATAAGTTTTGGAGGAAAAACAGAACATTTTAAGTAAGTGCTTTGGCGAAAAGCATCTGCCTGTTAGGAAGAAGGAGAATTTGCTTCCATTTCACAAGCAATAATCACCCCCTCAACATGCCTTTCCTGTTTCCATCTCGTGGGCCTCTTCTCCTGGAGATGCCAGCAATGTTATCAGACCATGAAAGGAGGAGAAAGTTCTGAAGGTTGGGAAGGAAAGTTGTGCTGGCTGCTCTGAACGTGCTGGTAGCTGGGTTTGTGAGAGCTGGCGAGCAGCTGAGGGGGCTCCAAGCCATGATAGCAATGGCTTTACTGGCATTTGGAGATAAACTGTGGGAGAGAACTGATGAGGAGGATGAAGAAGACAAGGAGAGCAAGATGGTGTAAATGCTCCCATAATTAACCAGTTAATAATGACCCTCATGTTACATTGCCTAACAAAAGTATGACAGTGCAATATGTAATGGGGCATCAGCATTGGTGGCTGGACCCTGAGACCCTGAGAAACTGTGAGTTTCATTTCACACATCCCAATGAAAACTGTCCATCACTCTGCCAAAAAACTACTCTGGATATTTTCCAAAGAGAAAAATTTGGGAGTTTGGAAAAATTTAAGGCTGAAGTGCTGTTACAGAGCTGCAGACAGGCAAAATGGGCACCTATGGCAGAGCCTGCAAGCAAAGCAGATGGTCTGTGGGGAAATACTGTTTAAAAGTCTTTAATTTCACCACATATTCACCTCTATTGTCCATCAATCATCATGATTACCATTACCAAGGAGCTACCCAGGTACCTCTTGGGTAATTGCAGGGCAATGCATTCTCCTGTGCAGGGAAAAAAAAGCCTCATTTGAAATAAAGATATTATGTTGGTCTAGTCCAAAAGTCAACATAACTCATCCTGTTACAATTAATTAGCTGATCATCTGCAAAAATCCTGTACAGTTGCTAATCAAATACATAAAATAGCCTGTGACCTGAGCACATGTAATTCCACCCATTGAGGTACAAGCTGCCAAACAAAGAGGGTTTGCAAGTCAACAGTCTCTGTCACTGTCAGGCCCAGAAATGGCTGGGTATTCCAGCCTGAGCACCATGTTTTTGCACCAAAAAAATATGTTAAGAGGAAAATATTCCCTAATAATGAAAAGGTGCAATGACCAAAGGAGAGTTTATATGTGTATGAATACAAGGGGATGATGAGTGGTCGCTCAGCCTCTGAAATTCCCACAGTGATATATATATATATATACACACTGTATATATTTATATTCATTAGCTCTAAAAGAATATATCTTTGTACATGTGCCTAAATGCAGCAACAGTCACCATTTATAAACAGTGAAACTACCAAGTCCCATCCTTAGCAGGGTTAAATTGTCCTCATTCCACCACAGCCACAGAGCAATGCTGCTTCCACTCTCCTGGCTTTGAGCCTGCTCCTCCAAAGAGCTCCTCTAACATCAAACTCCTGTTTCAGTGCAAAGACTCTCATGGACTTCAGTGGGAATTTGGATCAGTCATAATTCAGGCAATTAGTCTGGAAGCATGCAAAGCAGGGACAATTACATGAGTTCTGGCATTGCCATTACTCAGATTTTATATTTTATTTTTTTGGAGGTAGGTGGGAGGGAAACCTTTTATCTCAGTGAAGAGCAGGAAACAGAATGTTACAGTGACAGCAAAGGGTGAAAAAGCAACTGTGCCTTCAGAAAACACATTTTCATTACAATGTACTAACACACATCACAGAAATAATATATGTTTGTGGTGACAAAGTATTGCTGCCACTGCACTGCTGAAATTGGGGAACAGAAAGAAGAGATTCTCTGGATTCAAAATTCTCCCCCAGACTTACCTTTATTGGGATTTTTTTGGCTTTCCTCCGTGCAATGTGCTCGTGGGGAACACAGGTGTGACTTCCAAGTGGCACTGCAGCGACTCATGCACATGTAAATGCACTTTCCACATGGGTTTTTTTCTGTCCCCCTGGTATGTCCTCAGCTGGTATGTACAGCACAAATTAATGTGCACCACCTATAGTGTATGGGAAAGAAGAGAGATGGAGGATTCACACCTGGAGCAGGAAGGGAGCAAACGGAGCTGGGAGGAATCACCTGTGAATCACCTGGCTGGCAGCCTGCACACTGCAGTAGCCAAGGAAGGATGGAAGGAGGAATGCAGCCCTCCAGGGCTTTGGGAAGGACTGAAAGCTGGGAAGCAGATTTTAGATTAGGTCAGTGTGGGGATTGCAGAGTGGGGAAAGAATTTCAAGGTAAATTGTCATAGCTGGTGGGATCTCGAATCACATTCACTTCTGCATCGCTTGGCTGGGAGGGGAGCGAACCTTATTAAAAAGAAATAATTTCAAGTTGCTGAATCTAATCATCTTCCATGAATCAAGCTATGCCAAAAAGCAGCACTTTCCCAAAAAACAGCTCCACACCTGCTGTGCTGACTCACACATTACCCACAATATTATTAGGTTTTTTTCTAGCAAGGAGCAATTTGGTCCTGGATCATATGAACTAGCGAATGGTCTTTGCTTTGAAATGATGAACCTGATTAAATTGACATCAACCCTGGGCATTTTCATCCCATGAGGTAAAAGGCAAGTAATTTCCATGTAATGGCAGTGATGCTTTCTCGTCCTCATCAAACCATTGCAAATTGATGCTGCACCCAGGTCAGTGTTTCCTCACAGGCAGATGCTGAGGATGCTGTCATACTGGAATATTGTCATCCACCTTCCAAACCTTTGTTTAATAGAAGCTGTAGTATGAAATTCTGGTCAAATAGTCCTTGAAAAGTAACCACCTGCTTTTTAAGCATCTGGAGACACAACTCTTCTGTTCCTCTATTTAAAGTAAATAGACCTGTCATGGAGAAAAACCTACAGTTCAGCCACACAGCGTGAAGTCCCTCTGAGACCAAACCCAACAGTAGATTTGTCAATTCACAGTGATGTTATTTTTAATTGCTTTCTCAGCAGTTGTGCTGAGAAACACCTCGTGTTCCAGCACAGCTCCTCCCAGCACAGATCACATCCCCCTGGGCCAGAGCAAATGGAGTCAAACATGATGCTGACAAATACGGTGTTGTCGCTGGAGCTGGAGTCTGGGACCCTGAACACAGGATGGTGATGGAGGAAAGTGCCTTCAACTCAGGAAAGCTTTCTGCTAAAATATCAGAGCTGTGCAAACCCTTTGGGAAATTTCCCAGATGTAGCAGGACTCAGCAAAGTGGCTGCCACGTCCTTTTTCCTCGCTTTCCAGTTTTCATGAGGGGTACCAGGTGCTTCCCAGCCCTGCAGGGAAGATGGGGTGAGCAGGTCTGTAAATCCTTCAGCAAGTGAAACCTATCCCCTTCATCACCCATGAAAGCACTAAACAACTTCACCAAAGCCTCACCAGTCCCTTCATCTGTCTTTGCCAGGTCCTTACTCAATTTGCAATTATTCTTCTAATTCCTGTCTATGCCAGCATAGCTAATAATTATCCAGGCAGAGTTGTATCAAAATGCAGCACCTGAAGTCCCACTTCACATTCCTTCCTTGTAGAAAATCACATACCTAATCATAGAAACCCAGTAGTTAATTTGGGCTACTATTTTTAATAAACCCCCATTCTGTGGTTATTGCTCTGACAACAGTCAGAGGCAGCCATAGCATCTGATGTGCCTGGATCTGTCTCTCCCCTTATGCATCTATCCGAGGGAAATTCTCCAGTGGCATCTGAAATCAGACGGTGGGAATGTATATTCTGCTCTCAGCTAATAATTGAGAGACTAAACCTGCCTGGCTGCTGGGGACTCAAGGGAAGGGCTTGGAAATTGGCTGAGAGCTTCCTTCTCAACTTTTGTCAAAGCAGCTCCTGAATGTTTCATCATAGGAAAATTTGCCTGCAGAATGATGTGGCCACAAAGATACCTGGTTTAAATCTGCAAAATCAATTCACCCACTGCATCAGTTCCCTCTGGTGTTACTCCAGCTAACACTTCTGATTCAGTCTTCTTCATTCTGCACAATGAAGATGTAAATAGGCAATGTCCTGCCCCATCTTCCTCTGAGAAAGAGCTTCTCTCAATCCTTTGCTCACTAATGTACCATTTGTTCATACCTAAAGGTACTTGGTCTGGACAGCAGAGTTGAAGCCCAGCCTGGTCAAGTGGGCAGACTTAGAATAAGAAGAAAAATCCTTTTTAAAACTGTCATCAGCCAATCGGTGACCTGGAGCAGAAAACAGACAATCAACATCACAAAACCAGTTAGTTCCTAATGCTGCCAAGTACAAACCCAAATCTCACTTTGATTCAAGATGCAAACCTGAATCACAGCTCTGATGCCCAGCTGGCATTCCCTCTTTATTTGCTTTTTCCTTAGTGTCTGTCCAGTGCTAAGGCAGAGCTGCTGCCACACCACATATTCCAGCCTTGGGTTAATTTTGCTCTTCCCTCCCTGGGGACCAGCACATGCTTTCAACACTGCACATCATTTTATTAGTTCTATTCCCAGTCTCCAAACCGTCAAGTTTCTTTTATATGAATGTGCTGCAATTTAGTACCATCAGCAAACTCTGCTGAAACAGTGAGAAATGCAGACCTAGGAAAGATCCCTGTGGAAATCCACCCCCAGCCCTTCCACAGCACCAGCACTTTGCTCTCTGCCAGCCCTGCAGCGCTTTATTTTACATAATCTACTCTCATTTGTTTCCCACCTCTTTCCTTGGCCTCCATTAATGATCTGGGTTTTTGAGTTCTGTGTTTAAAATGCTGACTAATAACACATACACGTTTACTTTTTCCATTAGTAGCACCTCTGTGAAATTTTAGTGATCACTAGATGTCACTGTAATTTTACTCTGTCTCCAGCCCTACTGAACCAACCTGATCCTTGGGCTCTAGTGAGCTCGCTTTAAAATCCTTTTGAAGAATTTATTAGTGATCAGAAAACTACCCAGTTGCCATCCAGATGGAGGGTTTCCTGGGGTGTGAGAGAAGGACAGGTTGAACACAGAGGTTTCTGCTCAACACATGAAAGTCTTGTTAATTTTATGCTGAATTATTGAATCCTTCAGGCGTGTTGCCTGCAGCAAATTGTGTGTGCAGCCCCACAGTGCCCTGGCTGTGTGAGGTTCATTGGGGCTGGCACATCCATAGTGTTCCTCTGTGGATTTCCCTGGAGCTTTAATGGCCAAATGCCCTTAAAATGTTGTTGTTGTTCCTTAATAATCACCCCACTTTTCTCCCAAACACCCAGCCTGGATTCCTTCCCCTTCATCTAAGCACTCCCATCTCCTTCTTTTTCATCCAGTCATCCCATTCCTACTGTAAATTCAGTTAATCCCACAGGTTTTAGAACTTAGAAAACTCCATAGAAGTGTCTTGCCTCTTTCCCTTGCCTTGAAAGATTTTACAGAATATATTTCTTCAAGGCCAACTCAAATCCACACTCCCTATTTTCTGAATTGTTGATTTCTCCATTGTACTCAGCCTTTGGGATATGGCAATTTAAATATTATAGACCACACTCTTGCACAGGCACACATGGGATTCTTTTTTTTTTTTTTTTTTTAAATTGGAAAAATTCACCACTGAAATTAGCAGAAACGCCTGCTTAAAAATCGTTTGTCTCCATCTGATGGCATTATCCAGATCAGCAGAATAAGACTGCACTCCGATCCCACTGGGGAATATGCCAAAATCAGGTCGTTCAAGAAAAATCAGTCATCGGGTGTGCAGTGCTGGCAGCTGAGCCCGAGGAACCAAAGCTCTTTGCTGGCATCTTTTGGTGAGCAGGGAGAAGGGACCAAGGGCCACGGCTCCCTCCACCCCCAAGGGATGGGTGGCAGAGCTTGGCCACATCCGACAGAGATTTGCAGCCGGGAAAATGCCTTTGCTGTGAAGCAGTTACACGGAGCCACAGCATCCCAAGGGATGTGAGACAATGTGAGCTCAGTGCAAGCCAGTTGAAATGTCTGTAAGAACGTATTTCCCTCTGAACTCACCCACTTTGGCTTTGTAGCCATCTGTTTTGGTGACAGGTTTTTAAAGGCTTGTGGGTACTGCTGCTCCTACAAGCTGTAGCAAGAGCTGGGCTGTCTGTGCAGGGGGTAATGCCACAGATAAAGACACCTTCTGGCTTGCTGCTTTTACCCAAATTATACAGCCTGTCCACCTCAATCCCAACATTGGCTGCTCTAATACATTACATTCTGCTATCAAAACCACCTGGCTTTGATAAGCTTTTCTGTTCAGAATGCATCAAAGAGAACCTGAATGAAAAATAATGCTTATGGACAAGCATCTTCTTTTTCTGTGGAGCCACCAGAGGAGATTTGTTGGTTCCCGTGAGATCAAACACCTCTTGTCTTCTGTGTCAGCCACAGCCTAAAAAGTCCTAAATTTTTGCTGAATTCGGTTAATTAGTTGAAGCAGTGCAGTTCCCTCTTTAGAAACTCTCCCTCACTTCTCACCCAACAGCAAACACCACATTTTGTCTGAGGAGTAAAAGCAACAGACAAATTAGAAGGTAAAGAGACGATTAAAATTTTGCCACTGAATTAAGCCACAAGTTAGGACTATACTGCTAACCCTAAAACATTGCTTGGAATCTTGTTAAAATACTACAACACATCTGTGTTAGATTACTGCCCAGTAGACAGAAGTCCTTGTTAATTGGAGACTCATTATAAAGATAATGTAGAGTCATTGGTGCTTTACCTGGGGTAGGAGGAGTGGATTTGGGGTGCAAATGGCTTTTCATCCACCCACTTGTCTGGCTCAGGATGAGGAATGATGTCTGTGATGGACACATGGATTCATGCCAGCTCTCTCATTGCTTTCCTCTGCCAGGAACAGCACTGAAGGGTCTTCCCTGAAGATTACTGGTAGAAAAGGCAAGGAGAGGCAGAGAAACCAAAGGACTAAACTGATTAACTGATGAAAACACCATCCTAAATCTGTTTTCATAGATATAGCAGGCTCTTCTTAAGGAATTGCATCAATTTTCTTATTTGTTTGGAAGGGCCATAAATTACCTTGGAGCCTGATTGTGCATATATAAAATGTGTTGAAAGAGTTTCAATTACAGGGGTGACAACTTTAAGCCCCATTTAAACATGGGCAACTCTCTACACAAAGAATGTCTCTCCAGGTCATTGACTTACTTCAACATAATTCAACTTAATCAGGAACCCTTTCAACGAAACCCAACATAAAAGTGCTGTCAATCCAAAGTGAGGGATTGCATTTTAAGAGTTAGCTCACATTTCATTTCAGCAGTTGGAAAACAGATTAGTATTACATGGAAAACAGTTCAAAACAAGACTGAAGTTATGCGGAACACCCTTACATAAACATTACTGTAAATCATATTTTTGAACAGATTTAATCTTTGTTTACCCAGAAATACCCCAGCAGACTAACTTGAACAATACAGGGCTATGAATTCATAGCTCAGATTAGTTAAAGCAGATGGTGAGCCTGTGTGGATGCGCTCCATCACAGAAAATGTGGCCATAATTGGATTTATTTTAATTCACTTATATTTTGACTACAGGAGAAATGCGGGTAGAGTTCCTCATGCAGACAAGCCCTGAGGTTAAGGCTTCCAGGGAGCCTTGCTCTCAACTCCATTTTGAAAATTGGACTTAAATGCAAAAATAACATTAGGTGTTCATAAATGAAAGTGAATCCCCAGTCTTAAAATCTTTATTCATGGTCAGATCTTGCCTCCTTAATTCACTATGACTGGCAGTTTATGCAAGTAGCCTTGAATGAAATAATATTCCCCATAAACAGATCTCACTTATCAAAGTGTTTTGCACAGACAAGGCTGACACAGCCTGTGGGAGTCCCCATCACTTACCTCCAGCAGGTTCAATTTTCACTTGCTTTGCAGCAGAGGAAGGAGACAAGTTCCCATCAGTAGGTGCCACTCCTGCCATGCAGTGCAGAGCCAAGGGAAGGTGGGCAAGAGCCTTCTCCAGCCACATCTTCTGCTCCTGCCTTGGATGTGCTCCATTATCATCTCTGCAGCCTGAGCCTTTCAGGGATTTTCTTTCCACCTTGTTATTTGAAGGGTTCTTGTATTCCCACATAGCCTATCTGCTGTCTGGATGGCACCTGATCACCCCTGTTCACTGGGTTCTTTTTAAAAAGAACACTACTTGCTTTTTCCTCCTAGAAAGGTGCTGGTGGTCTGAGCCCTGACTGTGCAGAGGATGTGCGCCGTGGCTGGGAGCACCCCAGCCAGAAAGGGGAAGGGGCTCACTTCTCTCTGTGCTGAGCTGTAATGGGTGTAAATATATCCAGTAATTACAGGCATATTGCTGTGCAAACACATAATAATTGCACTTCTCATTTCCATATGAATTATACATAATGGGCCTCCCCCGTTAGGAACAGGCCCACACGTTTTGCTGACTGGCCATGCTGAAACCTGCCAACAGAGTCATCCCAAGCCTCAGTTTCCCTTATAATTTCCCAAATGTTCTCACTTTCAAACTGTCCCAGCAAACCATGAGTGCAGGACACGTGTGAGCTGCTGCCCAGCCAGGCCAGCTGGATCACCATGGGAGCACATGGAGATGTGGGACTGCAGAGGCAGAGGGTGCATGGGAAGGAATGACCTGCCTGGACATACACCTCTAGTGTTTCTTTATTCCTCCACATTTCATTGAAACTGGTTGTCTGTGTGTGTGTGTCTGCTTATTGTGGGTTTTAATCTGAGAAATCCTGGCTGGCTCAGGCAGTGCCCAGCTAACAACAGGCTGTGGTTTCATGCTGAAGCATGGAGAGCACACCAGCAGAAACACAGTGCTGCCACACATGCCAGCCTTGTCCCTGCATCAGTCAGTCTGAAATTACTGCTGATTCATTCAAATACAATTTCACGAGCTGCTGCCCAGCCAGATCAAAGTATGTTTCCCCATTCAAGGCATAGAGCAATGGGAAAAGACCAAGGTGGCATCTGTGCTCAGCCTTAGTGAGGGTGCTCCCCTGAGCCTGTCCTGGGGGAAACACCTGCCACAAACCTTCCAACACACAGGTGTTGCCTCCTTCCTGCATTTATTTTTTCAAACCTTTTCTCATCCATACTTAACTACATACTGCTGATACACATTGGCAGGAGCCTGTTCTTGCAGGCTGCCCAAACTATGTCTCTAGTTTCCCCATACATCAATGTTCCTTGTCTAAGTACCAGCTTTACTTGGCATGAAATCAGGCTGCGTTCTAGCACCCACCCCAAAATCTTCCAGCTTCACAGAGTATTTCCTTTTGGATTTGGTAATTAACAGATAATGCCATATTATGTTCCTTCCAATTTGGCTTTTCAAAGTATTTCTGTAATGCACCTAAATTTCTCTCACTAGATATCTGCAAACTAATCTTCCTATGATGGGTTTCAGCACACTGTGTGTGTATCATCCATGCAAAGTCAGGGAGTGGGATGTGGGAGGCTGTTCTAAAGGAAAACAGGATTTGGGGCACAAGAGGCCACTTTGGTGACGTGACCTGTTTTTGGTGTCTCCAAAGCACCACAGAAACATGAGACAGGACTGCTTGGACAGCTGCATCACTCAGAGAAATTCCAGCAATATTGTCCTTGTGCAAGATGGGGAGGCCTCTAAATTCAGGTTGTGGAAGTCTGTTGGTCTTGAAAGGCTCAATATTTCCATCTCTGTTTTGTGCACAGCCGGCTCAAATGTGCAGAGGGAAGGCATTCTCACCTCTAATGCCACGGTGGACTCCCAGCAGCCACTAGATGTCACCAGGATTTTACTTGCTTGCTAGTCTATGCCCAGCCAGGGATCATAAGAAAAGAGGAAAATAAGTAATCATTAATAATAAAAAAAAAATCCACCTATTGCAATGAACACAGAGCTTCTGTGTGTCCCATCTCTAAAAGGATTTACACAGAACACCTGTACACATGGATATGACTTCTGTCTCTCGATGGCAGGATAGTTTGATATTAAAAATTGAGTTTCTCCAGCTAGGCATCAAGCTAAAACTTACTTTTGTTAATGCATTTATGGGACTCCTGTTTAATTATCCAGCCTTGCTATCTGCAAAGTTATGACCCCCACTTGGTAAACCTGCCCGGAGAGATGCAGCTAATGGAGAACAGCATCAACTGGGAAGTGGACAAGGGAATATTTGGGGATGAGGTAGACCAAATGGTTCCAACTTCAAACAAATCCGCAAAGCCATTTCTGGGAATTCCTCTGTCTCCAAAACGTGGAAAACAAAGGGCAGTTTCAAAACAGAGATCAGTGCAGCTGATACATTTGTTTCCATTAACCTTCACTGTTAATTATTAACCTGTAACCACACCATTCATAACCTGGGGGATAAAGATTAGATACTGTGTTAGTAACCCCAGGAGGATCCACTTTATCTCTCACCTCACAGGCACAAAATCACATAAAGGTAGCCCCAGGCAGAGGTGGGATTTTGGCAGCTCACCACTGGCTCGGTGAGCACCAGAGCCTCATCCAGTGTCCCAATTTCCACACCTGTGCCAGTATGTAATGCCAAATACTAGCACAAGCCCAGATGCCTCCCAGCTCCCCTTTGGCTGTTAAATTCTCCATCCAACTCATCCTTGTCCTGTTGTTCTGCTTCTTTGGGCCCAAGATGTTTGTGCAAGTCCATCCCAATCACTTACCCCAAAGCCCAGCAACATAAAAGTTCTTCAAAAGGAACTGAGATATCGACCTCAGTTCACAGGAATTCAGCAGACCCCTGTGAGACTGCCTGGCTTTGAAAAAGCCCTGAAAGGCATAAATTACTGTGAATAGGGGTCTCTCTGAAAGTATTTCCTTTAGGATTTCTATAACAAGATGAAAGTATCCAAACCCCCCATCAGCCCCAGATAAACCCCATTTCTCTGCTCAGATCTGAAGGTTTATACCCCACATCAATAATTACTGGAGGTACACACATCTGCTTAAAGGATCATTCTAGCCCTCCTACAGCACATATTATTTCAATCTTAAGTCTGCTGTCTTCCAAGAAAAGTCAAACAAAACAGACTTTACAGCTCTGTCTGAAGACAGCTTTTTAAATTCAGTCCAGGGTTATTTTAATTTTTGCCTCGTGACACATAATATATTTAATACAAAAGAAAATATGCCTGGTTTGGACCTTCAGCCAAAGACAACAAGCCCAAAATTATCTCAACTTAAAAGTATTACTACCCAGGTTTTTAGTCTGAAGTTTGGTTTATGATCACTTCTTCCAGCAGTGCTGCTACACTTGGAATTAATTGCAGTTTGTGTATTTTCTGTAGAGAAGAAGGTGGAACAGAACATTTAATGGTGACTTCTTGAACAAATATAAAAAGAGCAAATGTTGATTATTTTAATTCTTTCATGCAAGAATATCTGTAATTTTATCTCTTTGTACCCTGCTGCTCGTTATGAAATTGATGTAGGTTATCTTTCATTTCACAGCTGTCCTTAAGAAAGAAGGAAGCATCCCTCTTTTAGGATTAAGAAGTTCATTTAAATTTCAAATTACCTTCTTTGACAAAATCTCTTCAGTTTGTTATGGTACTAAAACCTGTGTAATACCCAGTGGGACTGGTCAGAGCTCACCTCCATAAGGAAAACAAAAAGAAGTGTATCTCTACCTTTCACGCCCTATTTCTCATAATCCTCTTTTCTTGCTTCCCCCACCACCCTGCTCAGCACAGACAGGTGGGGAAGGTGAACCTATACCCTCTGCCCACCCAGAGACACAGCTCCCACCTGTGATAACCCCTGGAGGAATCAGAGTCACAAGGTCTGTGCTCAGAAATCAGATATTATTCAAAATCTCCAGATCTGGGGCACTGAGAGTTAGCTTTTTTTCTTTTTCTTCTGTTTGTTTAAACCAGGCAGGTGTGTCCTCCCAGGGCAATGGTTTCTTAAGGGGTGAAGAAACCCTGCCATTTTTTTCCTTATATCTAAAAAGAGGTGATGGATCCTCCCCACACACTGGGTGAGTGACCACCACAGGGGTAAACTCTGTCCCAAGCAATGGCGCTGCCAGTGCCAGCAGAAACCCCAGGAATGGTCACCTCAGTCTGTGAGCTCTGGTTCACAGCCAATCTGTAAAAAAATACATCTGCAAATGGCATAGGTGGGTAATTCCTCCTCTAGTAAATCACCAAGCCAAAAACCTGGTGTCTCAGTGCCAGGAGGGTCCAAATTTTCCATGACAGCCCCAGTCCCTTTAACAAGTTGCCCTCCCCTAAAGCAAGTGCCAGAGTGAGTGATGGGTGCTGGGGAGGTGGCTGATGTAGAGGACCTCCTGCTCCTATGGAGCAAGGCACCTTGCCATTTCTCAGCCTTGTTAATTTAATACCACTTATTTAACTTGTCTATTTGCATTAGGCCCAACCCTTTGGATGCCCTGATGTATTTTAGGATACTTTCTTGCTGTTGAGTTTGATGGTCCTATTTGTGATTCAGCAAATAGTACCTAAGTGATCAATATTCTCTCTGGGTGGACATTTTATTTATCTACAGAGCCACCACATGAATTCAGTTGGTTTACTGGGAGGTCAAACACTTTTCATCTTCTCTACAAGCCAAAGAAAATTGGAAGATTTAAACCCCCTTTGAATTCCTTTGATTAACTCAGGGAAAATATCACATTCCTTTTTTCAAACTCAGAAGCAGAATTATCCTCACTATAAATCTACTTCATTTTGACATATTGATCTCTGCATAATGGGTAACATCAAGTGCTGAGGCATAAACTGGAAGATGAGAAAGCTGAGGAAGAGTTATGAATGATGCTGTTAGTAATTATCACCCATACATACACACTTCCTTTGGGTTGGTTTAAAAAGAAACAACAAACCAAAAAATGGATAAGAGCTCTATAATTAGCTGGGGGGGGGGGGAAACAAGGCCTGGATTTCATTTGGGAATTGCATCCCTGTGGCACAAAACACCCACACTGTATCAATAGATGGTACATCAGTGTTCTGTACTTACATCAGTCTCATCCCCTCCAGCTGGACCAAATCCACACCATCCAAGCGCATGCAATGCCACTGCTTTCATCACACTGTTTGAAAAGCAAGAGAAATCAGTTATGTTTCGGAAATGTGGAGGAAAAGGGAAGCTGAAGACCAGATTTCAGCTCTTTCACACCTACCTCGTGCAGCTCCACAGTGCTCCAGGTTGCAGGGCCGACAGGGACAGAGAAAACCAATGACTAAACCAACTGAACCATGAAAATAACATCCTGGATCTCTCTCATCTGCTTTTACTGCTGGCTTCTCCAATTATTTAATAATTTGCAAGGGTTTAGAGCTAAATTTTTAAGATTGCTTAAATGATCCAAACCTTTGAACATGAAAATTGCATCATTTATAAAAGCATGACTTAAACCCCATTCAGTTAATCAGGGAAAGTCCTATACAGATGCACTTCTATCAGTTTTTGTGACTTTTTCCTAGTTATTGCATTTGACCTGGACCTGGTTTAAGATTACTTAAATAATTAATTAATACACTCAATACACTCCAACTTGCATTCATTTAGCTGAATTAATGTGAAAAGTGGAGTCAGGTTAAATAAGGGCAAATTCTTCACTTTGACAGGACTTAATGGCACTTCTCAGTGTGATTTAGACACTACTGCCCAGGACCACAGAAACTTCAAACACACTTAGTTTAATCAGCCTATCCTTTATGCAAGTGAGAACTGATTTCTTCCAGCACAATTCACGGCCTAAGCATCAGGACAAAACATCCATAAGTTTTCCTCTGAATAGTTTTCAGGGATTAAGAGCTGAGGTCACAACAGTTGCAGGGATGCAGGGTAGGGGATGGCAAGAGCAGATGGGGTCCCAGGCCCTGCACTGGGGCAGACTCAGATAGAACACACAGGCACTGTGTAGGAGAAGAATTAAATAAATTCTGCACATTGCAACACCAAATCCCAAGTTTTGGCAGGAGGAGGCAGTGACCTGCCTCACCTCTGCTCCTCCCACCCATCCAGCCCAGTTCTGCCATGCCAGCTCCCTCCTGCTCCCCATCATTCACCTCCAGTCAGCTCAGCCAGAAAGTTTGCTGTCTCCCTCATGGACTAAACAAACCCTGTTTTAGCCACAGTTTCTGATAAGGCATTTATTTCAGAAAGTCTGAATTATTTTTGTCATTTTTCCTCTGGGGTTCTTTCCCCCCCTCAGTGCACCCCCTCCCTCATGATGCACAACAAGACTCAACACATCTTTGCCTCTAAATCACTGCAGCAATTGAACCTTTTCTTGCTGCTCTTTGTAAAACAATGTTT
Organism: Pachyramphus minor; assembly: GCA_013397135.1. Taxonomy (NCBI): domain Eukaryota; kingdom Metazoa; phylum Chordata; class Aves; order Passeriformes; family Tyrannidae; genus Pachyramphus; species Pachyramphus minor. The sequence goes on along the minus strand of VYXB01008628.1, from coordinate 448,217 downwards.
CTGTTTCAATACATCCACTTCAGTGTAAATTTTTTTAGCCTGTATTTCCTCTACTGGTTTAAAGGAATGTCACAAAAGCCCTGTGAGGATCAAGACAGATCAATGCATACTGCAGCTCCATCTCAGAAATAAATTAGATCGACTTGAAATATTTTGCTCTCAGAAATGTCTTTAGCAATGTATTTTCCTGTAGACATTTATATATTTTTCAATAAGGCTTTCCAGTAACATACCAATGAAAAAAGGAATACATACAGTTGTGCTGGTGAACCAGTGGAGCTGAAGAGTGAGGAAACCTGGTGGACATCACTCTGTGGTTCCCTAGGTGGTTTCAATAGAATTTTTCAGTTCTTGCTTCATTCAAACATGAGGAATGCTTTTATGCAACTTCAATGTATTTTTCTGGAGCACTGACGTGTTTAACCCTTGACTCCCATGAGAAGGGTGTTTGCACATCCCCAAGCCCCTGTCCTACAGCTCTGCCCCTTTGGGCTCATTCCTACTCTCTGCTCATTCAAACTCTCTCACACTTCACTGCCACGGCTTCTGGCTGTGGTTAACAGGAGTTACATGTTTGCAGCATCTGTTGGGGTGTTTGTTTTGTTCCTGCACTGCTGGCTGGGTGAACACCCACGGTGCACAGCCAACCCCTTCCTCACAGCCACCACCAGCAGTTTCCACAACAAATTGCGCCTAAGAAAACAACACTGTTGAATCCTTATTGCATTTCCACTCAGTGGGAAAGCAAAATGAGCTCTTGGCTTTGATGTCTCCACTGGAACACTGTGTGACCCTGCAAACATCTCTGGTTTGTGTAGTGGTGATGGAGAGGGATCTCACTGGAGCACAGAAGTTGTGGATATGAAATGCATTTGTCAACACCCCAGCAGTAACAGGAGGTTGCTTCAAGGTCAAGCTAAAAGTATCCAAAGTAGGGGTAATAAGCTGGCAGTCAGCAGCAAGGGAGGTCATGGTTATGCAGGATGCAGCCCCGGGCTCTCTGGGAATGGCATCACTTCACCGAGCTTTTTTATGTCCTTAGAAAACTTGAGTGAGTTTCTATTTCCAACCAACTGCCAGGTAATAACAATTTGTTTGCTACCAACCATCTGACACAGAGGTGCTTGGCAGTGCCAAGCAAGAATACCAGGGCTTTTCCTTCTGTCAGAGCCCAGACTAAAATGAGACAATCTGCCTCAATCCAATTTGGCCACGAAAGTGCTTGTCAGGCATTCACAGCAGCCCTGTCCTGAGAGCAGTTTGGCTCTGAAGACCTTCAACAGTGTTTCTGGCCACCTGATTTTCTGCAACTGGGACAAGATGATGGTGATGGTGAAGGAGGAGAAAAAGCGAGAGAGGATTGAAGCAACTTGTGAGTGGTGATGAGTCTCATCTCAGCGAGCAGAACAAGGTGACCTCCATCTTAGTAGCCTGAATGATGTTTTGACAGTGTTTGGGGCTTGATTTTTTTTTTGAGGGATGATCCTTCACCGTGTTGAAATACTCTTCCACTGAACCTATAAAAACATTTCCTGGTGACCTGACTCACGGCTCCGTGAATCATCAGACGTTCAATCAATCATCGACGTTTGTTTTTTGTAAAATAGCTATTGACGTTGTATGTTATTAGTTTCTTGGCACCTTATACTAGGCTTTCATCAAAGCAAAATGCTGATGCAATTAGCAAAGGATATCAATTTATGCAGCAATTCACATTATCCCTCAAAGCTTCATTAGCCTCAGAAGCTCAGGCACTGGAGGGAAAATTTGGGGAAGTGCTCTGTTACCTTCTGCAGCTCAGCCCATCTGTGCTGCTGCAGTGCTCCTGCACTGGGCTGCCCTTCGAGGCTGGGAAACAGAGATCTGGCAGTTCCTGACTCCACAGCACAGGGGCAACAACTGCCTCCACCAGCCCAGCTCAGCCTGAGGACCTGCTTGCTCATTTTGCAGAGGTCAAAGCCATTGTGTGGGACCGAGCACGTTTCAACAGGCAGAGCCGGAGCAGCTGGAGGCATTATTTGCAAGGAAAAAAATTACACTAAAACTCAAGTTTCTTGTCCCAGAGACAGCCTGGAGCTCCTGTTGGTGGGTGATGCTCTGCTGCCATGCCTGTATGCCCTGACCAACTTGTGCTTCTCTTCTTGTTTCCTACAAAGACTCCTGAGGTCAACAAGGCATAATTGCCCCACTGTTTCACAGAAAAGCCACTGACTTCAGCGGAAAGCAGCTGGTGGTGGGATGGAAACCTCACTTAGTGGCCCTTTTGCTGGGAAGGTAATTTGGTCTTTAAAACTCTGAACACAACCACCTCTTTATACCTGTTTCACTGCACTTACCAGCAAATGTTTGGTCTCTGGGTTTTTGGTGTCGGGGTTTTTTTCCCCTTTCAGCTGAATAACTTTTATTATGTTGATCCACGTTGTTGTCTGTCTCTCTGCAATTCTGAATACAAGCCTTGCCCTTGACTGCACAGCACAAAGAAAGCCTTCAGGTCACAGCTTTCAAAACACTTGATATTGTTTTTTCTTTCTGGAAAGAATAAATAATGTTAACCTCCCTTTTAGTGTAGAGGAAAGAAAAAGAAGGAAAAAGCTATCAGAGGCATGTCAAAGAGACCAGTGTTGGGCTGGAAGGATTCTAAGCTCATTGGCTCGTTTGCACAGCTTGACACAAAAATTAACTCATCTCCCAATTAGCTGAATAATTGAAGTGCATCATCAGCTTTCCAGTTACATCGAGGAGACAAATTTACTGGGGAAACCAGGGCCAGGTAAAACAATATTTTCCTTTTCCCTGCACGTTCCAGCTGGAGCTGGCTTGTACAAAACACAGGTACTGTGCCACAGTGCTGTACCTGGAGGTGAAGGCTCAAGGGGGACCACACAGGCTTGGGCTGATCCCAGACAAGCAAAAAGTAAATGTTCCAACATGCAGATGTCTGATACATTCTACTGTAAAACTGACATCCCACAGTAAACCTGTTCTCATGCAAATCCTACCTCTTATTACTTTTAATTATACTCTTTCACAATCTCTCCTCTAGTTTTCACCCTTCTCAATGTTTTGTGAGACAAAATAGTTTTTTAAAAAATTAAAATGTAATTAATTGTGCTCTTTTACTCATCCACAGAGGCACACATTATTGTCTTTTTAAATTTTTCAGCAGCTTGGAAAACAGCAGGAACTAGCAGAGGATTTTCTAAGTGAACCAGTCCATTTAAATTGACTGCGTTATCCAGCTTCCTTCTGGCTCCATGCTGGAAAATGCAAGTGGGTCTGACTGCTGAAACAACAACATTATTGCTGTGCTGGAGGTGAGAACAGCCTGGTGGTAGAGATATTAGCATGGGACTTTGGAGAGAGACACCCAGTTCCAGCTCCCATGACAGGGGTATTGTGTGAGCTCGGGTACATCTTGTACAGACAAATTTAGCAGCAGCCACATCCCTGATGATGCACATCAGCACCCATGGGACTCGTGGGCAGGAGCCCATGGAGGGTATTTGCCACGCTGAAGTGCTGAATTGCAGGCTCTCACTTCAACATATATCAAAATTTTGGCATGCACAGACCTTTAAATTAATTGGATCTTAAATTTAATTAGAGGACCACTTTAGAAGATCAGGTACAAAGAGCCCCACGTGCGCCCCAGTGCAAATGTGTGTGGCATGGTCAGGTCACCCCTCCAGCTGCCCAGGAAGTCTCAGAGAGAAAACAAACCCCACTCCCAGCACCTTGTGAGAGAAATGCCAGAGTTGATTTTCACTTTTCTGGATCTCACACCCAGGACAGGAGACACAGCTTGGCTCTGCCATGACTTCTAGGACCCTTCCTGTGTCTGGTTTTTCTAAGGATGTGTTTCAGACATATCTGTCAACACCCAAATTTTACACCTCTAATCCAGCTGAGGGTCTCTGCATGAGACAAAGCAAAGATTACTTTGCTCTGAAGTCCAAGACATTTCTTCAAAATAGTGGCTGGGCAGGCTTTGCAGGAATTACTCTGTCTGACAGGATCATCCTGCTGCTCTCCTCAGCCCTCCCTTCCCCTCACACTGTAGGCAGGATCATGTACAGCCAGACCCAGAAAGGCTGAGCCTCTCCCACTGCCAGTGGGGAGTAACTTCAGGAAGATCAGCCCACAGGTGGCCAACACCCATCACTGACCAGGGTGTGCCCATCCTCACACACATCCAGCACTGCTGGCCAACCACAACTTTACCTCGTTGAAGCCAAAGGGTATTTCTGCAGGAGGAGAGGACACCAGGCACTGCAAAGCTGCATTCATGCTGTAAATTCCACCCTTTCTTCCTTTTCAGCTTTATTTCCATGACAGATGGCAGACTGTGACACAACTGTAGCATCTCCTGTTTAACTGCAGCACTACTTGCCCTTCTGGCTGCATCTTAAGAGCCCTTGGTGGCAGCTGCTGTGAAATCATAGAACATTGAGACTGTCATTCGTATTTCTCTGAATCTCTGCAGAATTGATAAAATTTTATTTCTGGGTAAGATTTGAAAGTATATTAGTCAGTCATCTAATTAAGAAGCAGAGCCAGGCAGTCAAATAGATAAAGAAGTAACAAAGGAAGTTTCAAGGCGGAAAATTGAATCTGCCTGGATGGGCCCAAGAGAGGGGTGAAGGGCTCTGGAGGGAGAGCTGCACTTTAATTAATGCTGTCTGATGGGGACCTCTACCCAGATGCAGCCTGAGGGGTATCGTGGGCACATAGAAAGAAATCAAGAGCCCGCTGTCAGGAAAGGATTAGATGAGAAAGAGGAGAGAGCTCTCTCCAGTTTACCCTTAGTGTCCATAAGCTGAGAGAATTTTTCTCATTTCTCCATGTTTGGTTTTGGTTAATTCCTTACCTGTGTTACCTGTTCAGACATTATGAACAAAGACTTAAGTCCTGGCAAGGGGTTGACGGGCTTCAAACATTTCGTGTTTCCCAATGAACATAGATGACCACAAGAAAAGATATTTCTGGTGTTTGGGGCTTTGCTTCCTGCCTTAAAATGCTTTTTGCATAGAAAAAACAAGTGGTGAGCCCTGGCAAGGCTCTGGACAGCCAGCTGCATCTTCATCAAACTGCAGTGCTTCCCATGCCTGGGAAGATTTGACAACTTCTTCTCCATTATGCATGAAATATGATTTCATTTGTAAATTCAAACCCTGTGGGTTTTTTTCCTCCCTTGGTTTTTGTCATTTACAATGATCTAGATTTTAATCAGAACATCCCGTGAATCCCACTCTACGTATTCCTGGCAGTAAGCATTTACTCAGAATGAGAATATCAGTTGCCTCGTTTGGTGCATTGAGTCAAAGGAGGGGACACTGTGTCTGCAAGGAGGTTGAATGGTTGGCACTTCTCTCCTTAGCCCAGAAAGAAAATTTGCAGTTAGTTCTTGTTCAAAGTAATTAAGTCTCTAAGTTGGGACAGTATGTACTGTTCTCCTCATTGCAATCCACCTCCTTAGTACATTCAGATTGGTTCCCACTGTTTTTATCACCAGATTTATGTTCATGAAGTGTGCAAACATAATTTTTTTTAATAAGAAAAAGTAGCCCAGACTTGCTCATCACAAACAGGTTCCTGTAGACCCAAGCAGATGGTAAAAATTACATCTTGCATGTCTAAAACCATAATATCCGTAGCTGGCCACATGGCCAGACCCAAAAATGCACGTGAGGGCAACAATGTTTTTGTAAAAGCAAAAAAATATTTCTTCAAAATTACCTCTAAGCTGCCAAGTTCAGAGTCCTTCCTCTGCTTTCTAGAGGTGTAAGATTATTGCACCAGTAAGAACCAGTCTGCTCTGGGGCTGGGAGCAGTTCAGTATTACCAGGTTAAGCCTTGACTAACCCATGACTCTCTGGGTTATGCTCACCGGGCCAAGGCCATCTCCTGACACCTTGGAAAGGCAGCATCAGGTTTGAGGAGAGATGTCCTGCAGCTGACTCTGAATTTCCTGAGTCTGGTGCTCTGGATGCCTCATTAGCTCACACCTCTCAACACACCAGGACACAGTGCCTTGCTTCATATCATTTTCAGCTCTAGCACTCAGAGAATCCATTTCACCTGTCCCTCTGGGCAGCACACATCAAAATGTGTTACATCCTCAAAACAGCAGTCTCCCCAAATGCAGCTCAGCCATGGAAATCCCTGCTTTTCTTCAAATTTTCCAGGTGTTAACCTCCATTCCACTCCAGCCTGATTTTCCTCTTCATCTACCACAGAAAAACAGCTAAACCATCTGCTTGTCTTCCTGTTAAATCTTATGACAATTACATTATTGGAGTTAAAGAGACCATAGCACAATTGCAGAGGAGATGCTTTTGCTGGGTAAAACTGGTGTGAATTTTAGGGATTCTTGGGATTATTATTTTTTCAGTATTTTGCCTCTTTTCTTACAGCCCAAAGCATCTCACCATGTGAGAGGATTTGTTGCTAAAATTCATTTGTAAATATGCTGTAAATATTTAGCAAAGTGTCATAAATTTTCTCATTAATATGCTGGCAGAGAGATGCAGACTCTGATTGCTGCCTGAACAGTTTTCCGAGTGATTGCAGCCGAGCAGGTAGTGGCATGTTCTGCTTTCTGGATTTTGGGGGAAGAGGGATTTTACCAATGAATCCTGCCCCCAGGCCCTTGTGAGCACTGGCACAGAGGTATCAGCAACATTCCTCCACACAGTGCACACAAGAGATGGGTTGTGCCCCAGCAACACCTACTTTCCTCTTTTATTGCTGGTCCCAAGTCACACTGCAGCTGCTGAATCAACCAGATCAGGGAGAAAGGAGCTTCAGCTGGTTTAGGTTGGAAGTTGGTAGAAAGCTCTTCATTGGCAAAAATCAGTGAGCAGCCCTGCTGCCTAAAGGGACCTGGCTCATCAAAGTCACCCTGCATGAAGGCAGAGAACAACCAGCTCAATGGCATGGAGACTTCACAGGAGGAGCAACTGCTGTCAGTACTGCTTCCCAAAAGATACCAGCAGTATTTGGCACAGAGAATTTCTGTGATGCTGAAACAGCTTGTGTGACAACCCATGGGGAACCCCAGTTCATTAGTTTAAAATTAAGATCTTTAAATGCTTCAGTATTGAAAGACTAATTACGGCACCAGGAATTTGTTAGATGTAAAAACATCCATTAAGAGCAACAAACAACCCACTGTATATCAGGGTTTCAAAAGGTTAAGGAAACCAAGCCTGAAGAGCTTCTATTTTCCCTGTGGAAGCATTTGCCTTATCTCTAGGGGCTCCTGCAAGAGCAGAGTGCACTGGATGTTGCCCTGGCCATCCTGGTGCAGGTGCCCAGGACCCTCTTCAGGCATTACTGGTGCTCTGGCAGCATTCCTGCTGAACTGTACAGTGTGCTAGTGATACTGGTGGACATAATCCAACTGCCCATTCCCCAAAGGAGAGCCAACATTTATCTCCATTCCCAGTGACTCCACTCCTAGCAGTAAATACACTCAGCAGCTGTCAGAAGGGGCAGCTCTAACACAGCTCTGATGTGCAAGTGTTGTCCTGCTTGAGCAAACAGAACTAATGTCACTCAGGGAAGAAAAAGGCCTGTGTAGGTATATCACACATCCAGGTAGGACCCTGACAAGCTGTGGTGGAGCCAGAATCAGCCTCACAGCAGCTTTTTCCCTTCACATTAGCCATGGCCATCCTGCTTCCACCAGATGTACAGCTGCACACCGAGCAGCAAAGGAGCAAGGATTTCTCAAGGCAAGCCCAAATCAAGACTAAGCAGCAGCTTTGGGGAACCAGTTTCCATGGTGACATATGTGACCTCAGGAGTATGAGACAATCAGAACTTAGATGGGCAACCACAGGCAAGCCCTCTTTCATCAGCCCTACTTTCCCTCCTTACCCAGATAAACTCTGCCAGAACAGAGTGTCCTGTGAGCTGAGCAAGCACTACAGAGTAAGAACAGAAAAACAAAAGCAGTGCCCACATTCAGTGGATACCATGAGATTATGCAAATTTTGTGGAGAAGATTAACTCTTCCAGAGGCACTTGGCACTTCTAAGCCAATTCCCTCAAAGTGGTTGGGGCTGACTATTTTCTGGTGGCACTGGGTATTTTTTTTGGAGTAAGACAAGCAAAAGTTCTCAAGAGCTGTCTCTCAGATCACAGAGTCAGGAAAGATCCCCAAAGGCTTTTCCTCATAGTCACAAAGATTCACATCTTCAGCCATTAATCCCTAAAAGACAGACGATAGGGTGAAAACGTCACATACCACAGTTAAAAGTCTCAGATAACTTTAGGTTGAAAGTCCATAATTCCTTCCCTCCTCACAGAGGAAATCTATGATACTTAGCAATGCTTCCAGGGGGCTTTAAGCTAATTAATGAAACAAACAAAACCTAAAAAAATCCACTTCATTCAGCCCCTGCCCCTCCATTCCCGACTCCAGCAAGGACACAACCTCTCCTAGGTAAGGCATTCCCTGTGTCTTCACTGCACAAAGCCAGCCTGAGAGATTTTAGCTTTAAGCTCTGCCTGGTACGTGGCACATCCATCACGTTGCCCTCGTTCATGCTCAGGCACCCTTTCCTCTCCAATGCTCAAATGCAGCTGACGCCACAGGGGCTGGGCAGCTGTGCCACTGCTCTTGAACACAACCATCCATTACGGGGCACGTGGGCCTGTCACCACGTCCCATTTGCTTCTCCACACCATATGTTAAGCCAGTAGGCTGAGCAGAATCATTTATCTTCTTGTTTTTAACATCAGTCCTTTTTTAATATTACTGTTCGCCTTTTCCTGTCCTTAAGAACACTTGAAAAATGCAAAGAGAGCAATGGCACGGCCCAAAGTCATGTTTTTGGGGCACTGCTGGTGAGTGGATCCTGTTTTGGGGATGTATTCATGGCTTGGTTGGTTCTTTGGGGTTTTTCAACCTTTAAGAGCAGTGCTTCCCACTCTAACACCTAAAGCAACATGTTTGCAACCATAGTGGCAACATTTGGGGTAAGGAGATATAAATCCCACTATATTATTGCACAAACAAGCAATTCAAATCCCACTACAAAACAGCCAGCTCCCAACATTAACTTTTAACACATTTCTACTTGATAAAACACTTTCCCAAGTGCTGGCTTTAAAGATTATTCTCTTAATTCATCTATGCCAAGCATGCAACAGGGTTACATCAGCATATATACATTAAAACATAAGGACTGTTTGCTCTTCTTTCCCCTGCTCATCTTTTTCATTAAATTAGTACTTTAGCATTTTGTCCTTCAGGCAGGGAACGAAACAGGTTTTCCAGAGAAGTTGTGGATGCCCCACCCCTGGAAGCATTCAGGGCCAGGTTGGACTGGGCTCTGAGTAATCTCATCTAGTGGAAGGTGTCCCTGCCTGTGGCAGCAATGTGGAACTAGATGAGCTTTAAGGTCCCTTCCAACCCAAACAGCAGGGGAATAAATCACCCCCAGGCCATTCTCAGATTCAAATCATCTTCATCTTGTGTGCTTTCTTCATTGTGTCGTTCACACATCAGAGATTTCCACACACACCGGTGGTGGATCGGTGTGGGCGCTTGCTGCTGACAGTGCATGCCCACAGGACACCCAGACAGACAGCAATGCCTGCTCTCCCAGATTGCTGATATGTAAATCACTATGGCCAAAGGCCAGTATTTTCTTTTTTCCATTAGGAAACCAAGTACACCGCGTAATTCTTTCCCCCGAAGAAAAAGAGCAAATAAAGTCAGCACTGCCAGACTTGTGTGGGCTTAGTGTGGGAGCACTGCCTCATCACCACCATCTCACCAGTCACAGGGGTGTGGAAATACAAGATCTGTGTCTCCCATTACTGCCCAAAGCCACTGAAAATGGGTCAAGCTCACCACAACACCCCATGTCAGAATAGGTCACCCCCCCTCCCCAGGTTTCATGGGATGGGATGCTGCAAGACCACGTAACATGAGTAAGGCTTCAAAGTAATTAAATTTATCACAGTTCACAGTCTCTTAAATAACACCTTTTAGAGTCAGGTGTTGAGGGAGGTGGTGGAGGAGGTGTGGAAGGCAGTAGGTAGATTAACATGACCCAGAGTGGGACATGTCAACAGAGCTGGACCTGCCCAAACCCATTTCCTGAGCACCATCCTCATGTCATTTTGTTCTCTTCAGATCTTTTATTCTCACACCCCTTAATCTTTGTTTCATCTTTCAGCTCTTGTTTTGAAATTTGAAACATGTCCTTTGATACCACAAAGGAAAGTCCCAAACAGAGGAAACATGTCCAGAATACAAAACTCATAGATAAAAAAGTTCAATCAAGTGGTCACCTCTGAAAGGCTCTGTAGAAAGAGCAACACATTCTGCACCTCCCAGAGCTCTCCTGATTTATCAGACTAGTAGCAAAGGCCAAGCTGGCCCCACTAGGATTTGAGAGCTCTCCTTTGACCACTGAGCTGTCCTTGCTTTTCTCACTCATGGCAGATGGCAAAATCCAAATTCTTACCTCATGGGATTAATTTCCAGCTTGTTCAGTTGTTCTCTGTCCAAAGCTAAAGGCAACAAGATGACCAGGGACATAAACTTGGATTGTTTAACCTACATATTCCAAGCATTAAACCTGTGCAGACTGTTTATATCACTGTAATTACTTCCACACAGGTTGTTAAAGTCAGATTCATTAGCTTAGGTTACAATGACCTATACAACATGCTTAAAACCCATTTATGCTATTAAAGGGATTTAAAACTCACCTCCTTTCATGAGATGTCAGTGATTCTTGATTTATGGTCTGGTCATGCTTTAAAAGTAAAAGCAATTACCTCCCTTACTATGGTAAGAGCCCACTGCCTCAAGGTTGCTGGAATACATCTATAATTGAACAGCATCAGCTCTGATGTTCAGCTTGAGTGACAAAAGCATTGGCTATTGAAATGCTACCCGTGATGGTGTCTGCATAGCTGGGAGCACTGCACCAGCTGACAAGTTTTTGCAGGAACAATTGTATCTCAGGCATCCCAGGATCCACTGTGCAGGGTGTTTCCTGGCAGTGGCAATACTTTCCATTTATGTATCCTCAGAGTTTTGAGAAGAGAAAAAATACCCCGCCCGAATTCCTTGCAAGCGCCAAGATCTTTTGGTTGAATGCTTTTCCTTTGAAGCTTGCACCAATTTTATTTCAAAGGAATTTCTTTGAGTGTTCCTAGAAATAGGATGACTCCGTGATGCACAATCCATTTTGCTGTTGCATCGTTTTAGGCATCCAGCTGACTTTCAAACCACAGGCATAAACGGGGTAAACCAGGCAACATTGTGTCCCAAAAAATTTCCCAAGCCCAGTCTCGTCAGGCAAAACGTCCAAGCTCACTTATTTGTCCCAAACATGCTGCAAATACCATTGGTGCACAGATGGGTGCTGATGGCCAGACGTGGATTCTTGCATTCAAGCAAACCCATTTTGGTTGTACCTGTGCAATGCTGTGCCCAGGCTGGTAAATTTACAGCAAGACCAGTGTGTTTTGACATCACTGACATCTAAAAGTTCCCTGGAAGCATCCTCTTCATGCAACTGTAAACAACTAAAAAAAAACCAAAACCATACATGCCAGGGCACACACTGAGAGGAACATGGAAGTTAATCCCTCTCTTCTGAAGGCAGCACAGACTCAAACTGACAAAATCTGAAATGCTTTAGAAATAACTAAACTCCTGTTCATGCTCATTAAATTAGACAATGTGACTATTCCCTTTCTCCCCATCCCTGTTTTTGGCCTCTGCAAGTGAAAAATGGGTCTGCCCAACCTCCTACAGAGCTTGAAAGCAGCTTTAGGATTAATCCTTGTCCCTGCATGAGTCCATAACCTTCAGTGAGCTGGAGCTCTCCTTTCCCCTACACCACCACTTTTATCCAACCCACACCCCACTGTCAGAGCTCTCATTTGAGCACACTTCAAACTTCCTCAACCCTTTTCCTTTACCTCCAGTCCCATGTTTTAGCACTTCTCAAAATGCAGAGATGATCCCTTAGCAAGTGGCCACCAAAACATCCCCATCATGGCCAGCCAGTGACACAACCACAAAAATGCACAATATTTTACCTCTCTTGCCCAGCTTGCAATGCTAGCAGCACACATGGCTGTCATCAGGGGCCCCATAAAGAGGGCAAATAGAGCCAGAATAAAAAAAAAAAAGTTATAAAAACAAATTGCTTTATAACTCACCTTCTGTCTCACCAAAGCTGCACATCTTAAAATCAATTCTTCACATGAAGTAAGAACCCATGTCAGACACAGTAATGAATGCAAAGTAGGGGAGTGGGAGGCCCAGGACACCAGCCAGGGACTTGCTTGGTAAAAAGCATCTGACAGCATTTAATTCTTGGTCATACCTGCATTCCAGAGGCTGGATCAGAGGCATGTGTATAAAACCTGGTCTTTAGTCATGATTTCCACAGTTTATAACCCCTTTTATACTATACATATGCATGTTTTTAATATATACACACTCGATTAGTTTGGGGCATTAAGTAATGTTTCAGAGGATTATTTATTAGTCCTTCTTTTGAGCCACAGCCCATTTCTTTAATTTCTCAGGTGCTTTTCTTCACCCCATATGCATTTTGTTAGAAATGTTATCTTTGAAAATAGACCCAAATCGTGGCAGTTACTTTGGGGTTTTTAACACATCCACTGCTAGAACTAAACATCCTCTCTTCCCACTCCTAAAATACCTTTGTATTAGATCAGCCTTTATGGTAAGAGAAGGAGCATAACACCCAGACATTTGCCCTGGAGAGCACAAGGCAGTGTCAGCATTAAAATCCACAGGGTCTTGTTGGCCACAAACACACACGATTTATTCTGCAGTTCCCCCAGTCTCACAGTTGGGATTGTTTGCAACACAAGCTCTCAGCAAAAGAAATCTACTTCTAATACTATGGCCCATTAAATGACACATAATTCAATAATGTGTTACAACAGAATTATCTTTAAAACACAAAGTAAGATTCCCTGTAGGAAAAAAACAATAACAATCTTTGATACCACAATTGTTTGAGGCTTGCTAAAATATCTTTGTAGTTAGGTGAAGAGATATAAAATTACTATTCAGAATAGAAATTTCCTGGGAAATAAAAGTTAAAAAAATAAATAAAAAGCAGTCAAAACTTCCAAGTAAATGCCTACTTTAATATGTCTGCAATGTGCAAGATAGTATTCCTATTAAGAAAGTCAAGGGGAGAAAAAATAAATTACATTTTATAACCACAGCCAGATAACAAAGCAACAATTAAAGATTGTTATGAAGATTGGTAGGCAAAACAGCTAACTGACTGCTAAGAGAATTTTGGTTGTATAATGCACCTAAGGGCAAAATTCCAGCCCACAGAATTTACACGTAAATTGGGTGCGAAGAGAAAAACAACCATCTCCATCCCCGATGGAGACAGAGATAGGCTTGACTGGCTGTGAGTTCCCTCACCCTGAAGGCAGCCATAATTCTGAGGTTGCCATCCATTGTGGCACTCTCCTTTCCTTCCAGCTCCCAAGCTGCCTCTGTGCCAGCAGAGACCATGTCCTGCCAAAACAGGGCACCAACTGCCATCTTGGCTCTTTTCCCTGGAGAAGCTCCCACCACATTCCTCCTCAGTGCTCTCCTGCTCTGGGACCAAGGGCAGCCCAGGAAGGGAGGGAGTGCAGCTCTGATCCCCAAAAAGCACAGTCAGACAAGACAGAAAGAGTCACAGCCATGCAGTTACTAAATATTTCTTTTATTAAGCCTTTTTGCTGACACACACACAAGAAAATAGGGAAATAGGCAAAAGGAAGAAATCGGCAGAGAGAGAGAAGTAGTCCCAGATTTTCTGAGTTTGAAACATTTTTTGTCACACTTGCCCAAAGGAAACCAAAAGTCTGTAATCAGGGGACTGATACAAACCCACCTGGTGATAAACCTCAGCAGCAAAAGCAATAATTGTGACAAAATGTCACAATTTCCCCACTGGGGCACAGATAAAAAGATGGCCCAAGCCCTCTGAGCATCCTCTGTGCATCTATAGGAGACTTGCTGTAGAAGACCCAGGAAGGTGACTGAATAAACACCACAGATGCAAATTAAATAGTGATTTTGTTCAGTTGGCTGCAAGAGGACATCACACCAACAAGGATTATGACAGAAGAGTTAGAAGCTGCTCAGAAAGAAAAATAAAAGTGTTCATCTACATTTAGAACCCAGAATGTGATCACTTTAAATTTTTTAGCATTTGAAAAGAAATGCATCACCTAGAATGAATTTAGGGAAGGAGAGCAACCACAGTCTATCAAAAGATGGACACTGGACAGAGCCAACACAGGGACTGAGCGAGCACAAATTCCCCCCAAAGCAGGGGGAGACAAGAAGGTATCTGGAGAAATGGGCAAAGACATGGCTTCTTGTAAACCCATAACTGAATTAGGAATAGTACAAAAAGCAGAAGTGAGGTGAGACTTTACTAATAATTAGATATGCACAGGTACATACAGGCAATGCACAGAAAGACACAGACAGTCACATCAAATCAGTAGCTGATACTATGACACTCACTATTACTGTAGGAAGGAAGTTGTTTATTTCTTCATAAAGGTCTTGATCTGTCTTNCCCCACCCCCCCACCCCAAATTTATGTTGCCTGGTCTAGCAAAGAGAACACATTCTAAACTTCCCAACTATATATCACAAAACTCAGGGGGGGGCGGGGGGGAAGTACAATCATTTCAGAAGTTCAACAGCAACAGAACCAAAAACCAAACCTCAAACATATTAGGCTGCAGCTGCAGTGGGAAAGACTTTCATTAGACATTTCTGATAGGAATATATGTAACTCTTTATAACATTTATGAAGGTTATTGCCTCTCAAGGATGTTTCGTTTTCAAAAACAGGCTGTGTGCTGGTGATACCTTGTGAAGCAGACAGGAACCAAACAATTTTGTGAGATACCTTACACAGAAGGCAGAATATATCATCATCATCATCACCATGGCTTGGCTTTGTGAACAAANCAAGAAGGTATCTGGAGAAATGGGCAAAGACATGGCTTCTTGTAAACCCATAACTGAATTAGGAATAGTACAAAAAGCAGAAGTGAGGTGAGACTTTACTAATAATTAGATATGCACAGGTACATACAGGCAATGCACAGAAAGACACAGACAGTCACATCAAATCAGTAGCTGATACTATGACACTCACTATTACTGTAGGAAGGAAGCTGTTTATTTCTTCATAAAGGTCTTGATCTATCTTCATTCTTTCTCCCCACCCCCCCACCCCAAATTTATGTTGCCTGGTCTAGCAAAGAGAACACATTCTAAACTTCCCAACTATATATCACAAAACTCAGGGGGGGGCGGGGGGGAAGTACAATCATTTCAGAAGTTCAACAGCAACAGAACCAAAAACCAAACCTCAAACATATTAGGCTGCAGCTGCAGTGGGAAAGACTTTCATTAGACATTTCTAAATCTCTTCAGTGATAGGAATATATGTAACTCTTTATAACATTTATGAAGGTTATTGCCTCTCAAGGATGTTTTGTTTTCAAAAACAGGCTGTGTGCTGGTGATACCTTGTGAAGCAGACAGGAACCATGTAATTTCGTGAGATACCTTACACAGAAGGCAGGATATATCATCATCATCATCACCATGGCTTGGCTTCGTGAACAAAGATTTTGAAGGGCTCTACCCACGCTTGCTGCAGGCTCCCTGATGGCTGAAAAGGCCAATGCACGACAGACAAGTCCTGTTGCAGAAGGGACAAGAGAAAGATTCCCCAGGTGGCAACAACTGGATGCGATTCTTTCTGAGTTGTCTTTTCTCCTTGAGAGTGATCCTGCGCGAGTTCTCCAAGGAGGCAGCAGCGTTATAGATGGTTTGTGTCCAGGCCTCCTGATTGGAGGCCAGAGTGGACCAATGATGATGAAGGCAGAACATAAAGACATCAGGAAAACACTGAAATTCCTCAAAAAATGCCCCATCTGGGAATAGCTTTCTATTTCTGTTTATCCACTGCTTTTTCACATTACTCTTAACACAAAGATTTACCTCTTCGCAAGGCAGTGTAATTTCAACTTAACGAAGACAGTACAATAAATAGCAGTGTCTTACAGAGTTTTTCCCAGCTATCTCATCAAGTGAGACAAATGCTGATGGACACCTTAGAGGTTTTTGCTTTCATCTTCTGATGTTCTCTGCTCCCTTGGAACAGACTCAGCACTCAGCATCTTACTAATGAAGAAGTCATAGCACCAGAGAGGGAAGCAGCAGAAGATGCAGAGGAGCACGTAAGCCCCTTTGCCAGGGGTGTAGAGGCCGTGGGGTCTCCTGGCCAGCAGAGCATGCAGGACATCACCCAGCACAGGGGACAGGTCGGGGTCACAGCAGGTGGGCATGTGGAGGAGGTAGCTCCTCAGCCCCAGGAGATAGTCCTCACCATAGGCCTGCCTTGTGTCTGCTGGGAGGTTCTCCATCAGCTCCTTTTCCTGCTTATCCCACAGATCAGATGTGCCTTGTATACCTGCAGTAGCAACATCACAGGATAGCAAGTGGGTTTGGGGCTGAAGACGAAAAAAAATCATCTGTAATTCATAGTCAACAAGTTGTTTCCCATCAACAATTGATTCACAATTGTTCTGAACTGTGTCAGTGAAGTCCACTTGCTGGTTACTGCAAGGGCTTTGACTTGGAAAAGAAGGGAAAGCACAAAGTACAGACTACACAAAAAGCATAAGGTTCGTGCATCATTTGGTTACCAACTCTACCTAAAAAGGCTCTCTCACAGCCAGGTCAGCAGTTTTTCTTTTCCCCTCTTCCAGCCCTTTACCATTCTGTCCTTATTCATTTTGTGGTTGTTTCCAATCAGTATTTATTAACAGATGTCAGCAACTGAGGACAGACAGGCAAACTAAGATGAACAGGATTCAGCTGGATTGGCCAAGTGCTAAGCTCCCCTTTCACAAGTGACATTAGCATTTCAATAACTAGTTTAATGAAGGATGAGCCTTGTGTTAGGATAGATTTAAAAATATAAATAAATCTATTTTTCCACCCCATCTGCATCATGTAGGAGTGAAAGCAGTGGCTTCTCCAATACAATTATTGCCTTATTATCAAGAATTAAGCACTGCAAATAAAGAAAAATCTTTACATGAATATTTGAATCTCAATTCCCAGGACTCACTTTGATCCATAGATCTGACAAAGGCTAAGCAGGGCCCTGAGGCTGAAGGTAAAGCCTCAGGCAAGTTCCACTGACCACACAGGACTGTCAGAGCCCAGTACCCCACAGGGCCCCTCCCCAGGAGGGGAAGCATGAGAGGAAGGGGCATTTTATTAAAAAAAAGACCATTTTGCTTTTCATCATCATAAAAATTGTCTCTACAAAGTCACCAGGGCTTGCTGAGTAGGGAGCAATGGGATTTGATGTTGTCCTCAGACAGCTGCCAGACGTGCCCACAGAACAGGGACCTGTGTGACACCAGGCAGGCACAGGGTGCAGTGAGGGCACAATGCAGCAGGAGAGGAGCCTGGAACCCAGACAGGCTCTCCAAGGAGTGCTTGGAGCAGTGGAAGGAGGAGAAGGATTTGGGACAGAAAGCAGCAGGAGCACAACAGAGGGAAGGAGAGGAAAGATCAGAGGCTATACAGAGCAATATGGACAGCAGGTGAGCAGGATGACAGGTATTGCTGCAGATACTGCGATGCAAGATGGGGAGCAGCTCAATAAGGAGAGTTCTGATGCTGAGGAAGGCAGGACTGACAGGGGGACCTGGAGCTGTCATGCAGAACAAGCAAGTCCTAACACCCAAATCAAATACACTGTGATGCTTGGTTCATCAGCTTCAACAAAGCTGGAGCAAAGGGAAGGCACCAACTGCCTGAACCCTGCCCTGGCTCAAAGCAAAGACAGTTCTGCCCAGGAGAGACAGAGGCAGGCATTGTGCTGTACTGGAGGGAATATCTCTCACAAAAGCCACAGATCTTAATTTCCATAACCAACATGAAGAATAGCAGCAAAGTCCGGCTCCTGAACATCACTCAGGGCTCTGTTTGAGGATGCTGGACTACAGGGAAAGAGGAGAGGCAGAAAGAACAACCCAAAATGTCAAACACCAACCTGTTCTGAAGCCTGATGGATGAATTGCAGCAACTTTAATTCCCCACTTGGAAAGCTCTTGCCTCATTACTCCAGAAAACATGGACAGAGCTGCCTTTGATGCACCGTATGCAGCAAACCTCGGTAGTGGAATGCCTCCTGCAGGAGCAATATAAACATGATAAACCTCGGTGGTGGCTCTTCCCAGCCTTTATTTTCGTGATTTAGAAAGAAGATTATAGCACAACCAGAACTGTGCATCTCTCACTGAGGTTAAAGACAAGTCAGTAAGGGAATCATTTCTTGCTAGAGGTTAAAAAAGAGTGAAAGTTGTAAATTAACAGTTGCTTATGGCAGTTGTGCTCAGTAACACCTGATAAGACACCTTGTAGGGCAGAAAAATAAACTGTATTGCATTTAAGAGTAAGAACAGCTGAAAGTTATGACTGTTGGTTTGAGAAACACAGATAATGTTTCAGTTCATATAAATAGTGAAGCAGTAGTTTTGTGCTCCTGTTCTCATCACCGTAACATGAATTTCAAGCTGCTACAATAAAACATAGTTAGAACAGGGTAAGTAATCTCAATTCCAACTTTATAAAACCAACTTATTTTCCTCTTCTTTCCAGACAGTTTCAGAAAGACCAGACACAATAGTGCAAAAAACCTCTGTGTACAAATCAAAGCTGGAATCTCACTCTGCAGGTGACAGGACTTTCTCAAGACCCATCATAGAAGCAGATTCCCAGCCTATAGTTATAACTCATCTGCTCAATCCCAGAAGCATTTGTCCACGTGAAAAAGATAAGAAAGCAGCCAATGTTTTAGGTGAATTGTTTACAAAAACAAGCTTCCAGAAAACAAAATCTTCCAAATTCAGAGATTTCCTCTGTCCCAGAAACCAGCAGACTGTCACTTCTTCAGCTTTAGAAAAATCCATGCTTTGGTTTGAGCATATTGTCCTTCCTCAGCCCTCCCACCTTCTCCAGAGGGTTGGTGTTGTCACCACACAGAGCATCTCTGCCAGGTTTGGGGTCATCCCAGCCACCATGGGCTGTGCTGGGAGCAGGGAGGAGGGCATGGAATGGACAGCCCTTCTCCTACACGTTCACCTGAGTGTGTTTGAGTCCTTTAAAAGAAAATATTTGGATACAGCCCAGCTATCAGGTAAGGCACCCATGTGTTCTATTGGGTATTGCACTGCAAAGACTGAGGTATCTTACACGAGGAGCTTCTTACAAGAGTCATTTCTTTAAAGAAGTCACGCCAATTATATGTTAATTATTCGTCTGTATGCATCTGAATAAGCTGGAGTTTCAATTGGTTTGAGCCAATTGAATCACATACTTTTCCCTCTGAGGTCAGGCTAACCTGGGTCCAGTTAAATGAGCTCTCCACAGACAGGAAGAGATTCGGTACAATGAGACCTCACTAACTTTTCCACTAATGTTTTACTAAAGGACCCTCAGACCCTGCATTAAGAAGAAGCTATTCACCCAAAGCAGCCTGAGGGCAAGAACATCTCTGCAGACAGCTGTAGTTTTAGCAGGGTCATTATCAACTCCTGTAAGGGCAAATTACTCAGCACAGGGAAGCTCTCCATTTATTCCTGCAAGGCAGCTCAGGGATTCATGCCAAGAATTAAGACATCAGCCCCAAAACACCAGTGGAGGCTTCACCTGGGCACTCAGAGGAAACAGAGGTCTGGCCTCAGCCTCGGTGCTTGCAAGAGCTGGTGGGCAAAGCAGCAACAGAAAGGTCTTTCTGATAATTCCATCCTGATTTCTTAAAGTGTCAGCAAATGAAACATAAACACCAACTCATGCAGGCAACTGTTACATAAAAGAGTTTGCTCTGTTTACACAGATAGTGTGAGAAGAACACAGGAGTTATTCTGTATCATCATTTAAAATATTTAAATATTTAAGACCTTTTCAAGTATTTTCACAGCAAGATTACAACTCTCCATACATTTTAGATCTGGAAGATTCAAGACAGCTTTATTTGGGGCAATTGTTTTAATATGGAAAAACTTCAAAAGTAGTAACTGAAACAGGCAACAGTTTTCTTGATAACATTTTACCTGGAACTTTCTTACTCTGAGCCTGCCTTGTCTGTTTTCTCACTTCCATATAGTTTCCCCATAAATACTTCCTTCACCCCTCCATGCCCTTTTTTTTTAAATTAATTTTCACTTGTAGCACCCATCCAACCAGGCAAGGGATGCTGCAGGAGTTGGAGAAGGTAACACCTGAAACAGAGCTCCCTGTGTGATGGTGCCACGGTAGTGGCATTTTGAGTTCAAAATTCTCCTCTCAGGCTCTTCCTCTGGGTTGGACTCTTTATAACAACCACCAGACAAATTACACTTATGCAAATCCTTGTATAATTTCTAAAATTGTGCATGAAGGAAAACAGAAGTTCTCACTGTAGATATGCAGGTATAGAACATCTTTGGGATTAATAACACAGTTGACAGTGTCAGAGCCAGACCGCAGCCACATCCTCACGTGAGCTGTGAACACCAGGTCACCCCTTCACAAGCCACCCCAGCAACACAGCAGGGTTTGGGTGGACTCCAATTGCACAGAAGGGTCCAAGCAGACAGAGCAAAGGGAAATTTGGGAAGCACATGATACAGTAAAGACTTAAGAATTCTGAAACCAAAATACTTTCCAGCAGCATGACATCCTGCTTGTAGCAGTTCTCAGTTTCAAAGGAGCATTCTTGCTCCTCAGCTGTTGGCTACCAGATAATGTATTACATTACTTCCTACATATCAGCATCTCAGCTGTCCTCCTAGAAAAGGGGGACATGTTATACATATATATAGTAAGACCAATTTAGGGGGAAAAACTGGAAAGCATACGGTAATTTTTTTAAAAAGTTGTTGTTTTGATGATTTTTTTTAAATAAAAATTTACCATTTCACTAATAAGTTAGGCCTAAGGATATCTAAGAAGATATCCAAAATGGTTTTAAAGAAATATAAACACAACCTCTTCAGCTCCCAGATTATCAGCAGGTATCACACACTGAGGTGGTCACAGACTTCTGCCTGAACATGTTATAGAAATATCTTTAGTCCATCTTTATGGAAGCTCACAAAGTTATCACTCATAGCATCTAGAACACAAGATCTGAATTTTACTGTCTTTTCTGTCACAGAATATTTTTAGCCATACTAAACTCTTGTTTAAAAGCTGTTTTCTGGAAATAGTCTCCCAAAAAAAAAGAAAAACTGAGCTCATTCCCTTCATATTAATTCCCCGGTTGTATAGACAAGAAAGACTGACTGACACCTTCCTAAGTATTTTTGCCAAGGAAGTTCATTGTTTTTTCTGTTGCTCCAGAAATGTATTTGGAGCTTTAGCTCAGCTCACCTGCCATGCTGGACATGTTCACCAGCCTCCCCCGCGACTTCCGAAGTAACGGTAGGAAGGTCTTGGACACCTCCACGGCCCCAAAGAAATTCACCTCCATGCACTGCCTGTAGTTGCTCATGGGGAGCAGCTCACCATCAGCAGGGAAGCCCAGGATACCTGCATTGTTCACAACACCCCAGAGTCCTGGGAAGAGGAGAAGGCACAGGAAACATACAGCCAAAGAGCAGGAAATCAACTGCATGAGGATTACACTGATGAGATGGATGGTGCCTCCAGACAGAAGCAGACATGACCTGCAGCTGCAGATGCACATTCCCCACGCCATGAACAGGCATTACCATTTTCCAATGTCCCAGAAAGCAGGAGTCATCAATGTAAACACCCTGACTGCCCAAGGCTGTGCCATGGAAATGACCTACACACACAGGCCATGATGCAGCCAACAGTTAAGAGATGTACCTGGCGAGCAGCTGCACTAATGCTCCCATCAAAATGGAATAAAAGCTGTACCTGTATTTTGCACCTTCTCTGAGACTTTCAGATAGGCTTCCTTGACTTGGGTGGCATTGGTTACATCCAGCTGCAGCAGAGAGAGCCTCCCAGAGCAGCTCCGCTGCAGTTCCTCAGCTCCAGGCCCGTCCTTATCCAAAACTCCAGCAAACACAACAAAACCTAAGCTATCCAGGTATTTAGCCAGTGCATGTCCAATCCCGGTGTCGCTTCCTGAAAGCATCAAAAAGACACTTGAAAAGTGGGTCTGTCCTATATCATCATTTAAAAAAAAAAAAAGGTAAAAAAAATACACGCATTGGAAATCCATGCAAATGTAAACAAATAGATGATGGCAAAGTCCCTGAAATACGTGTGTCAGTAGGAAGAAAGGTTCAGACCTGAAGGATTGAGGAGCTGAACCTCGGAATGTTCCACAAAGATTGACAGAACCACGTTCTCCTGGCTCAGAGCTGATGGCACCAGCTCATGCTCTTCCACTGGCAGATTCTATGACTTACTTCAGGCATACAGAGGAAATAAAACCCTAGATGGCTTTTATACAAAGGTTCAGTCTTAAACCTGATAACAAAAAAATCTAAGAAAAAAAAAGAATATACTTTTTATTACATTACACAGTAATGTTTTAATTTGATATCTCTGATGCACAAAGGAATTACAAGGCATTTTTCCATTCAAATTCTTTGGGTTTATTTCTTAATTCAGAAAAGGAGCATTGTTTTATTCAAACATCTACCACCCAGATCCCTCTGAAAAGCACTTTTTTGTCACAGTCTGTAATCAAGACAAAGCTAAGCAACTGTTTCTCTACCTGCAAAGGAGCTCAGTGTTTTCAAACCCTAAGAAAGCTTCAGGGTAGCATCTTTGTGCTAAGTCAGCTATTCAATTCATTCAAGCTTGCACCAGAATTTCTCTTATCCTCTTTATGCTCTTCCAAACTTATTTCCAAGTTTTGTCTATATGAAGCAAGGACCTACCAACCTCAGCAAGCAAACACAGAATGGTCTTTGGGATCACAGTTGTGCAATTCCCCCTTATCCTGTCTCTCCCTGCCTCCGTCAAAAGTCCCTCACACAGCTAGAGAGGGGGAAGGAGTTTATAGGGACTGTGCATCAGGAGTTTTGCAAAGGATATCATGAGGAAAATGAGGAGTTTAAGAAATTAATACAGTTCCTGCACTGTAAGACGGACACATCAGCCTGTTCTGCACCACACCCTCCACTGTAACCAGAGCAAAGAAAGCTCCAGGAGATGTGCTGTGACTATCTCCTGAAATAGCAATTTACTACATAAACACTCAACTTCCAAACTCTGGAAACCTGAATGTGGGACAAAGCATTGGAACTCCTGCCAGTTTTTTTACTGTTTTCCTGTTTATGAAAGAGCTGCAATACTCCCTACTTAACCTGACCATAAACTTCTAAGGGTTAGTCTGTGATTTCAGCACACCAAGGCAGATATAATCATAGTTATTCACAGGTCTGCTCCTACACTCAAAGTCTGTAGTCAATAAAATTTGACTGCCAAAGAGACTCATTGTAATCATGTTAGATCTTCATTTCTGGATTATGTCTTTTAACTGGGGCTTTAGTTCTGAAAGGTGAAAAAAAATTAATTCCAGGTGGCTTGAAGGAAATATGTACTAAATGCCTGGATCAATCAGTGCAAGATGCAGAAAAGGATTACTCACGCTCTATTTAATTCCTTAAAAGTAAATGCATCTGGGGGTTTTTGGCATTTTAGAAGTTTGCAATTTGTTGAAGATGCACTAGAGTACTACAAGTATCTCATTAAGCTTCTCCAGTCCTGACCTGAAAGAACAAACCTGCATTCTTGGAATTTCCTTAAGAGATATGAAGAGGCCTGCAAATATCCCAGAGATGTGACAGATTTCTAGGTTTGGGAGTGGAGCATCATTCCTTCTTTTCCTTTTAGTGGAAAACCCTACTTTTGGGTCAAATCCTTCCCCTTTCATCCTTCCCAGAAAGTACACAGCCACAGATTACTTAAGTTTTACAAGGCAGCTTTACCTTCAGAATGGGCAGAGTACACCTTGAATGTGGGACTGGAACAGCAATCCTGAGAAGGAAATAACAGTAGTGCTTATCTCTGCCTGATGCTGGGTTTGTCCCTGGCCCTTTCAAGGGGGGCAAAAAAAAACAAAGTATGATTTGAGTTTCAGACCTGTTATTGAAGTCCAGAAAAACTTTACACTTCAACTCCTAGAATTCAAACAGTAGTTTGGTCTCTGTAGGGANTGTTATTGAAGTCCAGAAAAACTTACAATAGTTTGGTCTCTGTAGGGGAAAAAAATATACAATTCCCCCTCAACCACACTCCTGCAAGAGACTTGCCTGAAATAATTTGTCAATTGTGAGAGGATTTATTATAAGGAAGGCAGTCACTACTGACTGTAACTGAATCATTACTGAGAATTTATGATTGACTCATGCTGAGCATAAAGCACCAAATCACACACCAAGAATGGAAAGACAAAATTAACTGGAGAAATTCATCCCACTGCTCACGGAATAACTGAGGACAGAATTCCACAATTCCTGTTATTTTGGATCTTCATGGTAATTTAATTTTTAGGGAAGCTGGTTATTGGGATTACCAAACTACACTGAAGTGTTCACATGCCCAGGAGCTTCTGTAGCACTCCCAGCAAGAGGATCAAGAGAAGAGTTGCAGCAACAGCTTTAAGCCTGTTCACATGCCCATAATTATTCATGTGGAAAATCATTTTGACAACTGGGCATAGTCTTCCCTTATCCTGGTACTTCAATAACTGTGGGATTAAATAATGCATGGCAGCACCAGCACCTCCCTGCATCCAGAGAGGCCCAGAACAATATAGGACAAAATTCAGGGAGAAAAGCAGAGATTACTCCAGCCTCTGGCCAAAGGCAGCCAGAAACTGTGGCATCTGCCCAGAAACAGCCACATTCCCCAACCCTGAGGGGGCTGAAAGGGGGAGGGGGGGAAAAAAAGAATCAAAAATCACCATTTTCCACAAAGTGCCTGCCTCAGGTCTTGCCTAAACTGGAGAAAATTACACCAAAATCTATTTAAAGGCATCTTGCACCTGCAAATGCACATGGACACACGTCCTATAGTGGGAATGGGGAAGAATATCACAATCAGAACAATTGAACAAAGACACACATGCAGTAAAACTTTTGTTTCAGTAGATAAAGGGCTTGATTGATTGCATAAGATTCAAACAAAGACAAAAATAGCCTCAAATGAATCAGCTGTCAGAGATGTCCAAACTTAGATTTCTTCAGGACAGGTGCAGCACAGGTATAAAGAAAGAACATTCGCTTACTGGACTCTACAGAAATGTTCTTTACTCCCTTATACTGCCCTAATTCAGATTCTCCAGAGCAGGGAAGCTCCCAGAGACTCCTTTTTCCTGAAGATTTGCAGTATTACAAAGAGGAAGGAGATGCCCAAGTGCAAGAACAACCCCTGAGCATTCAGGGGTGGGAAAGGATTGCTCCCTACTTCCCTCTGCCCATACCCATCTTCATCTGATACACCTGCAGGGAGAAACCCAGCTGGCAAATAAACTGCAAGGGGAGAACTTGCTGCTTCTCTTGCCCCCTCTCAACTTTTATATTTAATTCCCATATTAAAACTCGCTAGGCAAGTCTAAATTATTTCCAGGTGTCCCTATAAAACAAAATGAAATTCTGCAAGAAATTGCTATATGAACCAAAACAACTTAATTCAGCTTTCCAGAGGGGGGAAAAAACCCCCAACCAAAACAAAAACAGAAAATAAAACAAAACCCAGCAAATTAACAATGCAAGAAGCAGCTGGCAGGCACTCCAGTTTAAAGGTTTGATTAACACAAATAAAAAACATCTAAATAAACAGCATCTAAAGTTTTAGAAGAAACAGGAGAAAAGCCATAACACTAGAAAAATGCCCATCCCTGCAAAATAAGAGTGTGTTTTGAGTAGATCAGAGTGTTAATAGAGATTGAATTAATCAGCTCTGAACTTTCACTGCTAATGAAGGGAATTAATCCCTCACGAATGATTTCACGTATCGTTTCAAAGAGACGGCACCAAACCAGTGTCTTGAAATATTTGCATGATATATTGAAATATTTGCATGTGTGTGCACTGTGTACACACACACCCCCCTCCAAAGGTAACTGTACACTCATAACCAGTGCAATACATTCAAGCCAACAAAAGTAATGAATCAAGGTACTGTTCGGAGGGCTCACACAAAGTAATAAGTCTCTCCTAAAAAATTAGGTCACCCTAAGTATTCTTATGCTTTTTGCACCAGTTAATTTCACAAGCACGCATAAAAAGCTACTTGTAAAGATTAAATGAGACATTAAAAAAATAATAGCACCTATTAAGATGCTTTTCTGCTTAATTTCAGAACATTCATTTACCTAGGAAAAAGAAATATCTCTGGCAAAGCACGTAAAAAAAAAATAAAAGAACTCCTAAACTCCTCCAAGCATGCACTTTATAGATCCCTAACCCGAGGAACACAAAGTTTTCCAGCCCACTTGTGAGAAAAGCCAGTTTTTGTTTCCTGCAGCACCTTACCTGTGACGAGCACGGCTTTGTCACCCACAGGCAGCAGAATTTGGCCGCCCAGGTACGTGGAGGAGATGAGGCACGTGGCCAAAAAAACCACCAGCCCCCCACCAGCCCCCAGCAGGGTCATGCAGAGCAGCCCCAGCAAGGCAGGCAGGAGGCTCCAAACCAGCACATTTGCTCTGTCCATGGGGCTCCTCTCGGCCGTGCAGAGCGTGGTCGCCCCAAAAAGCGCGGTGACACCCGCGCAGAGCCACCCAAGGGGGCTGCTGGCCACAGCATCCATCAGCAGGGGTGGAGAGCAGGCACTCACACCCCACCACCGCCTGGGTGAAAGCAGGTATTGCTAAATGCAGTGTGTGTTATATAGGAGCAGGGGGTGGGGCACAGAAAGGGGACTCCGTTTAAAGGTTTGACATAATCTCACTTACCCTTTGGCATCAGCAAGAAGCAGAAGCCTTCCCTTTCTTACCTTTCATTCTTTCTGCCTGACAGCTCCACCTTCTGAACAATATGCTGGCTGGATAATGATTGACAGCACTGGGAATGGAGGTGATGTAGCAAGAGCTGGCTCCAGGAAAAAAATTAACTGCTAAATTTTTTATATCTTCAAAGTACGTTTTCCTGGACGGTGAAAAAAAGAACAGTTTCCTTTATGAGAAATAGTTGGAATTTCCTGCCTGAAAACTTAGGGTGTAGTTTTGGTGGAACTGGCTTTTGATGGACAAAAATTAGTCAGGACAGGGTTATTTAACCTCTGCAGTACAAACTATGTGATTAGTTTTGGGCTTTATCACATGTGGAAAACCCTCCTCTGTCAACAAAAAGCCTCAAATTACTTCCCCCACTTTAGTGCCCACCTTTGGCTATTTACCTACTCCACATTCAGCAAATACCTACAGCTGATTGAGATTCAGAGGGGGTCTGGGAGGCTGGGAAGGGGTGATTGCTAGTTTGCCATTAGGGGCACTTTGTTAGGTGAACATATGTAACACACCTGAGGTCGAATCTTCATTGGACCCCCAGTGATGACATTCACCTTAGTTTTGACAGGAACCCCTGGCTTGATACCCTCAGCAAGCTGGTGGGGTAAAAAATAACCAATTAAGTATATTTGAGAGATTTAACACCTACTTGCTGTAATCTGAAAGTTATTTAAACAATAAGAAAATTTTTAAATCCAGCCAGCCAAAAGGATTGAAATACAATTTAGGCATATTTAACCCTGTTTAAAAAACTCTGCTAATTGGTTTGAGAGACAAGTTTAAGTTATGACAGAGCCAGCTGGGTTTCCAAAAAAAAAAATGTAGTGCTGACCTATCTGATTTCTGACACTGAAGACTGAAGCAGGGTGCAAACCTGACATGAAACAGCCCATTTCCACATTTCCATTCCATCATGCCTTTGGGGTTTTATGGGATTACAAGTCTGTTGAATATACACTTTCCCAGCCAGTGGAAATGTTTACATACCCCTATAGGCAGTTTACATTAGAGATTAGGTCACTTTCTTAAAGGAACATTACCCTCCAGGGCTGTTCATCATTCATGATTGCTGTGAACACTCATCCACCCATTCTCCCACCAGTGCACGAAGTGTGAACTATTTTCACTTCTCTTTGCCATTTGCTGCTTCTGCTTTTAGTAGCACACTGGTCTTGAGGTCAATTATACCTCGCTCTCCATTAAGGCATCTTCTTAAATATTCTCTCAGAGAATTTTGCTCTCTCCATCATGGGTCTCTAGCACATGATTTAGATGATCTCAAACATGCTGGCATTTAAAGCATGCACTCTCACACTTGAGGATACAGCGAGATGGAGCTTTTCCATAGTGGGATGAGGGGCAGAAGTGATCACCTCCAGCCCAATGTTCACCCTGCCTCCCTGTGGGGACGGGACACAAGTGGGCAAGGGGCCAAGCTGTGGTGGCCACCATGTCTGGCCCCTGCAGAGCAAGCTCCAAGCTCCATCCCTCTGCTCCCTGCTCCCCTGCCACGTGCCCCACTGAAATGTTTATGTGCACATGCACATCCCCTCCCTCAGACACTGGCTCTCAGTGAGGGGGATGTGTGGAAAGCTGGGGATGCCATATGCATGAATTATACACCCACGTGCTGCTGTGCACTGACACAACACCTGTCTGCACCCAAAACGCTGCAGAGCAGCTGTGGGAAGGGCTGGTGGGGACAGATCTCTGTCTGAACTAAGTGTTGGAATTATATTTTTAATATAAAATATAACCACCGAAGGCTTCTTTTAATGAGAAGCTGACCATGTGTTCACCCTGGTGTGGGAATAGAATTGTATATAAATGCAGAGGTCATACACAAATTGCTATCAGATAGGAGGATATGATCTAAAACCGGCTGAGAAATGCTAACGTGGGGTACCCACTTCATGAGGACTCTGCACTTTCTCTGACAGCAGCAATGACAGATTGCTGCTTGAGGATTTTTCAGAAGAATTTTGCAACAAGACAAATTTTATCATCTCGTGCCAACTACTCATCTTGAAAAAGCACCTACTTTACCTCTTTGGGACGTCTCCAGCTGTCACAGTGTACAGCAACACAGGATTGCAATTGTGTTTGCATTATTTCCTATTTCCCTGTGCCATGCCTCCTCATGCTATGAATGTACACCCTTATCTTACCTCCTTCTTGACAGTTTTGCTAGAAAAAGCATGGCTCCTCCAAATTATCAGGATGTTGCATCAACATGACATCTGTGTTATGAGGAGTATGGATTTAAGTTAATAGATGTGCAGCTAAGCTCCATCTTCCTTCCCAGCTTATCAGAGCCATCTCAGAGTAACTCAGTGCCCTTTATACCCTGGCAATGCACAGAATCTATACCAAAGCCTGAATTCCATAGTCAGTCCATGCCAACACCAAACAGCAGCAAACAATTCCAAGCAGCCTCCAGGCTGAACCAGCTGCTGTGCCGTTGCTTACCCTCACTGAGCACTCTGTGCCTGTTTCTGATGTTCCTTCCTGGGACTTTGCAGATCCCAAACGTGCCCCACTGTGGATGTGTCTCCATCCAAGTGATGACTTTTGGAGGTCAATTAAAGCAATGCCAAAAGAAGACACCTCTCATGGAGAATGGTCACCCTCTGGTAATTCGCAGTGTGATCAGCCAGTCTCTACACAATCCAAATCCAGCTTGTTTTCCTTCAAATTCTACAGACACAGCATCTTTCACCCTGTGTAATACCACTGTAGAAGAGTCTTTGCAGCACAAAGCAAGGACACCTCTCCGGTGTGTGGGATCTTTCCCATAGCCATAAACTCACCACGTTCTCATTCTTTAGGCGCAAACAGTTCTTCACAATTATTAATTTACTTCTTCCACATTTCTTGAAGCTTTTCTCCTGTCACTCTTTGCTGGCTCTATGTTTTTCAGCATGATCACTTTGGCCTGTGCTGTCGATTGCTATTCTTACCACAAAAAAAAAGGGCAAAATGTTCAGGTTCCCCAGTTGCTTTGAAATGTGGTAAAGCTGAGCCTGGTCACGAGTTCTTTGAAATGCACCACCGAGCTCTTTTTTGGTTCTGCCTTGGTAATGAGCACTCTGTCTCTGCTCTTCATGGCTCCATTTGCAGTTCAGAAGTTTTCCTAGTGTTTATATTTTATAAAGCCTCTGTAACTTTCCAGCATAGTAGAAGCTTCCAGTTCAATCACAAGGCTTTCAGGCATGTCTTTAGTACCTCATCCTGCCTCATTTTTCACTTCTTTGGCCACTTTTCTCGTGGGCTTTCTTTGCACTTTCCAATAATTTACTATCAACATTTTTCCTTTTCAGCACTTTCCCTTGATCCAGAAGTACCACATGCCATATCCAACAACTGCTGGCTGTCAATATTCTTCTGTCCCAACTGCAACATGAATCACATTGTTTAGAGGCACGAAGCAATTTTTCTACACATCCAATCTCTGTTTCAGCTTCCTCTGCCAGTCACAGATTTGTTTTTCATTTCAGGTTAGAATTTCCCACAGAACTCTTCAGTTTTCTATTTTGTTTGCTGATTCAGCTGTGCAAGGCAATGACTGTTGTTCATGAGAGCTCCTGCTCCTTGTGCTTCATGTGGTTTTGTGGCTTGGGTAAAGGATCTGCATTTCAGGTTCTGTAGGAAGGCTCTTGCATACAATGCTTTTCCTGGAAAATAATTTCAGCATAAAACAGGTTGGAATCTGTTTCAACAAATGAGTCATTAACCAAGACAGAAACACAATTCTAATGACTAAATACACATAGGAGCAGAAAAAAAATATAAAATTATTTACTTCGTATACTACAGCTTCTGAGAGTGCCTAAACACCTTCATCCATTTGGATTTTGTTGGACTTCATGGCTACACAACTTGTGGGGCTGTTAGTCCTGGATGCAGAAGCTGTTGAACCTTCATAGACAAAACTCATTTGGGCAAAAAGACTTTCCTCTCACAAATACTGCAGAACTCCTGTACAAAGGCTGAGATAATCCTCTGCCTTCAGCCATTTCTCTCTTCATGCACTCAAAACATGAATTGTCCCAATTATCCCAACTGTCCCCATTCCCTGCCTAAAGCCAGGAATGCAGCCAAGTACCATGATGAATCAAGATCTCTGAACTCCCAGTCATAAACTGAATTAAGGAAAAAAAAAAAGATTATGTGCAAATGAAAATAAGGCTGTGTAACCTCTCCTTTGTCTGCCAACTATTTATGTAATAGACCCTTAGGGAAAATAATTCCTGCCAAATAAAGTGTGCATCCATTAAAGAAAAGTAAGGAATATCTTTTACCTCTAAGCTACTGGAGATTTTGATTTTAGAATAGTAAATATTGTAAATTCAGAGATTAACAGTAATTTCTGAAGATCTGCACTTCACAATGAAGAAAAAAAACGTAGCCCATCATTCCCCAACATTCAATTCTAACAAGGGGCAACAATAATAATAATAATAACAGCAACAACAACAACAACTTCCTCAGCTAAACCTCCTGTTATTTTCTCTAAATCCTGTTACTTTCTCTAATGTAAGAAAGAACCTCAGAGTGAAGAATGTTTGTACTGGTGACCAAACCGGACCTGTGAATGAAGCCAAGGGCTGTAAGTTCTGCCTCAGTACTTACATGAACTCTAATCACCCTTTGTAAATTTTCTGCAATAGACAAAACATCTTAAATCAGGGAAATCATTAACATTATGAGCATCCCTTTGTATTTGCAAGGGAGGTTTTCTTCTTGAACTCTACAACCATCTATGTATCTCTAGGCTTTCATGAAGAGCTAAAAAGGGATTGCACTCTTTTCAAAATAAGTCATTTTTATCACTATTTTCCAAGAAGAGGATAGAATCTAAAAGCAATTATGTATTCTTTAGGAAGTTATCCAGGAATCATCCCTAGGTTATCCTTATGAGAAATTACACTTGCTTGTCTTTATTCTGTCATCCTGTAACACAAAACAGCTTCATGAACCATCAATATTAGAGGAGAAAAGGTATCAGGTTATCTTAGTCCACTTCTGTGACAGCACAGACTGTTCCCTAAATTTCCCTCTGGTATATTCAGAGCAAAATTCCAGCCCTGTCTAGAACAGAGCACAGCATAGTGGTGCCTCAATAAACGAGAAATAAAGATATAAGCTGTACTTTCAACTGGAAGATTAGTTTGTTTTTCCAACTAGATTTCTATTGTGTCTCCCTACTGCCTTCCCTTTTCTACAGCTTTGCCTCTCTGAAGTGAATGGTGGCATCTCTGTGCCCAGAACACAAAGGATTTCCACATTTTTCTAGCCCACTGCTTGTTTCTTTGCAGGTGCTTCCTGAAGTGCAACTGCAGTGTTGTCAGCCTTACCTCTAAAAGGGTTCCCCAACCACAATTCATATCAACTCCATCTACATCAGATAAAATACACACTTCTGCATCTTCTTTCTGTAACTTTTTCTTCTGGGTTTCTCCAGATACTGACAGGATGGAGAAACATCTTCTTTACATCCAACCTTTTCCCTACATGTTTTTATATTGGACCACAAAATATTCAGGCATTATCTATGCAAAAGTCACATGATTTTTGATGCAGGTAAATACATCAGTATCGATGTAAATAAAGAGGTAAAAGAGAAAATTAGGCATACACGATAATCAAAAGTCAGATTAAAGCACGTGTAGACAAACTGAGAAACTGAGCCCAGGAAAGAGTCTCTTCAAAGTGGGAGCATTTACATCACCAACATAACTTATCATCCACTGTGGATAGTGACAACATTAAAAATAAAACACATACAACCTAGAGCCCCAGAACATGTCTCTGAGCTTTGAGCATGGACTCTGCAAAGGGGATGAAAGAAAATGGGTGGTAGCACGTCCCCATCATCACTTGGGTTATTAGCTCTGCACATCTGCAGCGTGCCTTCCCTCCCATCTGCAAACTCTTAAAAACATCGCTGCCTCTCACAAATGGAATTCGCTTATTTTTAGCTTTTCCTCGCAGTTACATCAGCGAGTCTTTGAAAGGAAAGCCAAAGCAGGAGGAGATGAAAAATGAGCGATGATTCAAAAAGCATTAGGCAATCAACCACGACGAAGCGTCACCTGCCCCAAACCCATTCTGTTTTCTGTCACTTGAAGGACAAGCCCCTCGCTTCCAAGCGGTGAAGCCGTGTATTTTTCCCGCTGAGGAATGGTGCCCTCGCTCTGTGTGCAACCAATGACTTACATTATTATTTTGATGGAATGTGTGTTTGCCACGTACCGGATGTCCCCGATTTCTCCTTCGCTGCTGCCGTCTGAAGGACGTTCCCGTTCCTGTCGCTCTCCAGCCATGTTTGTGCTGCTTGTAAACTGCTGCAATTGCGTCTGAACGTTGTCAGCAAGACCAGCTCTCTGTCAGGAGTGACCTGGTGACGGGTGATCCTGCCAGGAAGCAGCGGGACGAACTAGATGACCTCTCGTGGTCCCTTTCAGGACCTGCGGGGGGCTTTGATGGTTCTGTGGCAGGTAGCATTTTAGTTAATGATATTTTTTTCTTTAGGCAATCCACCAACTATGGAAAAAGCTGTATATTCAATGTCAATTTTTTGTTGTTTTGCTTCCCTTTATTACGTTGTCCATCTATGACATTTTGTATCGTGCAGTAACCTTAACTCTGACTCAAAAATTGTTTAGATGTAACCATATTTAATCCCATTAAAATCACTACGACTATCCACACATAAAACTAAACAGATGACTTAATAGGTTGCTGAATGACAATCCTGAGACCCATTAGGTTTAAATGTTCCCCAGGAGCCCAAACTCACAGGCAATTAGGTACACTCTTAAAAGTGAACACAGATATTTGTGGGCAAGTAAAGGACAGAAATATTCAGAGCCATGTTTTGAAACATGCACACCTGCAGGATTAGAGCCTGCCTTAAAGACTTCCTCCACCTGGCTTTGAGATACACTAATTGATCCATGCAAATGAACCTGCACCATAAAACTATTTAGTTCGCTTTCCAGGTAACACAATTATCAAACGCAACTTTAAAATGAACTTCCCCAAGTTTTAAAGTCAGTATTGAAACATTGCCAAGCTCCAAGTGGAGGCCATTCCCAAACAAGCACAGGTTCTATGGGGATAAGTCTGCACAGGTGCTTCAAAATAATCACCCCCTGGAAGGGATTCCTGCCTGAGCTGTGCAGAGTTTGTAACTTCTTTCATTAATGCTCTAAACTATCACTTCACTTGTATTTTTTATTTCAAAACTGTTTTTCATCAATATATACAAGAGCCTCAGGGCAAGTCTCTCTCTTGGAGGCATGCAAACTTTGCTAGAATCACTATGGGTTATGCAGGAGTATCTTCAAAGGCAGATTTGGGACCTATAACTTTAATTCATCCACCAAATGGAGCTTCAAAATCCATTAAGGAAAAATAACTAGTAACCATCTGTCTTTATTCATCAGGCTGAAAGCAGTTAATCAAACCTAGTGGACATTTTTACTTTCTTCTTTCTCTCTCAACAGCTTTGAACACAGATGCAGCCTTTCCATAATTAAGCTGAGCATAGTAGCTCCTAGATGGATTAATTCTGGAGAGCTTGTCAAAATGTCAGATGGCAGACAAGTTCTGTGTCTTGTCCCTGGGATTTCTGGAATTTGTATATTTACCTATATTTTCAAATATACAGGTATGGGCAGATTCAGGACACAATTACTAACATTCATGGGTTTTTATAGCCCTTAACCCATTCTTTATGACATGGTATATTTTTTTCACTCTCTGTCAGGGATGTAAGTCAGGATAGCACCTCTGCAATGAAGAAATGCATCCAGGAACTGAACTGAAACATGGGAATGCAAATGGCCACCAGAAGGCAGCTACTTTTACTCATTGCTGAACCACATTTGTACTTGTAACTGAGGGGCAAAAGTTTTTGTAAACACTTTGACAGTGTTCTGAAACAACATAAAGATGTTCCAAGCTACAGGAGTTTTATTCTGACAAGCTGGGATATCATTAAATAGTTCATGCCTAACAACTATTCCAGGCACCTGCTTTTAAAAGGGTTCTCAGATGTATGACACAGTTTCTATCAACTTCAAAAGGATATCCAGAAGTATCCAAGGTGGCTTTTAGATCTCGATTACTATTAATAATGAGCTCATATGTGGTTTTGATTCCCCTTTTTCTGAGTTCTAATATTTTAAAGCAGAGAGCACCTCCAATTCTTAAGGATTTTATGCTACTGGTTAAATATTCTGGCTTTTCAATCAAATTTATGGACTGAAACTTGGATTTAAAAGTTCCATCCTAGGAGTAATTTTTTCTTCCTTTAAACTGGGTTTTTATTTTTAAATAAAGTAAAATTTCTTCTCAAATATAGCTTTGCACTGATAAAATTAGAATTTCAATGTCATTTAAAAGTTTAAAGTTTAAAAGTTCTTGCCTTTATAACTGGTTGCAAAGAAGAGTTGATTACTATTGCACTTGATAAAACAATGCAGTCTGAGCTGAGATGTGCAAAACAGGGAGAGACTGCCCCAAAGAAAACCATTCAATGTGACTATAAAAGAGAGACAAGGGTTTTCCAAGCAGTCATTAAAACTGGACCACCAGAAGCATTGACAGAAATCAATAGATTGGCCAAACTTCACCAGTCAAGTTCAAACCAAATCAAAAAAATTAGATGGAATATGTTTGTATCCTTAGGAGTATTATTTTCCCTCCATATGTTTACTTGCTGATAACTGATTCATCCATCAGTCTTCTATCCCCCCAGTTGTATTCAAAATGGCAAATGGAAATGAGGCACCCAACTACACTTGGAGAAGTGGGGAAGAATTAAGTACCTCTAGGTATCAGGCTCTACAGCAGAAAATAAAGAAAAGATATTTTAAAGCAAAACTATGCTGGCATGATCCCTCTTTAAATGCACTGCTTTCCTTCAGGAATATTTAAGCACCGAGCTATCATAAGTGCTCTGAAAGGCACGATGGAAATGCTGCTCCCACAGTACACACAAATGAACTGAAGCAGAGAGGTCATCTTCTAATCAGTCAAAAATCTCACAGATGAGAACTCCTGTATCATGACTCAGTCCTGGCCCCTGCTACTCAAATATGCAGACACCAGCCTGACAGGAAGTGCTCCTGGAGCACAGGGAAGCTAAACACCATCAAAGAATGCTTTGTAGACATCATAACACAGTTTAAAGGTCGGCAGAGAATCATGCTGCAGGTGCTCACACAGAATTACTACAGAGATGGAGGAAAAACATGAGAAAAAGTAAGAAGATGCCCAGCTGAGAAAATCAGCAGTGGGCAGTGGAGACTGGAAGGGTGGTTGGGCTCATCAGGGAGGGTGTCAGCATCTTCCTGCTGAACCAGAGGTGTAAGGCATGTTTACACACATACATATGTAAATGGGTGGACACAGGTGAAAAAAACCCTGCTTTTACATAAGGGGGCAGGGAAAAAAGATATTACTAATCCATGGGAATTATGCCAAAAGCCTGAATAAAATAAGCTATTGTACGAAGATTTTGCCCATGGCCAATTGCTAACTATGACACACCTGGCCTCAATGTTGTGATTCACAGAGTGTTTCGTACGCACCAGGTATTTCTCTTCTCCTGTCTAGTTTATCTGATGTTATCATCTCCACTTGATTCATGTCTTTTATCATAAACAAAATTTCAGTGTTGACAGATCCAAGCATAATCACTCAGAGCAAACAGATTAAATTTTTTAAATGACAGGAGTTTAAAAATTCTGCATGTGAGGTTCTTCCTTCTCTTCTATTGAAGGTACAAATTGTTCAAACTTGATCCGACTTGCCATCAGAGCAAGTCTCCAATCCAAGATCTTCACTGAGGCACAAACTGTACCTGCATTGCAGCAGAGGCACATTCTGCTAAAATTTATGGAAAAAGTAGCAGTGAGATGCTAATCCAGGTGAGGTTCCTTACAAGATGCTGTTTTGCAGAACTGCTACAGGTTCAGTCCTGAGCACTGCCTCAGTTTCACAATTCTGGCAGGGATTCTCTGCACCCCACTCTCACCTTTTCTATCCTGCTCTCACACATCTTCCCTGAATCCAAGCCAGAAGAAGCTGAGTGGGGACTCTCACATCCACTGTGTCCCTGCTGAGAGCACATGCTCCATGCAAAACTCTTTGGATTTAACCACCAGAGGTCACAGAGAAGATATCTCACTGATAGAAAAAGTACAAAGCTGAGTCTCAGATGAGTATTTTTAAGGGCTAAGAATCATAGAATCATTTAGGTTGGAAAAGACCCTTAGGATCATCAGATACATGACAGAAATTAGTAACACTGGAATCTTTAAAACTGGAACTCTGTGAAACTTCATGAGCATGTTAAACAGCTACTGCAACCTCATGAGGCTAAAGCACAATCCAGCATTGTACAAGCCTGCACAAAAAGGGATACATTCAACAAATCATCCATGAAAATGAAAGTTCAAGTTTACAAGCCAGAACATTTGGAGGAAAATACAAAGACTTCTAATGAAAAGGTGAGTAACGTGGCAACAATTATTTTCATCCATTCTTTGAACGACATCACCCACTTGTGTGTTGTGCTGTTATAAATAAGTCTTTTTGTAACATCTGAAACCTCTAAAATGCCAGAGAACATGTAAAGCTTTTATAAAATCAGTACCTACTGAAAAGGAACATGAAGACTTAGCTGAATGGTATTGAAGGTTTACATTTGGCACCTCACCTGCAAGAGTATAGTTCAACTACTAAAATAGTCAAAATTGGATAGCTCCATCACCCAGAGACTTCAGCAAGTGCAGCTGAAATACAACAGTCATAACTCAAAGGCTGCAAATGCAGCTCCTGAACACATGTAAGAGGGAAAAAAATTACCCTGTCAACCTTTCTAAGAGTGCTGTTGTGCAGCCTCCAGCGTGATGCACCAAACGAGATGCAGTCACTACACATGAAGTACACTCTGCAGTATTTATATACAGATGTTTAGTTTAGCCTGAATTTGCATACTAAATATTCCT
The DNA here is from genome assembly GCA_013397135.1 of Pachyramphus minor. Lineage (NCBI taxonomy): Eukaryota > Metazoa > Chordata > Aves > Passeriformes > Tyrannidae > Pachyramphus > Pachyramphus minor. The sequence continues at coordinate 410,134 of VYXB01008628.1, read as the reverse complement.
CTACTTATTCCATAAAATAAGAAAGTAAATTGAAAGTTTTTAACCCACAGCACCTTCATCCCAAGGTACCAGTCTATGATAATCACTTTAGCTATTATGGCCAGAAGCACCAAGAAGCCAACTTGTTAAAGAAATTTGGTAACCCAAATAAACTAATAATTCTAATTTTAAGAAGTCTAAATTATGGAACACATTAAGGATGTAATATTATAGCAAGATTACCTATAATAATCAGATTTAGTGGCAGCAGATGCTAACTGAGATCCCTGTTTAAAGTATAATCTACAGGAGATGGAGCCCTGTGTCCTTGTTCAGCCCTGGTTGGACTCCTTCATTTCGTACCAGAGATAATAAGGGGAATAGAATTCCAGCCAAAATGGGATGAATGATTGTAGCCTATTCTCCCAGCTTTGAAATTCTCTTCAAGTTAATAAACTGCATGACACAATGGGAGGTCCCTCACTGACAAAAATCCTACTGGAAAGGCAAAAGCAGCGTGACCCATTTGCAAACAAGACATGGGGAGTTTGGCTGGATAATATGTTCTTATTAACACTTACAAACTCTGAGGCATTTTGATTTCTCAATTAGCATTTTGGAAGGCATTTGCTTCATAAACAGATGAAAACATCATGAGAAGAGGGATGGTTCTGCCTGGTAAGCTGGTAATGTGTGTGTTGTTAAAGTGTGATTAACTGCCTGCTTTGGTTGGTGCCTGTTCCTAGGAGAGATTACCTTTATCTATGACACCAGGGAAAGGAGCCACGACCAAAGCAACCCAAGAAACACAAATGGTGAAATCTGTTACTAGTAAAATTAACACTATGGCACTGAAGGGATTCTCACTGGCCACTCAAACCACTTTCCCAGAGAAAGTTTTAGAAGTGTAAAGGAGCTCAAGCAATGTCAGTGAGAGACTTGGGGAGAAAATTGTACTAAATAATGCTTTCTCTTGGAAAGTGTTAAAATGACAACTGCTAAAACAGGCCTTCTTGTGCTAATAATAATAATTATAAATTGATTAAGCATGCAATTTTCCTCTATATAATTTTATTCAGCTAGTATATAAAGAAGTCCTTTGGTACAAATTGTGTTTTGTTTTTTTTTTATCTTGAAGATTACGTGTTAGACTTGAGAAGCCTTCATTATACAAGAAAGCCAGTTACTAGAACATGTAGTTCTTCTAAGTCATTTAGAAGAACATTTCAGCTTACACAATTTGTCCATAATGCATTTGATGTTTGATTCTTCCATGTTCCTAGGATGAATGAAGAATTAAGCTGCTGTATGACCTGGAATTAATCCAGAGTTTTCAACTGGCACAAATTCTGTTTCTATGGGCTAGATACTCTCTGAAAGATAATGAAGCAGCACTTTAAATGCAAAGCTCATTCAGAATTCTTTCACTGCAAGAATCAAACAAAAAATCAGATATTTCAATTCCCTGGTTAATCAGATCTTACTTCTGCCTCAAAAGTAGCAAAAATTCAAAACTAGTTATAACAAATGCTGTGTCCACAACTTCTGCTTAGTGGAATGAAAATTTGGAGCAAGAGCAACTTGCAGTAAATTACTTGAACTTACAGCACACTCCCTGTTGAATAGTTCCCACTTTGAGCACCTTCTTTGTGTTACCAGTCCAAGATAAAACATGTCCACATAAGGCTTTTGAACAGAAAATAAATGCATGTTATAATGATACCATCTTTGTAACTTCAGTAATTTTGCCCCGTTTTAGAGTTGGTTGGGGGTTTTTTTGACCTTCAAAATATTTGGTTCTGAACAAATCCCTTTCAAGGGAAAACTCAGGCTCATGTCAGAACCTCTTAATTTAAAACAGTCACACATCAGGCCATGATAAAATGCTTATGAATTCTGAATTCTGCAATCATTTGTTTGGTGGAACAGCATCACAGCTACATAAGAATGTGGTGCTCTGGTAATACAAAGATGCCACTAAGGAATCCTTGTGGAGGTTATCTAATTTAAGCAGAGCTGAAGCAAGGAAGTGATTTTGTCTTTTTTTGAGGTTGTTTTGCTCTACTTGGATGTTCAAACTCTTACCTAAACCTTCCTCTGCCAAATTATGTACTTTTTGCAATGTTGACAAGGTAAGCACAGGACTAAATGACAGCAACATTTTTTAATCCAGCGTCTGCTCTGTTTTCTTGCAGTTCTAAGTGTCTGAAGATGGGAGAACACTGCCTAGACCTTGAACACAGAACCATGAATATGAAAGCACCAGAAGTGCCAAGATGGGCAACATTTCCTCAGCAATGTACTTCCTTTCCCTCCCAACACAGTTTCCACTGAGAAACCCACAGAAATGCTACAACAACTTCAGGCTTTGGTGTTCTTGCTGACAAATCTCTTCTCATCCTCACCACCAGTATCTGCAGACTTCTTATTCACAGACAGAAAATTAGCACAGTACAAAGTACAGATTAATGAACACATTTTGCCTTGAGTTTGTTCTACATATGGGATATACAGCACATGATTAGCTGCCCGTAAAGCTGAAAGATCCCTTATATCCTTCCAAAAGATCAAAGTAGTACATCTCCAACCATCACCTGGATGTTCAATTATTAGTGTCAACAATTCACAGCAGACTGACCTCACCTTGGTTTTGCCAGAGGGAAAGATTTCTGTAAACCTATGGATAACTGAATTAAATTATAAATTACTACAACAGGGAAGCCATTCCTCGTTATCAGTCTGATAAATAAGGGCAGCTGGAGGCACATCAATCACACCTGAAACCGAATTAGACAATTAATAAAATGTAAGTATATAATTACCTTCTGAAATAGCTGCCTATTTAAATACAGAAGACTTGCTTTAAGTAACAGAACCAAGGATGTTCAGCACTGTCCTCCCTCGCTTGCAAAAACATCTGTGAAAGTATTTTCAATAATATTTTTCTAGTCTTTCCATAAGACATTTCTCAATGTGCCAACTTCTAAAGCATATAATCCTTTCAGGTACAAAAAGGCTCAGTCTTGGAGGTCTTGCAGTCCTGTGTGCCTCCTCTGCAGTATTGAAATTATTGAGGAAGTTACAGGATGGGTTAAAATTTGGCTTTCATTTCCAAAGTGCTGCAATTTCACTGGATATCATTGTTTTATACTGTTAAATACTAATATCTATGCAACATATTTTGCAAACAGCTATCAGCACCTCAGAACATCAGGTAACACATCAGGTCAAATTAGAAGTTAAAAAATCACAAAAGGCTTAAGGGAGCTTAAGATCAATACTGCTGGAGCAACCACTTACTTCAGACACCTGGACTGAAATGATTAGGAGTGGCTGAGCCCCTTGAGACTCTGTTTAGCTCCATGGAGGTCATGAAGATTAATATATATTTGTTCTGAAAACTGGGTTATTGATGTGCTCTGCAGGGTACACAAAGAGACACACAGATCATAAATGGCAATTTGTTATCAAAGTAGAAGGGGAGAACACGGGTTATTCTCAGCCTGGTGCTCAACCATTTACTTATCCCAAAATATGTGACTTTCTTCCCTTCCCTTTAGGACAAAGTACTGTTACTTTTGAAGATATCACCATTTACATATTTGAAGCATTACAGAAGTTGGTTTCTGATGACTTCACAGAAGGCACATACAACTGCTGAATAGACAACTCGGGATCAAGCCTCTTCTTTAAGAATCTTTGCAAAAAGATTTTCAAAGCATTCTCAGTGTCTTTTATAGTAGCAATTTTTCATAACTAACACAGTAGAGACAACTACAGTGCAACCCACTCATAAAATCCAAGTTAGTCAAGCCATGACTATGGTGCCTAAACTGTTCTGATCTGTGAACAGTTTGTGTAATCCTGTTGTTTACATGATACAATGCACATATGTTGCATGAAATACCTCCTTGGTAACTAGGCCTGGACATCAGGTATAACACTGATACCGCTGATGGCAGAGAGCTGTGGTCCATCAGCACAACAGTACAACAGCACCCTCTGTCAGGGCAAGGAACACAGAACTGCAATAGGAATCATCCAGACACTTTTAGCAGCTGGTTTGACTGGCAACTGGTATTTCCACCCAACCTGGTTTTTTGAGGGGTGAAAACAGCCAAAGTTTGAGCGGTTTGTGCCTTCTGAAGAGCTGGCTGTACTCTCCTACACCCACCATGCCAGACCAGAGCTGCCCAGCTGCCCTGCTGCCCAGGGAAGGGAGGGGATGAAAAGCTCCTGCCTGCACAGCCTTGGGCAGAGCAAATGGGGAGAGACAGAAACCTGTGAGCAGGACCCTGCACTGCTGCTGACAACATCACACCCCGCTGCCTCTATGGGTCCTTCACTGGATCTCGCTTCTGGACATCTATGAAAAGAAACTTCCTAGCCCCAGGTTATCATTCACCCCAAAATCCACTTCCACATTCAAGATGATTCCCAGACTAAAATAGCAGACTAATTTTTTGACAGTATAGAAAGAATTATATAACAAAGCCCACGTATCTTCATTGCTACATATACGAAACTTTTTCCTTCACCCAAGGATCTCAAAATCTACTGCAAACAGTCAGATCAGGCCCTTTCCAAGAGCTCTGTTGAGTAGAGACTACCTTCCATTTTGTGAATTCCTGCTTTGATAAGGAATTCACTACTCCCTGCACCACCTCCCAGTCATGGAAATGTTTGTAAAGTCATATCTCCTGAGAGAACAAAAAAATTAATTAGGAAAATGATACAAAGCAACAGTTCAGATGAACAATTTTACTCCGCCTTAGCAAATGGTATTCACTAAGCAGTAACTACAATTAATGCTGAAATCCTTTTCCTTTCTCAGTCTGGAAGAGATGGGCTAAATTTTTCCACTACTGGAACTCACAGGAAAAAGCAACTAGAAGTGCTTTGGATTGTCATCTCCACATAATCAAATGTGTGACACTTCCCACAAGCAATACTGCACAATCAACAGGTATCCTAAGAAGAAGTCAGCATTAACACTTTCAAAGGGTATAACTTGCATACTTCCCTAAACTCTTGAGGCCCCACACAATTTATTTACTGCTTTATTAATATTTTTACAGCAGCTCCCATTTGAGCACCAGAAACACAAAGGAAACCAGCACAACCACAACCTCAGGCAGTGAGGAGGTGCAACACCACCTTTGTCACAGAGCAGAAATCGATTTTCTGAAGGTCACTCAGGGAACCTCTCTCAGAGCCAAGACTAAAACTCAGACTAGCATTTTTATCCATGAGCCTGTCCTCCTTGGAAAATATTCCATTCTAATCTAGACTGAATGTTTGATTTTAATTCACAATGTAGATTCTGTTTTCACCTCTTCAGTACTATTTTAACCAATTGGTTATATGTTTTAGTAAGACCATAAATGTGGTTGGTTCTGACCTAGTTTTAAATCTTGTCCTCTTCTCTTATCCCATTGCTCAATGAAAACAACAAAAAAAAAAAGCACAGTTAAGTAATACTAAAAAGAAATCAATCAAATAATATGAAAACAATAAGCTAAGGTTTATTTCCCCAGATGAAATATTGCCCTGCTTCCTGAAATAGTACTGTTGGCATGCTTTGTATTTTGATGACAAAAATAATTTTACTAGCTAAGTATTTTAAATTGCAAAGGGAACCAGATGACTAACATACTATGAAAGAATAATTAATGATTTCTTTGTTTCTTTCTAACTTGCACTGTTCACCACAGCTGCTTATTTAGCTCTGTTTAGTTGCTGATTTAAGGATTTCTTTGCAGCCTGTTTCAGGTTGATTGCAATTCAGGTTGTGGTACTGAGATAACTCCCACTCCATACAGCAAATGCTTCTTTGCTGACACATCTTGCCCTAACTTGCAATTCCAGGTATTAGTGTGGTCTCTTCAAGTGCTGCAACATGGTCTGGTTCTCTGCATGCTGGGATATATGCAAGGCATGCTCTGAAATGCCTGGTTCTTTAAAGGGAAAATTAGGAAGACACAATCTCAGGACAAACATTCTTTCACACATAAAGTAAAACTGGAAGTCCATTTATTTGATGGCAAACCAGAATTTATGATACATTCAGGAAGTCCATAAAGTCTTAGGAAAAGTGGAGAGTCTCATAGTGAATGAAGGGGCATGAACAAGTGGGTTGTGCAGGACAATGAGATCTGAGAGAGTGTGAATTCTTAACATCAAATCTGTAAATGCAAAACGAGGACAGTATTTACCCACAGCTTTCATGGATTTCACCTTTTTGAAGAAATGAATGCTGCTTACTATTCTTTGAAGCCAAAAAGGACAGTTCACTATAATGAGAAATAAAACTGACAGTGGTTTAACGGCAAAATAAATCCTTACAGTATCTTAACACAGCTTTATTATATTAATAACACTCTAATGATGAGATAATCTAACACAATTCACTCACTGTAGATGACATACCAGGCACAGAGTAAGAAAAAGCAGAATGCACAGAGAGAGGTCTGCAAAGTGTCCTGCATGGACACATCACAAAGCCCAGAGGACAGAACGTCATCCCGAGGTTAACAGCTGCCTGTTCAAACAGAAGGATTTACTCAACACAACGTGGAGTGCAAGGTCAGAGACACTGTTCAGACAGCACAAAGCTCTGTGAGCTAAGAGGAGAAAGTGGCTGAACACATGGATTTTCCACTCTTGGAGAATTTCAATACCAACAGGGACCTGTGTAACCTCCTGCTTTATGTAGGGGGTTCAACAGGCAATATCCTTCCAACCTCAACTATGCCGTGATTCCACAATATTCCATTCAAACACAACCTGCTTGATCAGAAGGCAAGACACCAACTGCCATCATCTCAGGGAGACTCCTCAAAGACAAAACACGTTGTGCCCACAGATCTCAGGGAAAGTTCAGGACTTTCTGGTGCTCTGCAGGTGATTACACACTTGGGAAAATATTCTCAAAAGCTTCATCAAGATTATGCATAATCCCAGAAGGCATGTGCCGCCTTACAGAATTCTTACATTTAGTATTTAGGAATATATAAGTGGTTTTTGTGCTTGTGAGCTAGAATTATCATACTCCTCTGAACATACCATTGATTATACATCTGGATGGCATTTTTCAGGGTTATCTCAAACCCACTCTCCTCCTATACAGGCAGCAGACAGGGAAATCAGCTATGATTGAAGGATGCCCTCCAAGTCAGACAGTTCTGCATAGTCAGGTACAGCACCAGCTCCGTCTTGAAATTGCTATTTTAGAATCCCAGAGGTTAACCAGCAAGAAATTATAGCTAAAAAAATTAATCTTTAATACTTACAGAATTCTTCTTGGAATCTGTTCAGTTTTAATTCTTGCCAGCCATCAATCAAAATAACAACACAGCACACTATGTCTACTTATGTCAAGGTTTTGCAAAACAGAAACTTGCATGTTTTTAAGTAGTTTTGACACTGAATCCACTTTCTGACATTCCCCATGTGACTCAGTTCTGCCAAAGAAAAATGGAATATACCACAAAACAAGCTTTGATAGTGTAATTCATTGTTTTCCTGCTATGGCTCTCTCTCGCACACAGCTTGCAGTGGATTGCTGGTGCTTAACTTGGGAGTAATTCTACTGCAGTCAGTCAGTGCTGTGCAGTGTTTTCCCACTGCCAAAACCATCTCAACCTCTGCACGAGGCACAGCAGAATTCTCTGATATCGGGGGTGCAGCTGTGAACCCCCTGAGGCCATGAAAAGATCCACTTTGCACAGAAATCACACAACACGAAGACAAAATGAATCTCTTTATTTAAGGATGGGCTAGTTTTTATCTGGTAGAGCATGGAATGCCTGGAATTTGGGAGGAATCGTGCCAGGGGAATATCCATACATGGGAATTGGGCTGGAATATATCCAAATATGGGTGAGGAGACATACAAAAATGAGGGAAAGCTATAAATTTTAACTAACAGGAACCAGTAGGCAAAGGGTTTACAATCAGCAAATAGGAAAGGGGCTAACATTAGCTTAAACTGCAGATCACATATAAAGTAAGATTTTTTTCTAACAACATTGTTAATAAATTGAATAAACACAACACTTGTATAATATGAAAAGGCAGTCTCTGAGGTAGGAAGTTATTGTTGTCCAGTAGTCCAGCTGTATATTAAAGCTGTCTTTTCTTCAGTTCTCTTCAGATGTTCTTTTCCACCACATATAAACCTCTTATGGAGCATTCCCAACACTCTGAGTGCATTATGTAGTTCAGGTTCACAACAAATGCAGTAACATGTGGGACAGCCACATGCTTCATCCATGGAGATGCTGTGAGGGCACAACTCTCCCTGACATGGCAAGACAATCACAGAATCACAGAATTATTTAGGTTGAAATAAACCTCCAAGATCATTGAGTTCAGCCTTTGACTGATCTCCACCTTGTCAGCCAGGAAGGCGCCTGTGCAGGCACAGGTTTCCCAGAATTCGAAGGCAACTCAGATCAGCACAGAATCATAGAATCATTAAGGCTGAAAAAGACCTCCAAGATCATCAAGTCCAACCTTTGACTGAACACCACTTCGTCAACTATGCTATAGCACTAAGTGCCATGTCCATTTGTTTCTTGACCATCACCAGTGATGGTGACTCCATAGACAGGCTATTCCCATGCTTGACAACCATTTCCATGAAGAAATGTTCAGCAGCAAGGTCTGAAACTCCCCTGTCCACCCAAATCACTCTCTCAGGTGCCCCAGACCTCTGCAGAGCCTCACAGCCCTGGGGAGACACTTGCAGGCACCCCCGAGGGAATCATAGAACGGTTTGTCTTGGAAGGGACGTTGAAGATCATCTCATTGCAACCCCCCTGCCACAGGCAGGGACACTTTCCACTAGACCAGGTGGCTCAGAGCCCCATCCAACCAGGCCTTGAACACTTCCAGGGATGGGGCAGCCACATGGTTTTCCCTGGGAAACCTTGTCCAGTGCCTTACCACCCTCACAGAAAGGAATTTTTTCCTAATACCTAATCTAAACCTACTCTCTTTCAGTTTGAAGCCATTCCCCCTTGTCCTGTCACTCCCTGCCCTCCTAAATAGTCTCGTCCCATCTTTCCCTTAACTTCCCTCCTGGTACTGGAAGGCCACAATTAGCGGTGAGGTCACCCCCAAGCTTTCTCTCTTCCAGGCTGAACAATCACAATTCTCTCAGTCTTTCCTCCCGGTAGAGCTGCTCCATCTCTTTGATCATCTTGGTGCATCCTCTGGACTCGCTCCAACAGTTCCACGTCCTCCTGATGTTGTTCCCCAGGGCTGCAGGCAGCTCTGCAGGTGGGGTCTCACCTGAGCAGGGCAGAATCCACCCTCCCCTGCTGCCACGCTGTGGGATCAGCCCAGGGTTTGGGGTTTCTGGGCTGGGTCATGTCCAGCCTCTCACCCACCAACACCCCCAGGTTCTTCCCCCCAGGGCTGCTCTCCATCTGTTCATCCCCAGCCTGGACTGATCCCGGCAATTGCCCTGACCCAGGTGCAGCACCAGCACCGGGTTTTGGTCCAAACATCCGGACGGGACGCAGCTGGAAAAGGCTCCGGTTCCACAGACAACCCGAGAGCCCCCATTACAAAGTGCCTCCGGCTGAGAGCCCCGCTGTGATCGAGCGTCTCCCGGGCAGCAGAAGGGGACAAGCGGCGCCTTCCCGGCACATGGATGAACACAACCCGCACTCCAAGGCCCGCCCGCCCCGCCGCCATCTCACGGCGCGGCCGCCGCCCCGCCCGCTCCATTTCCCGTGATCCCAGAGCCCGGCACCGCTCCGCAGGGACGGCACAGGAGGGACGGCACCGGCACAGCAGGTACGGGCTGGGACCCCCGCGGGACCCCCGTCACAGGCGGCTCCAGACTCGCCTTGTTCACTGCAGCCCTCTCTCCGTCCACGTAAAACCTCTGCTTTGAGCAGTCCCGGGGCTGCGCGTCCTCCCTCGCCTCGGTGGCGAGATGAAGGGCTGCGATTCAAGCATGAGATAGATCGGTGAATAACCGACTGCTGCTATTAAAACTCAGATTGGTTTTAATGTATTTGCAATGTGACTTGCAGGTCAATTTCACCATATAGCGCCAAAGGAAAGAGGATGGAACCAGGGACCACTGCCAAGGAAAGAGTCCTCATTACTGGCGGAGGGGGTTATCTTGGATTCCGGTTAGTGCATTAAATGGTTATTACATACAGGAATAAATGTAAGAAATTGCTGCTGGGGAGGCAACAAAATCCATCTGTAAAACAGAAAACTATGGGCCTGAGATGCCTCATCCAGTTCAGTCCATTTTCTGGTTCATCTGGTTTCTCAGTTTTAAGCAAACATGTTAGTCTGTCTCCAGATGTTGTAAGTAACTCCGTTATCCTGTTTCCGAATGTCAGGCATCAGCTGCCTCACAGACATTTAGCTGTCTGGCCACCTCTGTAATGGGCATCAGATCACCACCTTTCAGCCTGCTCCAAAGGACAAGCCTCCACTTGTACACACATCTTTCTTTTGACCTGCAAATAGTTACACACTGCTTAGTTCTACAGATTAACTACTCCAACTGCTCTGTCAAGAATATATTTATTTTCATGGGCAGTGATGTTTTAGGATTAGAGTTGTTAATAAGGTACATATTTCAGTGAAATCCATTTACTGTAGCTGGCTCTGCAGGCCTTATAAAGAAAAAAAATCCTATTTTGAGCCCTAGACTACCTTGAGTACCTGCAGAGTTAGAACTGCTTACAGAGGGAGAGAGACCACAGTCAGGACCAAAAAGTAAATGCCAAGTGGGAGGAGGGAACAAAAAAAAAATCTAAGAAGAACCCTATGCAACTTCTGCTTGGCTTTTTCTTCTACTGTCTCCTCAAAGCACTACAGACAAACAATAGTTGTGGAAAAGGGGAAAGAAACACCGGAGTTATACTTTGTGTCAATACCTGTGTTTATACCTGCAACCTGGAGTAAAACGAGGCATGTGGCAAGGTATTTATTCCAGCTGAGAAGCATTTCACTCCCCTTCTCCACAAATTTCAAATACAACGGCAAAGACCGCGTTGTTCTGCCAGAGATGGGATGGCACAAAAGCAGTAAGATAAACCCAATAAACTTTTTTTTTTAATAGTTGGCTAGAGGTTGCCATCTGAAAGGTTTGCTGTTGCTGATCTAAAGGGGATAGAAGCAGGGTTCTTCCAAAGCTGTGTGCTTCCAGAAGGCCGCTGAAAGCACTTCAGTTTTTACACAAATTCAATATTTAAAGGACTCCCATCAGAAAAATAGTCAGCACTAAAGTAGTTAATAGTCCTCTCTTCCTCCAGGTGAAATGTTTCATGCACCGTTGTGCTATGAATCCTAACATATGGTCTCTGTCATGTTCCAGTTTAGGTTGTGCCATATATCAAAAGGGAGTTGATGTGATTCTCTTTGATGTTGTGAAGCCACTTCAAGCTGTGCCAGAGGGAATAAAGTTCATGCAGGGGGATATCTGTTGCCTGTCTGAAGTGGAAGATGCTCTCAGAGATGTCATCTGCGTATTCCATATCGCTTCCTATGGAATGTCTGGCAGGGAACAGCTGAACCGAAAACTTATAGAAGATGTTAATGTGAAAGGAACAGAAAATGTCATCCAAGCCTGCAAGAGCACAGGAGTGTCGAGTCTGGTTTATACAAGCACATACAACGTGATATTCGGAGGGCAAATAATAGAAAATGGGGATGAATCTCTGCCTTACCTTCCTCTTCACCTCCATCCTGATCACTACTCCCGCACCAAATCTTTAGCTGAAATGAAGGTGCTGGAGGCAAATGGTGCTGAGCTTGGAAACGGGAAAGGTGTATTAAGGACTTGTGCTCTGCGACCAGCAGGTATCTACGGGCCTGGAGAACAGAGACACCTTCCAAGAATAGTCAGTTATATTGAAAGGGGACTGTTTAAATTTGTGTATGGAGATCCTCTTAGTTTGGTAGAATTTGTACATGTAGGCAACCTGGTTCAGGCTCATATCCTTGCCTTCGAGGCCCTCAAAGCCAACAAGCAGCACATTGCTGCAGGCCAAGCCTATTTTATTTCAGATGGCAGGCCTGTAAATAACTTTGAATTTTTCCGACCCTTAGTGGAAGGTTTGGGTTACAAGTTCCCAACTCGCCGCCTCCCTCTCTCCCTTGTCTATTTTTTTGCATTCCTTACTGAAGTAGTTCATTTTCTTGTAGGGCACATTTATAATTTTCAGCCCCTCCTGACTCGCACAGAGGTTTACAAAACTGGTGTCACTCATTATTTTAGTATGGAGAAGGCCAGGAAGGAGCTGGGGTATGAGCCTCAGCAGTACAGCCTGAATGAAGTGGTGGAGTGGTTTAGATCCCGGGGATGTGGACCAAAGCCAAGAAATTATACCATTATGCAGCTTGTTAGGGATGGAGGACTGCTTTTCCTGCTGATTGCTGTGATGGTCTCGTGGTTTCCATCTGCAGTTACATTTTCACTCTAAAAGATGAAATGCTGAGGACAGAATTTAGTTATGTTCTCCGCGTACTTCTGGTTTTGACAGACAGGTAATAAAGATTTTTTTAAAAAGTACACATTTGTGTGATCCAGGTAAATATCTTTAAACAGTTTTATCCCCAAGGAATGGAACTGTTGAGTAAAGAGGTGTAATTTTTATATATAGTTTCTCTTCAAAGTAAAACTGATCAGATCACTAGCAAGATGAAGCTCAGTATTACTGCAAACAGCATTTTATTCTCAGGTACAACAGCACACTACAGTGAATGGAACAAATGTCCTTAGGCTGACTGATGGGATTATACTCTTGATTCCTGCCCTTTATTCCTAAAGAGTTCATGCTACATGATCCAGAGGGGAATAAACTTATTCTTTGATCACATTCCAAAATCTAGTTCTGCTTTCCAGCTTGGTTGTATATATGCCTAACCAAGATTAACTGATAAACAGCTAGACAATAAGCAAATGTGGTTTCTTTACATTCTGGTATGCTTTTCTGAGTTAACTCTGTGATATCTAATGACATTCCTGGAAAATGCACCATGGTTAATCTAAATTACAGCAAAGTGCTTGAAGCACCACAGATCTGTAGATTTTTCTAACAGTAAAATATGTCTGTTTAAAATTAATGAGCTACCTAAAGTGCATTCATAAATAAAACCTATGATTTTCCTCAGCATTATTGAATGGTTAAACAAAGAATCCATAAAAGACATTTGGTAAGTGATTACACTCATGTTCTGCTGTTTATAAAACATTTTTAGCTTTAATAATATCAATAACAATTTAATAACAATATCTTTAACACCTGACACAATTCAAATAGAACTTTACCTTTGTAGTAGGAAGATAAGCACTTGCTACAAGAAAACTCATAACTTTATGGAGTTTTAAGAATAGAAGATAAGGCCTTGTAAAGTACAGGTCACTGCTGTCCCAAGGAACTCCCTCTGTCAGCTTAATATAGGAAGAGAAACAGAAACCACCTCAAATGTTAAAACACAGCATTGTTTTCCCTTACCCCATCAGCATTACAGTTTCTGTACCCCTCGAAAAAAAGGAGAGTCCTTCAAGAATTTCACACTTCTCTTTAGTTTTTGTGTTTTAATAGCCGAAACTACACTGATCTTAAATTAATTGTAACTTCCAGTTACTTCAAACTCTGCTGCAATTGAAATGGGGAAGTGAAGAGGAAGAGGCAGACAGTAGTTCTGCTGCACTGTTAGAGGATTCTCAGAAAACAAGAGTGCCTAAATAGAGGAACCAAACTAAAAAGTCCACTGCCACCCCTGCTTAGAAGATGGAGGGGTTTATAGTTAATAATGACTGGGGACAGCATTATTTTTTGACTTTTGAGTTTCCTTCCAAAGAAGTTTACCTTAAAAAAAAAAAAATAAACCCATGGTATTGGTAAGTTTTTTTGTATTGTCTTGCTTGACATCTAACTTTTCTCCTTCTTTCCCCTACCAGAAAGTACACCATAAAGGAAGCCGAATTTAATACTTAGCCTGAGGGACAGTTCAAGAGAGAACTCACTTTTTTTTTTTCTCTAATAGCAAATAAACTGTTTGTGTAGCAGGACTGTTGCACTCTGTTATAAAGAGCTTATGTGCCTCCAACTGAGCACTGATGGCACAAGGGCCACGCTCCAGAAGTCATTAATATACGCCATCATCTGCAGAAAGAAATAACCTTCTTTTTAAAAAAAAAACAGAAAGAAGACAGCCATGACCTCATGAAAGCACTGGGCTGCTGTTCTCTTTCCAACAGCTTTTTTTTTTTTTTTTTTCCCAAGTGGAAACCACTTTGTTGTTTTCCTCTTTAAGTTCTCTGGGTTTGACACAACGTTATCAGAAATAGATTAAGAAATTTTAATGCCAGCAGAAGACAAAACCAAAATGTACAAGAAATTGCACAAGCCTGTTGCACAGAAACAGTATCAGTATTTCATGCTACATCTTTTTAAGATACCGAACCTAATCCCCTGTGCCCCTGGGGAATTTCCTCTGCTGTTTGCAATCTTTTAGCAAAACTCAGCTACTGCTATTTATAATTATCTCAACGGTGGGTTTAAAGAAAAAAATCTATGAGAGGTTCCTTAGGCCATGAATCCTAAATCCGTGCTGTCATACCAGGCTAAAGTCCTGGGCAGCTTTTCAGGTACAACAGCAGCGGAAGCTCCTGAGCAGCCAAAAAAAAAAAAAAGGCCAACAAAACCACAAATACCAGAAGTCCTGCAGCAGCTGAGCTCAACACACAGACCTTTTCATCCATGTGGAGTGAAGGGCAGAAATCCTCACTGATAACAGAGCAGGAGGCACAATTTTGTCCTAATGGGCCATGACTGTGCTGGAGCACACGGGAGTAAATCAGGTACTTGTGGGGAGACACGGGCAGTGCTTGGCAGGGGTGACCAGAGCCAGCAACAATGCACTGGGAAATTCATTAATTCCCTGTCAGTCAGCTTTATCTAGTGAAAAAAGCACTGTCTTGACTACAGAGGAAGTGAGGGACGCTTTTCCTCTTTCCAAAAGGAAAAGAGGCAATCTGCAGCTTAAGGAGAGACTTTAAAATTGCTCAGAAATTACACCTGTGTAAAGCCAGTCACAGCTGCTCTATTTTAAGTATTTTACAATGAGAATTCTCTCTCCTTCTTCCCATTTTTTTTTTAATTAATCCTCTTGCATGAACAGCAGAGTAAATCAAGGTAATTAATTCAACTGTTGTGTCTATTTTCAAATTTTAATTTTTTACCTGTTTTCCTGAATGACCAGAAACGTATCTAAAAACTGAAAAAGCAGAATGAAAATATAGCACAGGTTCAATTTTTCCTAGCCCTGAAAATTACTCAAAAATTGATAGGGGCCTCACTATAAAGAATGATGCTGGTGTTTAAAGTGAATAGAACCCTCAATCAGCTGCTTAATGTCACAGACACAGCACATCAAGGTACAAATTTGCCAGATACACATGAACAACCTACACTTCTAATGCGTATTTAAATATATTTATTTTGGATTTTTAATCAACTTTAAAGTAGACTAGATTTTATAGTGCCTTCTCCTAAGAGACCCAATGTTCCTTCATTTCTATTTATTACTTATTTCCACATACTTTCCAAAATATAGTGGCATATTTAATAATTCATGACGTGATCGTCAGAGAAAAGTGTCTTGAACACTGATAATTTATACATATCGTAAAAGATCCGGGGATAAACTCAATTCAGGAGTACATAAGTGTTAAGGGAACTACTGCTTTATTTTACTCAAGCTGATGGTTCCCAGTTTTGCTGGAGTAACAGCTAAGAATATAGACTAGCAATGAATTAAGCTGCTTTTAATTTAATTTAAATTCTTTTAAAACTAATAGCTGTGCATGTTTACAAATACTGTTATGGGTCAGAAGATAAATTTGTCTCTGAACTGATTCTGAAGGTTAATTTTCATTATATTTAACTTCTCTTTCTAATGATATAAATGGAACTTCAGTTCTGTAACAAAGCCAACTACTTGGACTGCACTTAGAAACGCTAACACACGACTATAGCAGAATTCAAACACTGCACTTCAGCTTTCATGCCACATTCAGATTTTTACAACTGGTTTGAAGAATTCACACCATCACAGCTCACACCATCTCAGCATCTAGAGAACTGCAGAACTAACATACAGATGCATTGGGGTGGGGAAAAAAATGCAAATACAGGCCACAAAACACCTAAATGAAGCAATTTTTGGACTGCAGAGCTCGTGCATATGAATACTCACAAATGCAAATGTGATAAAGACCTTTTAGCTTATCTAATGACCTTCTAGAAGAAGCAGGCTGCAGACACCTCATATTGATTCATGTTCAAAAAGCATATAATTTTTATCAAAAGATTGAGAAAAATTTTGTTCCCAAAACTCCCAACAATTAAAAAAAAAAATCATAACATAAGGAGAGCATGTATTGGCCCAGCAGCACTTCTGCCCACGCAAACTAATGGGCAGAAAGTGTGCTGATAACATTTTTTGGTAAACATCAAGATTATTGTTCTTCCAAATTACCACCAACTTAATCTCTGCCTCTTTCAGACTTTATTGTTCACTTTCATACAAATCTGATTCTCACTGGGGCTGAAGTTTATATCTACCTCTCACTGAAAAAGGTCGGGTAGGAGTCACAACTCAAACATGATCCTTGACCTTTTCCTTCTGCCCTGTGTGTTTGCAGCCAGATGGAAGTGCAACAATAACCATGTCTATGGAAACAATCATTAAGTCAGTTCATCTTAAAAACACAGAACTGCCCTTCTTCCAACCCCAACAATTACATACCATAACACACCAGCAGACCACGTGTCAGTAAGAACTCACTCACTGCTTCAAATGATGGCAAATTTCATGAAACTCAATGAGCAATACTTAAACAAAGGAGCATCTGGCATCATTCACATCACAGCTGAGATATCAAAAGTTATTTATTTTAATAAGTTATTTCAATGATTTAAAACAGTTCCTATAAGAATATAACAATTTAACAATTGTTAACTTCAAAAATTTATAAATGTTTTTCCTCCTGGATTAAAAAATTAGCACACACATTCAGACTTACTTTCATATTCCAACAGTTGCAACTGTGAAAAAGTTGCTACAGAGTCTGCCCTGACAAAGAACTCAGAGGTGAGATCTTGGATTAAAACAGAATGCAAGAAACAAAAGTAAAAGAATATAGCCTTGCCCATCATTAGCAAGTCAACAAAACAGTCACTGCAGTATTTTCATTCTGCATACAGTGTAACATCACACTCTGGGGAAAAATCTTACTGTAAAACAAAATGCATTTTCATAAATACTGAAGGAGTGCCTGAAACTTCTGACATCACCTGTGTGTGGAGAATGTGCACAAGACTTTTCAAAGGGCTACAAAATGTGCTAATTCTTAAATATTTGCACAACAGCACCAGGAACTCCTGTGTCCATCACACAATGGTTTTCCTGCGTCAGGAATACCAACACAGGAAGCCAGGATGAAGGGACAGCTTGCTTGTGTCTGCTCTGGAACTGAACTTTTAAAAAGTGCCCACGAACAGAACAGAAACCTCACCACAGCAACAGCCTCTATCTCTAGATCTGAGCTTCCTGAGCTCTGGCATCTTGTAGTCTAGTTTTCATGATCCGTCCAAACCTAGCTGGTAGTCAGCTGCCCACGAACCTTGTCCTGAAGCAGCAACAACCTCAAGGCCTTCCAGACAAGGCTTTGGGCCACCTTGTCTGATCAACACTGACAACACAGTGTTCTCACAACATTACGTGGGAATCACAGAGGCTGTTGAGTGAATATATAGCACAGGAACTGATCACATGACAGACAAAGCACATCCTGGAACATGCAGCAGAATACATGCACACCAAAGGTGATCCCCCACCTCGAGGGAGAGCAACTGGATCACCTCACTAGACTGGATACTGCAGATAAGACCAGCTTTATACAGCAGCCTGGGTTACAGCTCCACCTCCCAAATCCACTGTTGATGTGATCTTTTGCTTTGTTTGAGGGAGGTTCACACCCATCTAGTCCTTGAACAGGTCAATCACAACTGGGTACTGAAGAGATTTCAGGCAGGAGGATGAAAAGCAGAGAATTGCCTTTAACTTTGCTCTGTTTTTCAGCTGAGTGATTAGTAATTAATTTCTATATAATAAAAAATTTACAGAAGCCACCCCATTGTGGGATGCACTATTATAACACTTTCAACTTTGAGACAAGACTGTCTTTTCAGAATTGCTAAAACCTCAAGGGGGTTCCTCAAACCATCATCTGTGAATGCACAATGGCATCAATTAAGAGCCTCTTGAAACAACCGAAGTCACAGCATGGGGAGCAAGAGAAACTGAAAATTGCTGAGGCAGCTGCATCAGGCTATGAATCCCAAATCCATGCAAGTCCTCTGTGATCAGAAATACAGCGCTATGTATGCAGCATTTTATGCCTCAGGCAGCCACTCAGGCAGAAAACTAAATTCCTCTGCGCACATCTGAAACATAGACAGCAAAACTCCACCCATGTAGAGATAAGGCAACTAGAAATTTGATAGTAATAAAACAGTGCTAGCACAAAGGACCAACACATACACAAATTATGACAACTGCTGTTAAATATTCCATCAAAGGACTTCAGTTCTGCTCTGGCAGGAAAACACACTTGCTAATCTAACATGTTTTCTCATCTGTAGCTCCATGCTCTTGATTTGATTAAAGGCACAAGAACAATGTACCTCTATATTTGTGCACACTATCATTCTTGGATTAGTTACATTTGGGGAAAATGGTCTGCATTTATAGAACACTACCATTTGACTATCATCTAAGTAGGATTGCAAGATTAAAAATTGACAGTTCATTTAAAAATTCATTTCTAAGCACACTAGCAGCTGAAAGGATTTGCAAAAATGATACTATACAAAAGCAAATGCTTCTCAGAATTTCAAATACCTTCCCTTTCTGCAAACAAACAGGTATCTCCTACTGCCTGTCTTAAAACTTTTCCTTCCAGTGCCTTAAGGCTGTGACATAAGTTCATAGGGGCTGTGAATAGAGGTTCACACACTGCTCCTTTCTTAAACCTTTACAGAGAGTTCAACAGGAAGAACACAACTACAGTGACAAAAGGGTATTTGCATTCAACAAAATTAACATATTATCTTGTTCTCAAAAACATAACAGAAAACTTTTAATAACAGACAATAAGGTACAAGCTATCAGCTGCCCAAAATACTTTATACAGTATCAGAAGCACAGTCCCTGGGGTCTGTAACGTACATGAGGTGACAATGCTGGTGTAGAAGTGCTTTTACAGCATTTAATAAATTAAAAACTCACTACTAGTTAATCTTGAGGAGCCAGGTTGTTAAAGCAGTGTGATTCCATGCATGAAAATGGTTGTGAATGTCTTATCTACAGCCTGCATACACAAATATAGGACATGAGTTATACTTGTACTTGATAATAAGAGGTGAGGTCTATCCAAATACATGTCCTCAAATTTTAAAAATCTTCAATGCACTGAAGCTCTGCCTTGCACAGAGGATATGCTTTGTACAGAATATAAATTATTAGGAATCAAAACAGTTTTTCTTATAACAAGAAATTCTCAAGGAAACCCATCGTTCCTCTTCCTCCTCTTCTTCCAGTCATTCCATCTGATGAGACCATCACTGAGTAGGATGACCAGGATAAATTAATCTCTTCCTGAACCGCACCATAGAGCAGCCTCAAAGAATGATGGGCTTTAAGAGTAGAATTTGCTGTTACTGACTTTCTTCTCCTTTAATCTTAAGGGAAAAGACAAGGAAAATGTTAAGTCTACTAGGAATTTCTCAGAGAAAAACAGTCAACCAAATTCAATTTAGATACCAAAATTAGTGACGTATCAGCAGCAAGCATTGCAATTTTTTTCCTCAATAAATGGGAGTAAACCAGTGATTCATGCAGCTGTTCAGGACACATAAAAAAGGACAAGAATATTAAGAGTCTTGAGATCCCTCCCCTAAGAACCCTCCCCTAAGTTCTGGATAATGTACTGAACTGATAATGCAATGCTGACAATTACAACTCAGTACTGGTTTTATCTTTTGTGGTTTGTGTATCTGGAAGCATCTAATATGTTCAAGACATTTCCAGGGACATAACTTTGATGCTGTAGAAAGAATGAAGGGTAGGTTTATTTGACTGTATACACTTCCTGGAAAGCAGAAGAGAGGAATATAAAATCTTACAGGATTACATGTTTCACTGTGATCACTGAAACTGAGATGCCACTGAGCAGACATTGCACAGCTTCTGCTGGCCTCTAGTGGCTTCCAGCCCAGCCTGGCTTCTCTGCAGCCCTTCCTTGCTTCAGATGAGCTCATTCTGCCCTCCCCACTCTTTAGATACTCATTTTGATACATCTGAGGTTTCCTTACCATAGATCATGTGTAGATGGAGCTGCCTGCAAAAGGAGAATAATTATCAACCCACCTGCGGTTGCACGTCTCTTGATATATCTGTAGTTTGTGGTCATTCACACTGAATTCCTTCAGTATTGCATCTCTGTTAGGATTCCTTAAATTTGTGTGGGTATCATAAAGGAACAGCTGGTTGTTAAGCTCCTCCTGGCGCTTCCGAAGTTGCCGACATGAGGAATAAAGCTCTTCTTCACTCTCCTTCAGAAGAATATTGGGAATCAAGGCAACTTGTAAGACACACACCCCAAAGGGCACAAAATATTTATAGTTTGGGGGGTTGTTTTGTTTCTTAAATGCAGTTTAATAACTGTATTGAATGTTTTACAAAATTGGTTTGATAACATGTTTCTGGAACGTTTATGAAAATAAACTAAAACTTAGAAAGCACTGAAAAAAGCCATCAGCCCCACAATATGACCACCTATATTCTCTAGCAGGGGTGTCAGGAACATTCTAGCACAGGTCACGACCTGTGTGCATGTAATCACTTCTATAGGTCTGATTTTCCCTAATAAAGTATGTCAGTCACTTGAGGAAAAAATAGAAAACAGTGTATCATGGTGAGTTATCAGATTATAACAGTATTAAATATACTTTTTTTAAAGTTTATTTTTTGGCTATTCCATCATATTTGTGTGTTATGCAACAAACTTTCAATCCTGGGGATTATTTACTGAAATCTAGACTAAAGGTCAAAATACTGACTGGTAAATATGAGCCCTAAGAGCAGCAAGTACCCAGATGGTCAAGAGAGAAGGACAGCTCCTGTATTTCTCTGTCTGAGTTTCTGTTGTTGCATGTGGCCCACAGTAGAAGGTCTCAATATATTCCACAAGCATAAAACAATCATAATTATGCCCTTTAGAACTTCAAATTATTTTAATACTTCAAAACTTTGGATGCAAAAGCTGTCTCTTCAGTAACTAGAGTTACTAGTGGGGAATAGAACTGGCAGGACTGAAGTCTTAATCTTCGTATCAGCAGTGAAACAAGATACTCATTCTACAAGAAATGACATGCAATCAATAAATGTAATAAATCCAAACATTTTCAAAGGCTGCATTCTAATAAGACTGCCTCTTTCTGCATTCAGTCCAGATCTAGGAAAACTGATAGGTTACCAACACACCCAGGGAGTTTCACTTGCAGGAACAAGATCCTTTCCTAAACCTTCTTTTTCCTCCTGAAACATATTCCTACACAGTCATGGGTTGAAGCAACTGAAACATCCTCACTAGTATGCTACTGATTAAGATTTAAAAAGTAATTTATTTAATTTTTGTTTGTAAAGCAGTAGGAAACTTGTATTCCCAAATCACAAAGGAAATGCAGATTGCTAATTACTGATTTGCAGGTGTAATCATCAAGATGCATATGTACTACTATTAGTTCTTGTAAATAAATGTATCCACAAAGGTAGACCTTAAAACTGCATTTAAGAATGTCCACTTCAATCTTTATGTCAAAAACATATACACCACTGAGGCTGATGGTAATCAGAAAATACTGAAGATACACACTTTCTGAAGGAATTAAATCAATTTTCAAGCAAATAAGACATGCTTCTAAATGCAACAACCACCTCAGTGTTTCTACAATATCAAGAAAACTGTTTAACTTCTACAGGAACTGCATAAGGCCCCACAAAATAACTCTCAAATGTGCATGCTTACATCTACAATATTTTTGCTTCTTTTTTCCTGAGAAATTCCACAGCCATCTGTAATTCCTCCTTATAATTTTGTATTTCATCTCCAAGTGTACGCAGATGGGCTCTGTATATAAACAGGCCTGTTATTAAATGGTATCATTTTATGGACGGTCATCATTTTTTAAAAAGAGGCAGAACAGAGTCAGCCTTGATCTTTTCTGGTGCTTCCTGAATGATCTGGCAGAAGTTCTAGAGTTGATAACTCTATGGCAAGTCTGGGTTTGTTGCAGACTGCCAAACAAAAGCGAAAATTTGTGAAAGTACTGCTTCCCACTGCATTACCACACAGAGGCATCAGACATTGTAAAATACAAAGCTGAGCTGCATCTTCATTTGGCTTAACAAGCAGAAGGGGCTTCTAGAGTGTGAAACATGCTACGGTCAAAGGGCTCAGTCTGACAGATTGGGAGACACACTGCTGCTATGAACATCCCTGTTAGAGCTGCTCCTGCCCCAGGCAAATAGTGATCTGAATTCCTGAAGAGAAACCACGGCAGGAGGGGTTCCCAGTGTACCCACAAGTGATGTCCATGCTCAGCATTAGGCAATGGTGAGTTGCTGTGAGTTTTCTCAAAGGCAGCAAGCCAAAAACCAGCAGTTTACCCGGCCTCCTCTATCAGATTCGTGTCCATGAAATATGAACAATTTAAATATTATCTTAAAAGGACACAGCTCTCTCGTTTACATGCTCCCCCCGCCCCTTGTCTCAGTTCCCTGCCCTCAGGAACCACAGAAAGAATGTACCATGGCTGTCAAACACTCATTGCACAGTCATTTTACATCATGTGTTTGAAGGTGGCTTTGTAAGAACCTCCACAGAGGATGTTTGAAATAGGCTGCCACTCCTTTGGGAAGAACAATGTGACTGAACTCAGCCACTTCCAGTTCAGTGTATGCAACTGCAGGTACAAACCCCTTCAGAGACGTTATGACTTACAGTTCCCAGAATTTGGTGTTTTAGTCAGAAAAACAATGTACACTGATGTGAAGTGCAGTGTAAGCCTGGATGGTTGCAAAAGGTTACAAATAAGAAGTTGATTTTTTTTTTTCTCTGAATCTGAAGGGAGCTGGAAAGCACCCTGAAATAGCCACTTCCCAGAAGAACTTTTGAACTTTCATCACATGGCCTCTATGCAAGTGTATTTAAATTACATAAAATATTACTGAGAAAGAGTCTGAGAATAATCCTGCTTCAAATCAAGATATGCAACAGCACCTTTGGAACACCAACAAACACCATTCAAAGATCAGTCACTTTAATGCCTGGCTTCATGAGAAGGCTGCATCATCATTCTTCCCCTATGTGTTTTAAATTTCAAGTACTTCAAGTAAGTGTTTTAAAAAGGCTTAAAAGATGCAGATTAGCACTTCTGTAGGGACCAGATATATCCAACACTTGATGGGTTGTTTATTTTAATGAAATACTGGAAAAAGTTACTATCTTCTCTTGCTAAAGTGATTTCTTTTTATGTAGGACCTTTAAAAACAAGATTATTCTACAGAGCCAAAGCTGATTTTGGCTAGCTTTGCATGGCATCACTCAGGTAACAGGGCATGACAACGACCATGCTGTTGCTGCAAAAACTAGTGGAGGTAATGATGCTTTGTTTATGCATTATTTCTTTTAACAACCATGTAATCTATCCACCCAGAAGGAGAGTAACTCAATTTGTGCTATTTGGCTTCCCCAGTACCTGCAGAAGAAATGCCTGACGATAACACAGAACAGAAAACTAAACAGACACAGAACAGAAAACTAAATCCTCAGTGCCTGGTTTCCAGAAGGTACTGATAACATATATGCTAAGGGGGGAAAAAAAAAAACAAACAAACAAACAAAAAACCAGTGGTTCTCACCAGAACTTGCTGCATTTCACAGTGAACCAGAAGCGAGGCCAGCTCTATATCCTCACTG
This sequence comes from Pachyramphus minor, assembly GCA_013397135.1. Classification (NCBI taxonomy): domain Eukaryota; kingdom Metazoa; phylum Chordata; class Aves; order Passeriformes; family Tyrannidae; genus Pachyramphus; species Pachyramphus minor. The sequence continues at coordinate 386,061 of VYXB01008628.1, read as the reverse complement.
TAGCCGTTCTTTAGAGGGACCGCCCTGAAACCTGGAGGGCGGGGGGAACAAACACAGAGGGCAATTAGAGCCAAGGCAAAGGGTCATGTGCAGTCACAAAAAAGGTGCACACAGCCCTGAGGGGATTCTTTGTGCTCAAATGCTCCACTGCTGAGAGCAGGCTTGGATATGGCAATTAGAGAGCAGCAAAAGGCAAGAATGGCAAAACTGAGAAACTCATCATTTCACGTGCTCTTGAGAACCAAAGCAAGAGTAAGCTGGGTTCGTAGAGGAAGGAGGGAGTCCAGCACCACAGAGGAAGTCACAGTACAACAATGCTGAACAGCATCTTTCTGACACAGCCCCTCATTGTAACCACTGATCCTACCTGATTTGATTCCTTTGATGGGAAAAGTGGCGTGTGCTAAGAAATTGGGATCACTGAACATGTCCTCCTCGTAAACAACAAAGCGCAGAAACGCCAGGTTTGGATCGTAAATCTCAAATTTCACCTGCTCTGCACAGGGAGCCCAAACTGGGTTCAGGCCATTGTCATCTGTAAGAAAAGGGAAACATTTGCAGTATAGAACAGTAAATTTACCTCAGTCACACATATGGGTATGTATCCCAGGACATTTCCTAAGATACAAAGGCCCAAAAATCCTATTTACCATCTGTCTCATGTTGTAACCTTGCTTCAGAAGGTTTGTATTTGTTTACTTGCTGGGGGAGATAGGAGGAAACTAGGCAGGGATGAAAATCCAGTAAGGAAAGCTATTATTTGTGTTTAACCATATAAAGCCGCCCCCCCTTTTTTTTCCCCTTGGGAAAATAAAAAAGCTAATTAACAGCTCGTATTCATAAGCCTCAGATTCCATATATGAGCAAAAAAAAGCAAGAAAAGCACTACCTGTACCCTGGCCCAGGGTACATGTAGCCATGCACAGGACACCAACATTTGGTATATGTGACACAGCCAGGAAGTTTGCTCTCTAAAGTCTTGGTCACTTCCCATAAAAAGTTGAAACCATAACCCTCTTCTCTGAAGTACCAAAGAGCCACAATGCACATTCTTGCTCCTGCTTTTGTGTTTATTTTCCACTGGTATCACTGGTTTGGATAATCAGAACCAAAGCCTGTTGTTTCCCAGAGGAAAACTGCTGCATTCAGAAATATTAAATGGTAAAATATGAAATGGCTGAGATATTGCCCCATTTCACTTAAATGAAGCCCATTTACAAACACATCCCTTGTCCAGAACTCCCTGGGAGTGAGCTTTGATCAAACTTCTCTTGCATTGCAAGTTATACTATTTTATAGCCCTATACACCCAAGCTGTCTCCAAGGGGGTGCCAGTCTTAGAAGCTGAGTTTAAATAAACATAGTCTGGATCTCACAGTAGTAACTCACTATTTGGGCCAGACTTTTGGGAGCTGACTAGCACTGTTGGAGGCACTATCAAGACAGCAATTTTTTTTAAATTATGCAAATACACAAACTTATGCATAGGCAAAAACATAACAGAATGGGACTTCTGTTTCTTCCAAACTGTAACAGTACTATTTTTTCAAAACTTGATATACATTGAAGTTTCTCAAATTAACTGGCAAGCAAGAGGAAAAGACTGTATGACTTAACAGTGCAGAGTAACACTTAACCTACTCCTCCCTATAGTATAAGTTGCTGGCCAACTACAGACAACATAAATACATGGTCACCCCCTGTCTACTCACTTTATGTAAGTACACTGGAAGTATAACCACATCCCTACAACACAGAAACCCACAGATACTCACTCACAACTGTTGTCTTGAATTTGGTGTTATCATATTCAGCCCCACAAATTTCAACCTCCACAAAGGGACAAGCGATGCTTCTGCCAAGTTTGGGGAGATGACGAGCACCTAAAACCTGCAAAAGCAACTGTAAATTATAACCACCTCCAGAGGAAACTTGGCAGCATTATTTCTGAACAGAAGGCATCCTACAGAACTAGAGGGGGAAAAAAATCCAGAAGATTGTGGAAAAGCACACTCTCTCTTTCTTGAATATGTTTGCATGTATTAAACATACTATTTGTGCAACCAATAACCATTGTTTGGGTAACCCAGTGATTTTCATTGTAAGATACTGTAGCTGACATTCATTACACACAATATGCAGTTCCAGACCAGGTCTTTAGCATAAGTTTTGTCATCTTTCTTCAGTCTTTATTACATACCTATTTCTAGACATTTCTGCTTTGCATTCACAGCCCCTGTTTAACTTGTCTTTAAACTGTAGTGAAAAGCAGTTAATGTGTTTCTTCTTTCTCAGAAAACATACTTTAAAGGACATGTCTTACTGCATAGCAACTGAGAACACATACGAGTTCAATCCCTGTTTGGCACTATGTCAACGTGGCAAAATTTTCATATGATAAACCCATCTCTCAAAGAAAAATGAGAATGAAATTCAGATTAAGTCATAGTGTATTAAATATGATCAAGGGGAGATCAGCTTACTATTTTTTTTCTGCTTAGTTTCTATATTTCATTATAAATACCTTTCTTCCACACTCAAAATCTCCTAACTAGTTAGTCTGCTGCAAAACAATCTCCAATAGGACCCTTCTATTGAGAAGTCATTAGGTTGGAAAAGCAAGTTAGTTCATTTGGAGTTTTTAGTAACAACCATAAAAAGATCACCCCAGGATTGTGTTTTCAGTCCTAAAACATGTGCTTCATTAGCATGATAAAGATATATATTTCTTTTTAGGAAACCAGTGAAGCTAGTTTTATTCTCAAACACACTGACATTTAAAAACAGTATTTTGACAATCTGTCAGATCTTGCTCTGAAACATAATAGCTTTATTTTTAGTTTTATAGATATTTATGACTGGTAAAAAAACCATAATTTACAAAAGAGATTTACCCTCACTGTCATAATCATCTGCAATTTCCTCTTTGAGTCGTTTGGCATTGGGTCATATTCCTCGTTCCTCATGCTCTCTGGCTGCAGGACGTAGCCAGTGCGTCCATTAAGTGAAAACAAGGCATGGTTCAATTGCATGTATTTATCTAGGGAGAGAGTTAAACAGTCATAACAGAAAATCCCAACTGGAATAAAGCCAAGGAAATATCAGGACCAATGGCTCCTCTCTGCAATGCTTTCTGGTCACCCCTTTATCAGAAAGAGCTGGAAAGGCAGGTTCAAAGACTCGGGTTCTTCAGTAACTCAAACTGACAGGCTATTTTTCATCAACTTTAATTCCCAAAGCCCCATCTCCATCCACAATTAGTTTCCTATCAATGTGTCATAAGATAGCTGGCCCTCACCAGAAAGTGGAGTCCAGCATTCCCTGTGGCTGAACACCTATTCATACACCTGAAACATACTGTAAATATCTCTGCTTGCTTATTACAGAGAGATCAAGGTGAAATAAATCTTTGAGAGTTTAGGGCTAGTTTGGCTCAGAGACAGGGAGACCAAAATCTCCAAAAAATGGAGATCCATTTTTGAGGGCCAGCTCTATAAGGCGATCCACACGTTGAAAAGCAAACTTCAGTTCTTCCACATCCCTTCCAGCAGGGAAGTACAAATAAACAGGACAGTGACTAGAATGGCAGAAGGGCCAGAAAGGAGCTTGTTCATGGTGAAATGGAAGGTGGGTTAGATCCCTCTTCAAAGGGACAATTACCTGGAGTTTGGAAGTTAAGAGCCACCATCTGGGAGCCACAAAGCCAGAGGCGAAATGGGTCGTAGTTGGATGAGTCGACCCTCTGTCCTTTAGGATAGACACGTGTCAGTCCCTTCAGGTTGTATTTCAACAACTCAACTGGCTTTTGCTTCACAATGTTCTCTGCCTTGGTTTCCACAAAAGAACGGATTTCTTTGAAATCAGGATTGTCTACACAGGGGTGAGGAAGAAAAGTGGTTACCAAAGGAAGAAAGAAGTTGACATTTATCCTGTATTTTTACCAGCACTTTGTTTTACTTTGTTTTGCTTTGTCCTTTAATGCAATAATTGGCACTGTTTTCAGGCAGACACAGCAAATTGGTTGAGAATCAAGTCTGAAAGCTGAAATTGCCTGCCTGCCACACGCTTTGCAGGAGGGCAGATAAGAGCCCATAGTCACGTCCTCATCTCATCATTGCTAATAATGTACTTCTGACCACTACAACACATATTTAAATGAGACATCTCTTCCTGGGTTTAAATGGGGAGAAGAAAGGGCGAGCCAGGGTTGGCCAATGCCTCAAACAATGACTATAATTATAATGTCTTAACTGCAGTGACAGCTTATTAAAAACATTTGCAAAGAAACTTGAAGAAAAGGGCACATTTGCTGGCTTCTCCAGCAGCAATGACAAAAGAATGGAATAAAAAGTACATATTTCAGTATCAGATTCCACACCTGCATTCACACAGACCCCAGTTACATTATGAAGCCAGATGTAATATTAAAGACAATACCTAAATTGTCCTTGGTTTTGCTCGTTGGCTTGCAGTAGATTACCAGATCAGATAATTCAATAGCAATTAATTGATTTTTTTCCCAGTATTTCCTCCTGTTCTCCTGGAAAACATTATAAAGTTTTAGATTACAGATATGCTGAGTATCATGGTACAGTAACTCCAGGGTGTACTCTAATGTACATTCTTTGGTGCCCAGATTCCTATCTGATACTTTAGACACTTGGATAGATGTAAAGCACTTTCAGATCCAACTCAGAGAGCAGGCTGTTACCAAGTGGTTTTGGGGTTTAGTTGGGGATGTGCTTTGGGGTTTATTTTATGGAGGAGAAAGGTGTTGTTTGGGGTCATTTTTAAGCAAGGGTTTCAGTGTTTTCCTGATCAGTTCTGCTCAGAATCCTGGCAGCATTTTTTTTTCTTTTAATGTGGCTCTACTCATCTTATTTTTAGATATGTTCTTAACTCTGTATCTCATATAAATGCAAATGTATGCAGAAAAAAATGCAAAGGGTAGTGAAGGGTCTCTGTATTTATTTAAAATTCTGAGCAGAACTTAAGTCTTGCTAGTAACTCCCAAACAGCTAAATTCAAACCCTGTGAGCACCATTCCTGTAGTTTTCTATTTGTGCACTAAAACAACAATGTTCTGTATGGAAAATCATGGGCAATCTCGTTGACATCACCAGTACTAAACCCACTATCTACTTCCATATTTGCAAGCACCTGCTCTATGCAAGCTGAGCAACATTCCCTGCCAGCAGAGACTGGGAACTGCTGGAAGCAGCAAGACATGCCCCAAGTGGAGACATTTGGGCTGGAGGTTTTTCAGACGCAAGAAGCTACTACAGGATAAAATATGTTAGAAGAGTTCCATACTGAACAGTAATTTGGCACAAGAGATGATGAAGGAGCAGCTATTAGTAAGCCTTCCAAACGAATTGTCTCAACAGGACAAACATAGGAAGAATGAAAATCAAAACTAGGGAGGCATAGGTTTCCAGACTGTTTCACTGAAACATAGATTATGCATTGAAATCTAAGAAAAGCAAAGAGGAACACAGTATTTAGATTTGGAAATAACCTTGGGGAAAAGCTGTACAAACCTCATTGTACTCAGTGATCCACCACAGTTTCCCAGACGTTGCTTAACAGTAATCAGAGCTCCAAACAGCAAAAGACCATGTCTACTCATGTCAAGACATAACCCTCTAGTGATAACCAAGCAGGAGTGCTGGCAGTGAACAACCACTCCTGGGAGCATGGCAGGGTCAGTATTGAGCAGAGATGACAAGATACATGAAGCTTAGTTTTAGATCTTATGTATGACAGACACTGCCCAAACCCAAACTAATTTAGAAAAAAAACAAACCTGTATCACATTGCAGCACAGTGTTAACTCACTATGACTTTTCCTTCCCCAAAATTCAGCCTGTTAACTGTACTGGCTAAAAGGGCCTTTCCTCATCTTTATCCCCTTCCCATGTAGCAGTCTATAATGTGAACTTTCCAGAGGCCATGCTGTGAGGAAAGCCTCCCAGCTGACAAGATTGAATTTTGAAGCATCTTTGAACACAGAGTGTTTAATACTTCTCCAACTGTACAGAGAGAAAAAGCTGCCAAGCTCCTGAAGAGCCATTGTTGTACCATAAAAAACATTCAATTTAGAGACACTTCTTCTAGGTCGTGCTTCTCTTTTTCTCGTTTTTATTTTTAAATGAAAGCCTGGGCACAAGAACCTTATCTCTCCTCCCCCAACAATAGGTCAACAGCTCCTGTTGCTTCTCCCCTTGCTGAATTTGCAGCCCTCTGCTTCAGACATCAACTTGCCTGCTATAAATAGGATTAGGACGACCCCCAGAGCATTACCACTCCATATGACAGATAAACAGCATGAGCCAACGTGATATTGAATCACATTTTCCATCACCCACTTAACAATAAAAAGTGAATAAAAGCAACAAAGAAAAGAGTGTAGTTAAGCATAGCCACTGCAAGGACTTTTTGGTCATGTCAAAGACTTCTTAAATACTAGAAAACATGACAGGGAGGTAAATTAGAGCATCAGAACAGGAAAAGCAAGTGTTGAAGAATGTCTTCAAGTGGTAGTAGAGGAACATAGAAGCTAAACTCCTTGAATTTGTAGGCAAGTATTTGGAAATATTACTATTAAAGAACTGGGAAATCTAGAACATGCTTATTAGTTACAAATAAATAAAATATTAGCCAAATAATACCCTATCAGTGCACTCACTGGGAACCAGTTAGTAAAGAAGATTAGGAAGAGTTTAGGGAATGGCAGCTCAGATTTCACACATGTCAGTGAATTCACAACTCTGAACAGAAGAGTCTGATATCTGACTTTCTGCTGCTTAGTGTAACTAGATGGAACATTGTAATGGTATCTACTTTGGCCTATTAAGCACCTTCACTGAGGTGCAGGGTGCAACACAGTTACTTTGCTGAAAAACTCCTGTTAACATAAATTTACTTAAAATGCTCACTGACACACCATTCCCCAAAGATTTTATGGAACAAGATTCAGGGTATCAATAGAATGTACAGAAAGCAGCAACATGCCTGGGAACAAAGGACCACATTTAGTATAGAGCAGCTAAAGACAAAAACTGTTGTAAATTTATAGCAGTACATCATAAAAAACAACAGTGAATGATTTTTTTTCTCAATACCTCTTCTGCAGTTTTCCAAGTGATTTCACGGATACTTTGGTACCATTCAAAGAGCTCTTCTACTTTATCAGTTGCAAACTCAACACAAGGATCTTCTGGATTCTTGGGTTCCAGAATGAAGACAAAAGGCTTGTTGTGCTTCCCTTGTGGCATTTTCACTGTCAGGCAACACAGTAGCAAGAAATTTATACTGAAATCCAACAGTTCTTTTTCTAAGCTGTCGCTGTTGATTTATGGCAACAGTTAACCTTGTAAAGTTTCAATGTATGAACTGCATTGGCTAAATTAATACAAGTAGAGGGTTCAGGTTTTTAGTGGAGTTTTGTTTGGGGTTTTTTTTAATCTTTCTTCTAAACATAAGAGTCTACTCAACACAGAAAGCTCAGGAGAGTCCACATGTGAGCATCAGAAAGTACATACCAACGTTGTACGTGTTGAGCACCAGAATGCCACGGCACAGAGAGCCCAAGGGGTTGTCCTCAATAATCTGAAAAACATGAGTTGAATCTCACCCTAAATATTCTCTTGAGTCAACGTGCACAGGACATTAACAAAGGATAAACATGCACCATTAAATCTAACCTCCGTTTCACTGAAAGCATGTCCACTGGCAAGTTTAAAAGCCTGTTTTTAAAAGCCTGTTTCCATATCAAAAACTTCTTATTTTGATAAGAGAGAATCTCTTCAGTGAGAGTAGTCAAAAGGAGGAGTGCAGCTTCTGACCTAACACAACTGCTCATTTTTCAAGTCTGCTTAAGGTTACAATGACCGGGAGGGAGGAAACCTAATACTTGTGTTTTCCTTCAAAGACTCCTGGAAAATCACTGGAAGTGCTTCAGAACAACAAAAGAATTCAGTGTTTTATTTTTTAAAACTCAAAAATGTCAAAACTGATCATTGTGAAATTCTGTTTTCTTTTGTTGAAAAGCTCTTTGTCCAAGACACTGGACCATGTTTTTTAGATCTTTTGACAAACACTGTAGGGGTTAGTCATGCATAAAAACTAAAATAGAATGTAAAATAGTTAGTAAGATCTGTTTGGACACATAGTTTTCTTATTTGCAAATATTAAGACAGTAACTATACAGGAAAACTAGTTAAAAGTTTCAGACATGTTATTGTTTAGCCAAACTATCTGAAAAATCTAAAGTGCTATGACTTTCATTAACAGGACATCATCATAATCTCCTAAAACCTCCCCAAATCAGCCATCTCCTTAAATAGTTTTCTATGAGGGATGTCCTGACAAAAATATTCAGCAGCAGAGAACAATGAAAAATGCATTCATCTCTCTGTTTTGTGTTCTCTCAAACACACCATGCAGAGTTGTGAGTCCATAAACCAGACTTCCACTTCCAGGAGGCAGCCAAGGAAATGTAGTGGACAAACTGTAACCCTCACCTGACTCTCAAGCTCAGCAGAGTTATCAGACGACATGTCTTCAACATAATTAGATGGAAAATAATGTTGGATTTTTTCTCCATAATCCCCCTTCCACCTGAGTTTAAACAGAAAAGTAGAGAGAGAGAGAAAAAATAGCTAGAGAGCTTCAACAGGCCATTAATGAAGCAATAATCCCCAAGAAATTGGTCATTAATACCCCATACTAGCTTGTCTAGCTGGCTATCACCAAAATATAAATGATGAAGTAGCTAAAAGCTCTAACAAAGTGATCATTAACTGTACTAACAGATGATTTCAGAGGGATTACAGTTACTGTAAACTGCAATTAATGACTTAAGAGGCTTTTTCCCCCTCCAGTACTAAAAATACTATTATGTGGTTGATTACCCTGTAGAAACTACAGGGAAACATTAGATTCCCAAGCTTTCCAAGCAATTTACAAGCCAGCTAGAAAAGAAAACCTGTTATGAAAGGAGACTGTACAGAGAACTAAAGAAGGTGGGTTTGATTCCTCAGAAGTGCTTAGCAGAGCAAGGACAGAAACAGAGCAACGATTACAGTGGTAATGGGTGAGTGACTCCCCAGAATACACAAATGTTTGGGAAGGAGGAAGGTAGCAAAGGAAAAATACTGGATACACCAGGTAATGGAAGTTCTTGAGGCTGAGGTTATTGCTGTGAGATAGAAAAATGGAAAAGACATGAAAGGAGACTTGAGGATGAGGGAGTTTTGTGAGTTTTTTTAATACACTGGCATTAAGATTTATAAGGCCACAGTTAATAAGCAGCAATCAGACAACTGGCAGTTTTTTTAAACTACTACTCAAAGCTCATTTTTTTTCCTCCATCTAGTAAGTCACCAGAAGTTCTCCCACAAGGAATCTTTGTCCTTACCAGCCTCCAGTTTCCTTTGTGACATTATGAATTAAAGCTCCTCGAGAGAAGCTCAATTCATCACTCCTTTTGGCTCTGTAGTCATACAAGGCTTTCACTGTTCTCTGAGGCTTTAAGAGAAACAGAGCAAAGGGGTCATCTAAGGGGACAGGTCATAAAATAATCAATAATCCAATCTTAAAAAAAAAAAAGGAATGGATTATTTTTTGGTTGCAACGATGTTTAGAAACAAAATACAGAAGTTCCAGAGTGACATCTGTTGGTGGAAGCAAGTGATGCTACTTTGTTAATCCTCAAGTATCAGCTTAGGAAAAAAGGAAAAAGAAAACAAAAAACCAAAGAATCTCTCTTTTATGGCTGCTGAGACATAATTACAGTAGAATAAAAATAAACACAAGAAACCTCATACAGTGGCATATCAATCCTCTATTTTTAACCCATGTATTCATAAGCATTTGGAGTTTGTAGGCTTTAGATGCCTGCAAAACCTTCAGTTCAAAACCACATCACCTATCCTGCTGGTCAGATTTCCTTTAGGAAAACAGGCAGTTTTAGCAGGATGAGCAATTCCTTTATCTTGAATTTACTCCTACTACCCAAATTCTTCAGAAGCAATGTAAGTTCATTGGCCAAAAAGACTAAAAAGAATTACACTCACAAAATTTACAAGCAGGTGGTTTTTGTGAGAATTTACAAGTAGGTAGGAATTACAGACAAGTAATGTTTGCTGTGCCACTTGTTTTTAAAACAAGATCAAGCAGCCTAATGCTTTCAATTCTCTTTTTCATCACTGCTAGCAGGAAACAAACAAGTCCCATAACTTTCAGAAGTCTATAGTAAGTGTGAATAACTTTCTTTAAGCATACCACTGTGGGGGTGATTTCACTGGGTTCCACATACATCTTGACATCATAGAGGGAATTAATATCTTTTTCCTAGAAACAAGACAGAAAAAAAAAGGAAGTTTCAGAAATCAAAAATTATAAAAGTACTTAATGTTAATAGAACATTCATTGCTGAAACCACCTTTTTGACAACACATAGGTAAAGAGAAGAGGAGGGAAGCCAGACACCTATGTTTTGCTCATTTCTATAGCTGAACATTCCTCAACATGAGTTTGTTATTTAATCTCTCTGTGCCTCAGTTTAATGAACAGTAAAACCCAATGAAATAGCAATACCTCACAAAGGTATCTCTTAAGCAGTCTAATAGCTTTTTGGTTGTGAGTATCCTTTTACGTACAATCAGGAAAGAAATACCTACACCATGATTTCTGTGTTACAGTACTTTAGTACTAATATTGGTTTCACTATTTGATAAAAATTCTAAAACAATATACAAAGTCATCTTTTTCATTTTATTCTGTCCTTGTGATTCCATTTGAACCTGGTCCTAAGACATAGAGCCTTTGCTATAGGCAGCATTATAAAAAAATCCTGAGGTCTAAAATCTTTTTAGTCCCTTTTAGTCTCCCCAGAGGAAACAAAATCCCCAGGTTTTGGTTTCCTCAAACATGCCAGATACCTTTTCCCCACAGATACATATCTGAGAAGAGAAGACAGCACCTCAGGTTTTCCAAAAGCCTCAGCAAAGCTCTCCCATAATGAAACACATCCACCCAGAAAGGAGACCTTTATCCTCAGCTAACTCCTAGTTTAGTCAGCGGATAGATCTCTTGGGGAGACTTTGCGAGAGAAATCAATATAACCATCTCAATTTCACAAAGAACTACCTGCTTGACCTCCCCCAGAGCTGATCTACCTCAGCCAGACTGAACCCCAGCCCCCAGGCCCCTGGCAGCACCCCCTCTGTACCGTGCAGTAGCGCTCCAGCAGCTCCTCCGTCACCGGGTACCGCAGTTTCATCTTCCTGTACAGCCGGTGCTTCTCGTAGTATGTCACCAGCTCCACCAAGCTCTCAAAGTAGGCCGAGGTTCCCAGCACAAAGTGCCGACCCTCTTGCTGAATTCGGAAGTGCTTCACCTTCCCCTCTGCCCTGCGGGACAAGGGCAGGTGCTGTGAGAGGTGTCGGAGCTCGTGGTGAGGGCACCGGTGCCGTGCACGGGACCAAACCTGCCTCATGCACCTTAACCATGTGAAATGATTTCTCCCCCTAACAAAGCCTCTTTCATTCAAATCCAATTACATCCACATCCATTGCCTGATTAAATTCAAAAAAACCGTTCTCGCTTTTCTACAACGTACAGAACCCTGGGACAAATCCATGGTTTTGCTTAGATTAAATTTCTGTACTTTTTTCCCCCTACAGAGAGGTATTTTATCACCTTCGTACTAACACCAATGTCTCTGATCAGACTGAGAGTCCCTCTGGAATCCACCATTGCTGATTTGGTCTGTAATCACCAGACACACTCCCTTCAAAATGAGTAGCTGTCTCTTCCTTATAACCATCTTGATAACTACAGAAATCAATTTTGGAAGAAAAAAAGAAATCTCTTGTGCTTGAACACAAGGTTTGTGTTTGCATTGATAACAGCAAAACAATCCACTGACAACCATCCCACCTAGAGAAGATGGTTTGTGTTTGCACAGATAAGAGTAAAACCATCCTCTGATAACCATCCCACCCACGAAGAGCCCTTTTGAGGCTGCTGAAGTTTTGGTACTTCTTGTTTTCCCCACTGTGAAATGTTTTTATTGAGATGCTACACAGCTCAGTTACTTCAACATCCACCTTGGTAACAGCAGAAAGCTTCAACCTAAAACTACATAGGAGGCTGGGGAATTTTGGACATCTTCAATACACAGTAAGGCATGTAAATGAGCAATTTGGTATGTTGCTAAATTATGCATTTTCAGAGAAATGCAATTTGATCTGAAGGCACAATGGAGAACACCACAATTCTACACAGTTTAATCATGTTTTTCCAAGAGCCACAGTTTCAAAACTATTTTCCCTGGTGAGAAAAGCCAACAATTTCACTTTTACATTTCTTTTCAGTTACATGACAGGTCAGAATTTCTAGGGGATAAGGACATAGAATCACTGATGAACCTGCACCAAAGGAAACTTCAAAATAACAACATCTAGCAAGGGGTGTTAAAGAAGTGAAGAAGGGCTATGCACAGTTCTGTATGAGAAGAAAGGGACAGCTGGTGCTCAAACTGCCTTTATAAAAGCATAAAAGTTTATGCCAGTCACAAATTAACTCTTGTATTCCCATTCTTGGATCTGCTGCACAAATCAATTACTCAAATGCTAATTACTCAGAGTTTGAAAGCAAGAATACCATGACTCTAAAGAGACCACTATTTTTTTAAATAAGAAAAACCAGAACATTGTTGGGCTACTAGGTAAGGTCTCTTTGTCCTTTTCTTACCTGAAAGTCATGGCAAACGAGTCAGGTTCATCTCTCTTCCTAATGAGAAAGGCTCCATCTCGAGGAATTCGCATCAGCATGTCTTCTGCCTCGCCCCGACTCAAGTTGCTGTAGTACCAACTACAACAGATAAAAACCAACATGGACAAGGCATTACAAGGCTTGTCAAATGCCATTCAGGGAGAATAACAGTGTTATTAACGAGAGAGTTTCAGACATTGTAAGAAAAATTATGCATTAGATTGTCCCCATCTTGCCACCTATGACAGCAGCTTATTACAAAACATTGCAACACGGAAGCTTGTTTTGGAAGAAAGCAAAGCATATAGCAGTACACCTTGTCTGTCTCAAATCATAAAACATAAATCTGCATTTCTTCCTGAAACAAAGACACTGGATCCTACTTTTAGTCTGCTATTCCATTTTCAGGAGTTTATTCAGTTTTGACACAGCAAATTTAAGGTAAAGCCCAAATAGAGACAAAAGAAAGACACCAGACATTTTAATTCTTTTCTTAAAGCTTGATTTTATCTTCTCTGTAGGGATGGACCTATCTTGACTCTAACATGCCTTCAGTGAAGCTGTGGCCACGTATACTGGCAGTATATCCCTACCTTATTCAGAAAGGCAGGAAAGTCTGACCCTTAAACTCTACCTTCGCCTCTCACTGGCTTCCAAAGTTACCTATGGGTGCTCAGTGACTCCCAGATCCCAGCAGAACAAAAAAAAAAAAGAAGTTTAGTCACAGATCAATATTTTACATGCAAAAGAGATCTATTTTTCTCACTGTAAAAGAAACCCAACAGAACAAAGGGCAGTGATTACAGTGTTCTGTCAGCAAACAAGAAAAAGCTCTGCCCAGGATCTGCGACAGGCAAACACCAGCTGGAAACAAACACCAAGCTGTACTAGTTCCTACCACAGGGGGTGAAGTCAGCCTAACCAACTTTGACAGGGGTGAGGTGGAGGGCAGGATTAGGAAAACGTAACTGTTTGGGCTCACTGCCCTAGTAACAGTTTCCAGATGGCACAGACCATGACCACTTAGTTGCCAAACCACAGCCAACTACTAAATATCTAATCCAACCCACTGGGTGTTGTAAAACACTGAGCAGACAAAGAAGGAATTGGCACATTTCCACAGCATTACAGTTCTCACTGATTTTCCTAGCTGCTGCTAGTAAATTGCTTTCCCAATGACTGCTCTTTGTTGTACCACGTCCTCACAAAGTCAGCAGTGTTACTCGGGATCTTTCAGGGATGTTTATTCCTCCAACTCCCAGGGACAAGCAATAGTTCAAGTGTGCTCCTGAACCCAGGGAATTTTCTATGCAAAAATCCAAGATCATCTGAAAACAAGGCAAAGGACCCTGACAGAAACGGCGGTGCTTGCCTTCTGCTGTACGTACTCTTTATTCTCGTGAGGGCTGGGATTAGGCACAGCATCCGTCAGGCGCAGCTCAAACTCAGCACAGCGCAGGTGGGACTCCTTGTAGTGTTGGATGAGATCATAGATGCTGTCAAAGGTGAGGTTGTCTGTCAGGTAGTACTTCACAGTGTCCCCATCGCTCATGGAACGGATCCGGCAGTGCTGGACTCTCCCTGACCTCCTGAAGAAGGGAAGGAGGGCGTAAGGAAAACACAGGGTTTTTTAATGCAGATTTTCTTCTTTGGAAGCCCTTTCCCACCCATTCCTGGCCAACTAGTTGGTGAGCTCGTGAAGAGGGAAGTGTCATCTTGTAAAACAACCAAAAAAAACCTCAACAAAAATGCTGACAAGTTAGACTATAGGTCCAAAATAATAATTTTCAACTGACAATTGTTTACAATTTGTCATAAACTTGTTCTGCAAAATTTGTTCTGACAACTCTCTGGGTCAGAAATCCATCTGACACTATTCCTTATAATGTCCGAACCAGAAGGGGAAAAAACCCAAAACAAACAAACAAACAAAGCAGGCTAGGAAAACAAACAAACAACCAAAAAGCCAACCTCAAAATTTTTTATTATTTTCCTCTAGAGGATTCTTATATTGGAAAGATCAATCTCTGATAACAAAGGTACACTCATGAAACTACCTTTTCAGTGTAGAAACCAGCATTTTATCCCTAAAAGATCTAATTTAGGCCCATTCATTGAGGAAATAACAAATCCTGCCAAAACAGTAAAAAAGTTGAGGATTGGGGGAAGAATCAAGCCAGTCAGTCCTCTCCTGACAACTTTAAAGCTTCAAATAAAGACTACTCTGCCAAAATGTGCTATGTCACACTCAAGCTTAATTTAGAAAGTACTCTTTCCCAATCCCATCCATAACATTTGAGTATTGTTCCTATTTTTCTCAGCTATAAATACATATTTTAAAAATACACATATTTTTGTGCAATGCCATAAAACAAACAATCACCATACCAGAACGACAAGGTGTAATCATTAGGGAAAGCTTCACTTTCCCTAACCAGGAATGTCCCATCCTTGCCACCCATTTCAGCACAATATTCCTGGAGCAGTTTCTCAGCAGTTGTTCTCCCCCCTTTCATTTTCCCATGGAACCATTTCTCTTTTAAGTGCAGTTCAGTACGTTTCACCTCCTAGACCAGAAAATAAGAATTTTTATAATGCACTTCTAAATTTATGCTTTTGAAACCAAACACTTGCTCTTGACAAAACAAATCTCCTATTTCAGGATTTCAGCTGTTCCTAGGCCTAGCTCTCCAGCCAATCACCTTTATAGTCACCCTGCTTTACCAAGCACCACGTGCTCAACTGTGACAAATACTTTGCAAAACGGAATGAACAACATGCCCCTGTCAGAGGTGTGCTGTGTTCTAACACCACAAATATTAGTTTGTGTTGTTTAGTTTGAGAATAGCAATAATACTCCAAAGACTTTGTCAGTGTGCACATCATCATTAGCATGTAAGTACCAAAATTATATTTCATTGTCTTTGCACTCATCTTTGCAGGTCTTCAATTAACCAAGGGGAAAAGTTATTTTATTAGAAATAGGGTTAACCTTGCCAAAGAGCCTTTTATAAATGTTTTATCTCCATACTTGTTATCTGGCACGGGTCCTCTACAATTTCAACATTGGGATAAAAAATATGCATGTGTAGACACTGAAACAATCTGAAAGAATAAAAAGAACATGCTTAAACAATAAAACACAGCCATCACCTTTGATGAATCTTCATCAGCATTCTGTTCTATATCATCACTGAATGAAAGCTTTTCATCAGCAATAGCACAGTAATGCCGAGTCCATTTCTGAAAGTTGGGAGACATTGAAACCATTAACAAGAAAGAGGGAAACCACAATCTCAAAACAAGGTGTAACAATAAACAAAATACCTTCTTCCCCTCAACCACACCTGTTCAACTGACAATATTACATATATAAATATTAAGAAAATTCATTAAAATCTCCAGTATTACAGAACTGAGTAACAAACTAGCAAATAACAGAAATAATACCTGTTCTATTGTGTCCCACATGTAAAGTTCTCCTTGCTGCTTCTTTTCTTCTTTCTTGTCTTCCAAGTTCACATCAATGTCTCCCTTTGGTCCCAGTTTTTTGTGCTAAAAAATAGAAAAACGAAAAACCCCACCACATTCATACACTTGCAGAGAATCAAACATAAAATTGGTCTTAGTGTTTCAGCACACTCAGTATTACTGGAAGTAATTGCACAGCCACCTTCTGTATTACCATAACAGCAGCTGGAACACCAGGGCTGGAACTTCTTTCTTTAAATTTTAGATCTCATAATAGAGGTTAAGAAACTAGTAGAGGTATCATTCAAACAATAAAGAAACAACTGGTCTGATAACATCTTGCCATTCTTTAGAGTACAGAAAACATGAAGTGACACGTAACCAAGAAATAAGGATAAAACAAGAATCCTTCAGCAGAGAGCAGGATATAGGGAACAAAAAAATCAAAACAAAAAGAAGAGACAACAAACTAAAATGAATGGATATTTCTCACTTTTACAAGAAAAATGAGCACAAGGGAAATCTTTTATGAAAAAAGGGGGCCAAGCTCTACTTTCTTGAGAGTTCTCACAAAAACCAGTATCTCAGGGGGCCACAGGTAATATCAATTACTTAACTGCAGTTAATGATGGGATTGTCTCATATCTAGTTCTCAACTACATTCTGTTCTGCATACCCTACTGCTGGCCCATTTCAATTTGACAGGATTATCTCAAAAACCTCACAGGCCAGTAAAGTAGGAGTTGCCTCTGACTGTTTACTGACAACATTTTCCAAACAAAAGCCAAACAATACAACCAGTTCACTGGCAGGTGCTGATCTATTTAAAGACTCTTCAATGTTGTTTTAGACAGCACTGAGTGTTATGGATGTTCTCTTGTGTGCACTCACAGGAGTCTGCAATTCCCTTTAAATCAGATCTGTCAT
This sequence comes from Pachyramphus minor, assembly GCA_013397135.1. Taxonomy (NCBI): domain Eukaryota; kingdom Metazoa; phylum Chordata; class Aves; order Passeriformes; family Tyrannidae; genus Pachyramphus; species Pachyramphus minor. The sequence continues at coordinate 368,880 of VYXB01008628.1, read as the reverse complement.
GTTATTAACCATGTGCCTGTGCGAGTCCCCTCTGTGCTCTGCAAGGTAAAAACAAACAGTCTGGAGGGAACAAAAAAAAGCCAAAAACTTTAGCACAGAAATTTTGCACCTTCTAATGGGATGCTACTATTTCCAGACTTACCTAAGCTGGATGCTTATACCTTTTTACCCTTATTTCTTCTGTTCAGAAGTTTAATACATAGGATGCAGTACTGTTAGAGAGCCAGAAAGCTGAGGCATGGACAAAAGTGATTATTGTTTTACGACAGAAATCATGAGCAGCTCTCAGATTCTTCACCTAATACTGCCTTTCAAAAAGTTCTACTGTGGTTTCAGTCTGAGAAATAGTATTTCTGGCTCCTGCTCTTGTATTCCTATTTTATTTCCCAGCACACAAAGCAAGCCTACCTTGATGATGATTTTCTCTTTCAGCTGGGTTGGTGATGGGAGCTGATCTGCACTGGCTTCAACAGGCTTCACTAAAAGCTGATCCCCAAACACCTCCTTGAACACTTTGGCCATGTGTCGCTGCTGCTCCACACTACAGTGCTCCTCGATGGACAGAATGACTGGGTATCTTTGATGGAGAAAAACAAGATGAATGAAGACAATTTCTTATTCCTACAGCTGGCAAGGCCAAGGAAACAACACCTCCCTCACCCCCCAGATGAAAGAAAATATCTGAAGCAAACAAGACGACAAAAGGAAGAGACAGACGTCAAACAAATAATAAGAGATGTGCAATCACATCTCTAAGATCAGAAGGGACCTGTGGAGCTATCTAGACTAAACCCCTTCTTTGGGAAGACACCCACATTTGGCAATAATGAAGACAACTGGAATGTCATTATTCTCATATTACTTTTTGCTCTAGATTGCAGAGAAAATAAGTTCAGAAAGGGCTATGAAAAAATGCTGAAGGAAAATCAAACAAAGCTTACTCAGATGTAACAAAGGCATGATCTTTGATTGCCTGTACTACGTCATCAAACTTGATCTTTGTTGTCCGTGTCCATCCATGGTAAATGATGGGTTTCCCATCAGGACCATCCCAGCAATCCACTAGGGAAGGCAAACAGTGGAAAAAGACCAAACAGTTCCTTAAATCACTCTAGTTCTAATAAAATATTCCATTACATGAATTTATATCTCTCACAGAGGAAACTGAGCTCATTTAAGTAAGAGTAAGATAAATATGATACAACATAAAATCTTCCCAAAGCATGTGGGAATCTGGAACAAGAAGTTCTGGCAACTATGTGTCAGCCTACTAGGTTACAATAATTTTCCAAGGATAAATACAATTTCAACAAGTGGCAAGTTGAGAGCTTATGTCTTCTGTTGATTTTAACCCTGAAACTCTGAGATACATTTTGCATCAGCCAAATTGAAGAGGCAATAGCACCTAGTTTTATGAAGTAACTTGAAATAAAGTTAAACTTTTCAATAAGGAACACAAGCACATGGATAAGATGCATTCAGTACTGATGGAGAACAAATCCACGAAAGACACCAACTGATTTACAAGCAAGTTAAACAGGACGACAAGTGGCATCAAATCACAAAAATCTCTGTGTCTTAGGTTTGTCTTATTACAGTAAAGGCAAATGAACTATGTATCTATGCTACACAAGTACTCCAGTTTAAATCCTAAGCTCTCATATAGATTGAAGACTGAATTTGTGGCACACAGTGAGAGAAGATTTAGGAAGACTTTCTTAAAACTGCAAGGGAACAAGAATCAGAGGAAGTGAATGGGGCAATAGTGAGACATAAGAAAAACAATTTAAGGAATCAGTGTTCTTTATATGACTAACTTCAAATTCAGAAAACAAACTAGTTCTTGATTTCAGTTCTTTTTTCTTTCTTGGTAAACAGAGGAAACTACTTGTACAGACAGCACGTTACAAACTACTCCACAAGCTCTTCACTCACACTCAATACATCGACATCCCATTCGAAGGCACCTGATGTAGGCTTCTGTGGAGGATTCACTTCGAAGCTGGTCCCCTGTCAGGTATCTAAGGAGTAAAAGGGAAAATAAAACAGGGAGTTAATTTCAACTAGTTCTCACTCACTCACCGGGTGATATTTTGTATCCTATAATGGAGAATATATGTCAATTTTTTAAATTTTTTTTTTAAATTGTGCTGGAAGAACCAAACTCTGTTGAACCTGATGCTATCAGACTTTTGAATGGACTGAATTCTAGGAGGTTAAAGCCTCAATCTAAACATAAACCAGCTCTAACTTACATGCTTCTAGAGAGCAAATCACGGGCTTTGAATCACACCTAACCGCATCATGCTCAGGCATGATCACGCTGGAGGGATGTGGAGAGTATTTAGAGTGATACTACACCTCATACTTCAAAATACACCTGTGAGCTATATCCATATCCACTTCATTGCATTCCCTGCAATATTTTATTTGTTCATCTCTCCTCCCTCTCTTTATATCTTTTTTTTTGATTATTAATTTTTGCTAAATGAGCAAATCCCTTTCATTTAAGGCAGTTCAAACTCATCACCACATACTTTGTACAACTAATCCTGACACAAGCTCAGCAAGGCTGTTGGTGCTTGGTAAAAAGGGAAGCTCCTTGAGTAACTTAAATTTTGAAGGCAGAGAGACTAGAACAGTTTCAACTCAATACTTTTTTATTTTCATAACAGGATTCGGGGTTTCGGTTTTCTGGCTGAGTTGAGCTCAGTTATATCTCAAAGCCTCAAAGGTCTTCTGAGAAGGGGAAAAAGGAGTCCCACAAACATAATTTACCACATTTACATCACACTTTAGGAAGGTTTCACACATCCACACAGTACATTTCTGGCATAATTTACTGCCTCCTAACAGGTGTGAGGGTTGTTTGAACAGGGATAGACAACGGGACTTCTGGTAACTCACGTGTTATGAGAGGAAGAAATCCAGTAGTGGGACAAAGGATTATTCATATCCTGCACATCTATCGAATCATATTTCTCATCCCAAATACTGTTTTCTTTTGCAAACAGGTAAGCAAGGAACTACAATACAAAGAGAGAGAATTTATATGTTTGTACCATAACAACATGAAAGAAGGCCAGCAATGTAGCAAGAGAGGCCTAGAGGACCTGCCATGCAATGAAAATAGTGTGAAAGAAAAGAAGTCCATGAGAAGTACCACAAAGCACCATTATCTCACCTCATCAACAAAGAGGAAAGGTTCAGCAGTTTCTCTCATAGTGTCGTCAATAAACTTTGTCATTCGTTCTCGGACTTTACTGAGATCTTGTGCCCAAGATTCCTTCAGATAATAACAATACAGTAGAAAAGAAACTTTAGAAGTGGTGTTATTCAATATAAAAATCAAACAAGGAACAGAGAGACCTACAAACATGATATACATCTTTCTCATCTGTCTTGTTTACTGCCAATATATTTTATTGTACCCACATATCTTAAGGGTTTCCCTTATGATGTCAAAGGCAGGGAAAGTAAGATCTCCATGGAAGTACATTTATGGACTGGAGGTCCAGAAGATATACACTACATAAGCACATACATGTACTGACACAGAAAAAAGTTGACATCCTTGAACATTGCTTCACTATAATCTCTCTCATTCCTAAGTGCAACCTGAATGTCCTTTGAACACAGTGCAATTGAGAGAAAAAGAAAGTAGCAAGCTTATACAGGAAGTGCAAATCTCACTTTTCAACCAGATTTGCAAACCTGGAGCTCAGCGGTGCCGAGCGAATCTCACACAATTTTTTCCCATGGAGTCTGTGCTAAGTAACACTGTAAAAAAACATGAAGACAGTTCCAGTCCCTGCCTCCATCCTTATCTGCTTGCTGGCACAGGACATCTAACTGGCTGCATTCAATAGAAAATTGCCTTTGAGTGGAATGTAGGCAGGCAGCTCTGTGAGAGCTGCTAAAATGGGGCCATGGCCAAGGCATTACCACGATGCACCTCTGCTGACAGCTGTAACCAGGCCAGGCAACCATCTCTGACACACACCCAGCATTTATTTCTAACCTTGTCTGTTTATCTACAAGACTAAGTGGAGGCCTGTTAATACCTCATTTACTTTGTCCTCCTTCTTGTCCTCTGGTGCACCTTCAGAGGCTTTACATAGATGAAAAATAATACTTCTTGTCAACTTCAGTGGCAACAAATGAGAAATCTTTCCAAGACCCAGTATTACAGTGAAATCAATCATATTCTAGGACACATCACATTTCTTTTTAATGAGTCCAGAATTCTATGAGACAACCTCAAGAAAAAGAACTCAGTATTTCTGCAACTTTCCTACCTGCTGCTCATGTAACAGGAATCTCTGAAAGTCGTGGAGGTGAACTGCTGAAGCATCAGGACGGTCAGTGTTTCTTTAAAAAAAGAAAAGGAAAGTGAGGCTAAAGAAACAGGAGAGCAAGTGTGTTCAGATATTACAGCAGAAGATGTTATGGATTTGTGTCTTGGATTTACAGTATGAAGGTGCTGCCACCACCAAGAAACTTTTTATAACTGCAGTGGAATTTAGAGTAGGCTTCTAGCATTGTATTATCCAGTTACTGCATCTTGAGCCTCCTGGACTCCTGAATGCATTTTAATAGTAATTCACTGGGAAAAGTACCAAAACTGTGCTCATTGCTCTGTAGCAAATGAGCAGCGTTCACTTGACATGGGTGCTGAGGCAACTGGGGACACTGTTCTTTTAAAATATCAGAGCCACACTCCCACAGATAACTCCTTTAATGATCCACTGTGAGAGATCAAAACCTTCTAAAAAGGGGGCAAGGTGCAGCTGCACCAAGGAAAAGTGGCATAAATGATTTCCCTTTGTAGGCCACCAAAATGAAGCAGCATGTGGTACCAATAAGGTAATTATAACCTACCCACCCTTGATAAATCTGTGATTTTAAGCAGTCTCAGAAAGTTCAATTCACATGACATAGCCCAGAGCTAAGGAAATACTTGGTACACTCAGAGCAAATTTAAGTTACTTCCTTAATCTGTTAAGTGTAATATTCAAAACCAGGATAAACTGGTTTAGTTCACAGTCAAAGGGTTAGCAATGGCTGTGACCATCTTCTCATGCTGTACACATCTTACTTAAAATTTCAAGTCTACCAAGAGAAAGGTGCAGAAGCTGTTACTATCAGCATCCTGCTCAAGTCTAGGCAAAGCCTGTGCACCGCAACACTCTACAGACTGAAGTTAAAATTTCTGCACCAAATGGTCCTTCCATAGTTCTGTTCAGCTCTTCACAAAATCAGAGGATAGGCAACTTCAGTTATTCCAGTCCATGCCATTTTTGTAGTCAGAAACGAAAAATTATTCATCAAATTATATTCAAGACTTACTTCCTTTCTGAATGCAAATATATATATAATTTCTTTTCATTTACTAAAGCATCAGAATAATAACACACACAAAAAACCCCAGTGATATAATTAAAAAGCAATCCTGCAGCACTACAAACATATGGAAATGTGGAAAAATAATACAAATGAAGAGTCTCACCCAAGAATGAATACAGAGGAATCCTTTTTGAATTCATCAAGAATCTTAAAACAAACAAACAACAAAACAAAAACAAAACAAACAAAAAATGAGGGAAATATCAATAATAAAAGAATATGCAACTTTCTATCTAAGTCCATTTAATAATGTCCATTGGCTTAGGAAGGGGAAATAAATGCCTGGCTGCTCTAGAGAAGTTGCATACAAGCTGGCAGGACACATTTTTAATTGAATGCATGAGAAAAAAACACATTGCCAAGGCTGGCAACTGCACTTCAGGCCTTTCAATGTGAACACACACAATTCTCAGGCTTGCTTTGATAAGGCACCTCATACACACAGTCAAAGTTTTGGGGAGCTTTCACTGTTTGATATCCCAGAAAAACTGGAATTAAGTATCATCCATCACAGTTATTCACGTGAATATAAAACCTAAATTGCTTCCAGCTTGGCAGAGCATCGTTACAGATTGCAGGAAACTTATCAACTGATCCAAAGCACTTGTTAAGCAAACTGAGAAGTTTCTTTGAAATGATTCACAAGGGGCAATAACTAGAGCTTAAGGAACTCAGAGAGTTCCTTGCTGCGTATTTTACTCTTCAGCTTTCTGCTTAAGCTAATTAACAAGACTTTCATGACCAAAGCTAAAACCCTGTCAGTAAATTTAGGTTCTTTATCACTTCACCATGATTTCAGCATCACTTTTAAACAGCACAAGCTCTACTGCCAAAAAAAGAGCACTAACTTCAACTATCAAGGCTTCTATCTCAGTATGTGTTAGTTGAATTGACAATAAGCACATAGTCAAAGATATTCATGCAAGTAATTTCAAATTATGTGCTTTCACACTGTTTAAAGGGTTCCTATCTTTCAGAGTCACTAAATGTGTGCAGTTTACACCAGCTTCATGAATCTGTACAGTGAATGCATGGAAAGACTAGTCAGGCAGTTGCCCACTTAAATTAGCTAAAATGTAATTCCACTGCATTTAGTCCTTCCAAGGACTGTCTGATGTGTGTCCTGTAACAGACTCACCGCTGGTAATCTGGAACATGGAATTGCCTCTATCAATATAAAGATCAGCCAAGCTTAATGAAAAGGCACTGTACATCCTGAACGAACTCACAAGAAGATTTCTTCCTAAAAACCCCTATATCTCTACTACCAACACACAAGAAGCAACATGAATGACTTATTCGTCTTCTTATGCCAGTTGTGGATAGTGACTGCTATCTACACATCTAGTACAGTAATACACCCTTCTTCTGGTACAAGAATGAGGGAGAAAGAAAATCAGTAACAAACAGAAACAAAAAGATAATCAGCCCTCACTCTTTATTTGGATCAAGCAGTTGAACATTATGAAGATTATTTATGAAAAAACTTACCGATTTCTGCTGTTCAAACATGATTTTCTTGTAGAACAAATGAAATTGTTCAAAAGTAAGCTCTTCCTTCTGAGCACCTATTTCCTACAATAAAAAGCAGCACACAGTGAATTTAGCACTTCCTGAACTGCACTTGCACAGAGAACAAGTTACTCTTACTCCAGTTGCTGCCCTCTAACACATTCTGGTCTACTCCAGCTTCATTTGTTTTAACCACTTCGGATTTTTTTTTTTTTTTAACAATACAAACACGTAAATAGATGTTGTTTTATGACATAGTGCTCCTAGAACCCATCTTTAGCCTTACATTTTGCACTCTGACTCCATTCCCATTACTGAGACATAAATAGTGCCCCATTTACTCATGGTTGGCCAGAGCAGCAGAAGCAAGAATGTCTGCTTCAAGGGTGGAGAGTTGGAAAGCAAGAGGTGGGGATTTTAAAGTTCCTGTAGGAATGGAAACAACCTTCTGAAGTTATTAATAATAGCATAACTTTGAGCAAAGAGGTTATTACTTGATCATATTGCAAAAGTCTTTATTTTATATATGAATTTTATCTTAAAGATAAAATAATTTCCTATGCACTTGCACTGTACTGAACTCAAAATCCAATGTTTGCTCTGGTCAATCATACAGTGAAAAGAAGGAACATTTATGTCCTACTTTCTTAGAAGCTTACCTAAAGGCAAAGCCAAGCTGAGAAATTAATCAATATAATTTATTTAACTGTACAGAGTAAGAATCAAAAATATAGACAGTGTTCTAAAAAGAAATATCAACACCTATCAGATAATTCCAAATAGATTTAAGTAATCAGGTAATTACCGCAAATTTATCCTTCAAGAACTTCATGCTGCTCACTTTGAAGTTCACTTGGGGGAGGACAGTTTTCAGCTCTCTAAGACTGATACTGTGGGAAGAAAAAAGAAGAAAAAAAAAGATAATAAAACCACCTCAGTTCTGTTGTATCTAGTTCTATCAGCTACTCATATATTTTCTATCGACACAAAAATGTGACTATTGAAATATTTTGGGTTGGGCTCATCTCACATACCTGTAAAGTTCTATAAACATAACACCTACATGGAAACAAGGTAGACACAGAGAAACAGGCACTTCAATTCATTTGAGCATCCATATTAGGATGAAAAGAACCATATTGAAGAGACATCTATTCCTCTTTATCAACAATTAATCAGATCTAGATGATCACCTCAAATGTAGATGTTTAAACATGGTCAGATGAACTGTAGCCTTTTTTCCACTGTTCTAGCCCCACTGAAACTGGATTATAGACACAGAAAACATCACACAAAGGATATACCAAATAGAGTAGAAACAGAAAACAAAAAGCTTCCTTTTTCTGTAGTATTTTCTACACTATTATGACCCTTTTCTACAGCTGTTATTCACTTAGATGGTAATGCTGATTCGCAGAGCAAGGCTCTTCCCTTCTGCAATATCTGAACATGACCTCATATTCTCTTCCCAGCCAAGTCTTCCCAGAAAGAATTGCCTTCCACCTTCATTTCTACAGGCCTCTGACCCTTTTTACAGAGCTTTAGAATGTCCAGTGATATACCAGCAGCAGTTAAAAACCCAAAGTTTTCTAGATGACAGCAAGACTGCAGGTCAAGAGAACACAGACACAAGACCTGTGGGTCCTACTGCCCACAAAACATTAATGCACTACCAAGAGTACCCAATAAAAGAAGACTGAGGTACCCTGCCTTGACCTACAGTGCAATTCATAAGCCATTAACTCTCTGCAAACACAGGGTCAGACAGAGCTCCCTGGAAAGCAACAAAAACAATTAGCACTTAGATGATAGTAACACTTCTATTCTACAGTGTCCATACGAGCAGCTACCCCATGAGATCTTCTCATCTCCATTGTGTAGTGAGGGAAAGAGGCAAAGCAAGAAGGAACTTAGTCCAAGTCCATGCCGAAGCCAGATTAGAACTCAGGAAATTCCTGGCTTTCCGCCTTGTCGCCAGACCTCTGGAAAAAAACAGTATTAGGAGCAAGAATGAGCACTCCATTTGTACCCTAAACACCAAGCCATTTCCTCTGGCCAGACAAGTGCAAGTGAAAACAAAGAGCTGGGACTTCATTACCACTGGAAACAACTCCACCTGTGAAAAGGACTTGCCTGGAAGCCTAACCTTTACAATTAACCTCCCTAGAAACTGCAGCTCTAAACACAATGGAACTCAGTCCAAACTCCTTTCCTGAATTTTTCTAAAAGCGTAAATCATCTAGGAACAGAACAAAAAACTGCCCTCTCCACAGTGCAAGTCCCCTTGATCCCAACCAGGGTGCCTTGTAGTGATGAAAGAACCCTAAAGCAATAAATGAAACCTCTTCAGCAGACACCTACTGTCAGCCCCAGCTGCTCTATCCTAACACGGGGCTTCTGTTTCATGATCCCCAACAATACATCCCCATTTCAGGGTTAGTTCTCAAAATACATCAGGAGGAATAAGCTGATACCCAGTAAAGGATGGTACTGTTCCCTTCCCCACTGTGGCCAGTTTAGGAAACATGGCCCTGAAATGGTGCCTCAGCTCACCCTGCCCAGTGCCACAGGCTGTGTGCACAAGGGTGTGATTTCCTGCAATAACTCAGCCTTATTCACACAATGAAACACCACACTGCAGTTTGCTTGTAGGAAAAGGTGTAAATGAGAGGAAAAGCACGTACTTTTCTACACTGAATTACACTTTAGAATAAAATGCACATTCCAGAGAAAGAGAAAATTCATGGTAAAGTAATAACACACAGGGGAGGAGGGATTAATATTCTTCTCAGTGTCACATGATTTCTGGCAACTTTGAGGAGAGGTTTGCAGCTGAATTGATTAAAAACAATAAAAAGAAGTCTCCTTTGCTGTACAAAAGCTACAAAGCCACATCAAAATGGACCTAAAGTGAACTACTGAAACTAAAACACATGAAGCTTCACAGCATGCTGGGAGCTATAACCCACAGGACTTCTTTCCCATGAGAAGCATCAGGTCAGAGGTGATTCTTCTGCTTTGGTCTGTTCAAATATGTGATAGAGACAAGCTCAGGTTGCCAAGCCAGTGCTGGTTTGGTCTGTGTGTTAGAGCCTGGTCACTGCAACACAAACATGGCCAGCAGTGAAGGAAGACCTGGTGGCACAGCTGCACAGGAAAGCTCACAGCAGGTTATACATCTGGGCTCCAGCTTGGCCATGGAAGGGCAAAGAGCTCCATAAAGCAGGCAACCCAACGTACCTGCACTGCTGAGCTCAATCCCTGCAGTAAGACTGCAAGGTGACAACTACTGCTCCTCATTCTGGCAGAGTAATTCTAGGCTAAAAGTTAATCTACTTCTTTTTCATCATTTGTTTCTTCATTATACCACGTACATGAACATGAGTGAGTGCTATGAACACATTTGTGTTTAGCATATGGCAAAATTCAAGTTGTTAGATCAAGAGCAAATACTGTTTTCAGGGGCCTCATATTTCACATCTTGGACAAAGAATTATTCATTAACTTTTATTCCGTGTTAGAATCCAAAACAAAAGTTCACTAAAAACAACTGAAAAGAGACAGAGCTTCTTACCTATTTCTTCTAGTTTGATCCACAGAATAGATCTGCTTTCTCAGCCAGCTTGTGGAAAAGAGGGGGAAAATGGGAAAAAGAAAAGGGTTTAATTTAAGAATTATAAAGAAAATACAGCCAATGAAATGTCAAAATCCATAGACAAAACTCAACAGAAATACTTAAAAGAATTTAGATATATCTAAGGATTCAGCCAGTTTTATAACTGCATTTGTAAACATGTACTTTTTTTTGCTGCTTAATACTGCATTTGCAAGTCAATAAAACAACAAAAGTCATATAAACAACACAGGAAGGGGAAGGGTGGGCAGGACTGAAAAGAATGAGCAAGCAGAAGCTGTGAAAACATAAGTGGATAAAGCAAGCCAAAACTTCAGCTAATCTAAACTGGAGTAACTCCATAAAGTCAATGATTTATGCCAGCTGAGGCTGCTGGCTCAAAGATCTGTTAGATGCATAAGTGCATGTCAGTTTTAGGTGCACAGTAAAATCCTGCTAGCAGCATTAACAGTAAATACATATTCACACACACAATTTTGACCACATACCTCTCTGTGATGGCAGGTGTGGGAGCACTCATGACCTCTTGATACAAGATATTCAAGCCACACAACCATTTATCAGTATCATCCTTAGAGTCAGCTGAAAAAAGTAATACACTATGAGAAACACCAAAACAAAATCGTTACAAAACCAAGACATAACTTGTGATGTTTAGACAAACCCTAGTATACAAAACTGCTGACTAACCTTTCTGTTTGCTAAATCTCATTGCATAACCTAATGTTGCCAATAATAAAACTAATAAGAAACAGCATAAACTTGGGAGTAAGGAAGCTCTGACAAAAAAATACCTCCTTTTGGAAGTCTGCTTATCAGAGTAGGCAAGTTTCAATATCTCAGCAGAAACACTAAGAAACTACTGTTGAGCTCCTGTAGTAACACAATCAAAATTAATTTTCTTATCTTCTGTCTCCAAAGGGGCAAAAATCCCAGGACCTAAATCAGAGCAACTTGAAGTGCACAGGCAAAAGAATTCAGTGCTACAGAATAAATCTGCTTATATTTCAAGCAACCTACAACAAAATTTCAATGTACTGGCTTTTGATGGACATAACCACCTCCTGTCTGTCCTAACCATGCCTCTAAACACAGATTCTTACAGAATAAACTTAGGCAAGAGGAATAGAATGGGAGCAATGTACAAAACTGGTGTAGCTGATATAGAATATAGTTTAATACAAGTTAAAAAAAAGGTCTAAAATTCCTTACACAGCTTAATACTAGAAGCCAGGGACATCTTCCTCCTAGCCCTGAAAATTAGTATATCACTGTCTTGTTTTGCTTTAAATTTAGTTCACCTTTCCATTTCCCAAACCAGAAGAGTCCTCCCCATCGTTCATTGTGATTGTATTTGGTAATTCTTCAACCCAAGACGAGCAAGATGATGAACTGCCTGCTGGGTACAGCCTTCCCTAGGAAATACTGGCTAAGCTGAAGCCAATTCTCTGATGAGATGTGAACATCACAGCCCTCAGCTGGGCAAAGCCCATTTGATTTAGCATCCAGGCTCTGGAATTTCATGAAGGTTTTCTTCAGTTAAACCAGTTCTGAAAATTTATTTTCACACAGGAGCTGTAACCTGTGCAAATTCTTTTAATGGCCTTCAAAGCAAACGAGTTTCTCAAAAGATGAAGATTACATTTTATTTAAACATACTTTCAAACAATGCTTTATCCCCCAAGGATGAAGCTAGAGCCCAGCCTCAGCTCCCCATGGAAATGCTTTTCAATTAGTTACGATTTCAGAAAGAACACCCACTCCCACTGCCAAAGCAATTCTTCTCCCAAGACAATTCTGCCCTTTATGACAGCTACCATTCCCTTTAAGTAACAGTTATTTGATATTGTTTTAAGAAACCACGACAAAGGACTTTAACAAGGAAAAGGATTTCCCCCTTAACTGAAAGTTATGTCATGTTGTTCTGCAGTTCAGCCTTACAGCAACATATCTCATGGAGTGTTTTCCAAATATTGGCAGAGCCCTGTTTTGGGAACTGCCATGGAGGAGGGACTGGGGGGGTCTGTCAGAGGAAATCACTCTGAAGTACCTGGCACAGCTGCACGTAAGCACAGCCACTCACTCAAAATTTTCACAGACTTCAGTCAACAATGGTAAAACTTATTTAAAGTTAAAAGCCTCTAACAATGGATTAGTCACAAGCAATCTTTCATTTCGAGAGCACCAGGCTGCAAAAAACTTGTCTTCTAGTACTGCAATCTATAAGCAATTCATTCCATTAAAAAAAAGAATAAAAAAAAGAGCTGGCAGCATTAAAGCACTTACAAAGCACTCCCCTTTTCTCACATTAAGACTTTGCAATGAATTTAAGGACTTAAATGAGTAAGTACATTCTTGCTCAGGACAGAGGGAACTACTATTCCAAATAAATTGTCCATATGATCCTAAACCAAGGATCCATTGCAAACTTTTTAGAAGAGAAATCTCTTGGCAAACTCTGCTAGTTACAAACTGCATTCAGACTGCACTGTAAGAATTTATAACCCTTTTCATTTCAAATTCTTTGGTTTTTGCGACCCTGGATAATCTCACCTGAAATAAGAAGTGCCCCAACCCTTTCCATAGATACAGGACACAACGTCCCTCTGTTTCACACAGATCCCTTCAATTTATAACCTTAGAAATTTATTTATGGTGCCCTAGTACATCTTCAGAAAACGTTTAGCATTATCAGGTGACATGCACACACATAACCCAAACTAGAACTCCATTTTCCCAGGTTAATCTGCAATTGCCCACAGGTGATAGGAAAGTTTCTGTGACACAGCTGTAGTCTAACCCTCTATGGCTAATTTTTCCAGAATCATTTTGGTCAGACTGAAAAGGCCAGGACAATATTCTGGCTACACAGACAAGCTGACTTTGAAAAGGACAATGTTATCTCTGCTCTTCAGTGCTGAAAAACTTCCTGGAGATATTTAACCAGCAAAAATCCTCCTTGCTAGAAATGATTGAGCAAATAACACTTTCACAATGCACTGTTTGGAAGTGAAACATTAAAATAGCAGTTCATAGACAAGGAGGACCAGGTAAAAAGTCTATCTCTAGATTTTAAGTACCTGGTACCCTCCTGAACTCCAGAAGTTAAAGCCACAGTATTCTTTACACTACTGGTCCATCAATGTGTTTGATTTGTTCAATGACAGCTTCAAAGAAGAAACAAAGAAGAGAAAAGTACCTGCTAAACTTAAGGTGTTGAGGACAAACTGGGTGCCATAAAATATAGTAAAGCAGTGTTCTTCTCTGTGCCTTGCTCTGCAACGTTCGAAGTCCTTTGAATTCTTCCCTGGGCGAATTTCTTTTATTTCCATCAGATCCACTGAAAGGAAACAACATTCAGTCAGTACAACTGCAGAGCCTGAAAACAGTAAGATGAACTCAAAGCATGCCCACACATATGAAATAGCTATATGTATAAACTTACAGATTTGTATTGCACAAGAAATGCAAATTGCACCAGCTTGCAATCCAAGAATCCACAAGTAAATATATCACTGACTAACAGACAATGGTAGAGGAGGATTAGAAGAAAAGTAACTTGTTATATTTTTATTCTTTCACTATCACTGATTGTCCATGGACAACATGTACACACATATAGTCCTTAGGGTTACAGAAGATACGATTTGACAAACAGCATTAACTCTAAGCAAGAAACTTCCAATTGCCATGACAACTGTTCAAAGAATAAAAGACACAGCTTCCACCTCACCCACCTAAAAGTTACAGATCATACCTTAAACAGTCACTTAACCTTGTCACCTAGTCCAGTCACTGGCACTTGTAAGAAAAACATTTAAAGTAGGAATATAATGAGAAAATTGAGCTTAATAATTAAAAAGTTTGTGAGTTTTCTCATGGTCAGTTCCAAGGGGGTCTCTGTTATTTAACATAAATTGTTGTATCACGTTCAGCTTGCTGCTCTCTAGAGAACCCAGGTACCTATCAGAGCTCAGCAGAACAGGAACACTGCACAGGCACACACTTTGCCAAGTCAGCTCCCTTTTTGCCAAACCCTTGCTACATGGCCTGCACAACAGGAGCAAGACAGCACTGAAATAGAAATATGTGCACTCTCAAGATAAGATACTTATTAGAAAACTGAGGAAGTGGTTTTGTTCTGCCTGTGGACCAGACAAATAAACAGCTCTTCCACTTCTGGACAGTCTTGACTTATGAGCTACAGGATGAAATGTGAAGAAAAACATTTCATGGCTGCTCTTGAAATGTGTTTATCAGACTCAGCAAGATCCAAGGAAAACAGCTGAGGGTTTCTGTCCATGCATTTAAGAATACCACAATATAAAAACCCTGTTTTAAATGAGCACCTCATCAGTAACACAAGACAGTTAATAACATAATGAAACAGAACTGCTGCCAAGAGAGGGTGAGCTGAACAATGGGTAAAGCTTCAGCCTGTTGCAATGCTGCATTTCTATGATGCCAACAAGGGAAGAAAAGACAAGCAAAGAATTTCATCAACAAAATCCTGATAATGACTCATTAACTCATCTTGGAAGCAAAGTATCCCAGGCCAAACTTTCCACCATACTCCTTTCTCTCACTCATTAAACAATTTCTGTTGGGAAAACAAGACCTCAAAGGTTAGCATGAACTAATCAGAGGACTGGAGCATCTTCCTTAAACTCTTTTTTCCAAGCATCTTTAGCCTCAAGGTAGAGCTTTCAATGTCTCAACCTTCATCTCTCACCCACTCTCTCAAACCATGTAAATGTCTCCTAAGATCTGCATATTGGCCAAGGGCCTTAAGTTTAGATGCAAACTTCTAAAATAAATTCATGTTGTGGCTATAAATGACCAAGAACCAAAAGCTCCTAGTGATGACTGATCCTCTTACCATCCAGAGGCTCTCTTAGACCCCTAGTGAGGTATCCAAATTACCATCCTAAATGCCACCATCTGAAAAAAATTGATCTTAGCCCATCAACTACATTAATATCAGCAGAGAACAGAGTTTCAACTTCAAAGTGACTCCTTTCAGACTCCTATAAACACACACACGAACACCACAGCACGAAGTCCCCCTGGAAGTACGAACTGTGAGCAGCCATGAAGCAGATTTCACAACCTGCACTGCTGTTGTCATTTCCAGGGGCTGTTACCTCACATAGACCTCTGAAATAACACACAAAAACTTACTCAATGCCTCCCCTCAGTTACACACACTCACTACAGTTCTCCTTGCCTTAAGGCCTCTCAACCCTACCATGCCTTTCTCCTGCATGGACCTGTGTGTATTTGCATCGAGGCACAAGGATTTTTAGGTGCACAGGCACATATGGCTTCCCCAACTGGTCTTTGAAAAAGAGATCACTATGCCCTAGTTGCTAAACATTCAGAAGATAGAAGAATGGTTCAAGCAAGAGAACAAAATAGGGGAAAGGGGAGGAGAGAGAAATATTTACATAAAACCCCCTCAAAGTCAAAATTTTACATTCCTCTACTTTTTTGGCAATATGTTGAATACATCCTATAGAAGTCTGGCAAGATAGCAGTACATGTGCTAAATAATAAATGAAACACAGATATAATACATGTTACACTGGTAGAAAATTAATAAAAACTACCTGTATAGCCTCAATTACATTTTATAGTGTCATTTAGGATGTATTATTCTTTCTCACTGAAAGAAAAGCCAAGGCAGAAAATCAGGCAGAGAAAAGAGAAACATGCACATCAAGTATAAATTTTGGTCTCACACTAAGCTCTGTGGTGTCCCCAGGTAGTCTGGAGTTACCTGGCCCCTTCCACACGATGCCCATGAAGTCCAGAATGGCTGATCCCAACGGAACAGAGAAAGGAACGGGCCAGGAAAAGCTACAACGTTTCAGACTCAGATTAGTAAATCAACTGTACCAACTTAGCTGTCACACACTTACTGTGAACTCTTTATAGCACAATCTGTCACTGAACAAGTAAAATGTAACTTCATGACCGTGCCAGAATTACAAGCACAGCACTTCAGACACTCATCTCGTGCTGCCTTGAAGCACTGGAGGCTTCCTCCTCCATGCCATGTGCAAATTGCAGACATACCCTGACCTGGCTTCACAGACATATTCCTGGGGCCTGGCACTCCCAGAAAACACAGACCAGGACATATGCAGCTTGCAGGGTCAGATCAAATCCGACACATCTGCAGGTGCAATTTCCACAGAAAAAGTGAAAGCAAATGAATGCATTTCCCAAGGAAACACAAACCAAAGCATGCCCTGTAGAGAGCTTGACTCACACCCAGCCAGACAAGGACACTCCCAACACATCCAATCCCCAGCCAAACAGTTTGAATAAATCTAGTGCCACTCTAAAACCCACAACACTAGTTTACATTTCATCCATTCTTTCATGTAGTTGTTTCCCCAGGTTGAAAGGATCTCCTTGGCAGCCTCATCAGTCACCGATTTATTCTGACAACTCCCTCAGGTGGCTCTTTAATGAGACTGGACTCCAAGGCACCTTCAATTACCATCCTGTCTCAGGCTCTGATCTGGATACCCAGTATTCCTGGCAGTTCAGAGCCTGAAGCTGCTGAACTTCAGCTCCTGCTGTTGTGTGTTGTTTGGCAAATCAGTTAATTCAATGGATCATTACCCTACTACATAGCTACTTTCCAAAGACTGCACAGATTAATTGCTCAATGCCTTCCAGGGCACCTGCTGGAGCTCTTTTACTGCCATGAACTCACAATAAACTTTTGATCTTCCACATCTCCACCAATCTCCACTCCAATAACCTGGCAGCAGTGATCACATTCAGTCACACACTTGGAGGTACAAATTCCTGTTACATTTCCTTCAGTCACACATGGAGGTAGAGGGTAAAACAGAACCTGGATTTCACTACAGCAGGTGCTGTGTAAGCTGAGCAAAAGACAAGAATAAGGTAAGCACAGGTAGAAAGCTGTGAACAGGAGAACTGCAAAAAACATTCTGCTATTGTACACAACCCCACTGTGCTCATCCCAGAAGGAGAAAACAAACCAGCACTGCTATTTAAAGAGAGAAGTTCTGCCTCTGTCTGCCATGTGATCACCCACTACCCACCCCTGGCTGGCAGCACAATCATTCAGCACCCAGGTTAGGGAACAGCCCCTGCTGAAAACCAGTCAGTGCCAACAGCAGAGCACCTTCTGTGAGCTGCAAGTGCCCATGTAAATTCACTGCAGGAAGGCAAATTTGAACCGATCACCTTTAGTCGAGTCAGGTAATTTTAGGCTGGAAAGTCAGGCAGACTGTTTATAAATAAGTCAAAAAACCTCAGTTTGTCAACCCAGTAAGGTATCCTTGATAGAAAAGTGTTGATTAACAGTGTAGAACTTCACCCAAGTCTGCCATTATGGACTACAGAGTCCTCTAAGATAACACTCCTGATTCAAAATCTAAATTCCCCAGGAGTCCTTCAGTGTCTGTGGCCATAAAGGATGCTTGGATCAGAACTCAGGAATGCACTTAATGAAGGAGAAGAAAAAGCCTACAGAAAGATTAGGAGGAGGCTTATGGAGTCAGAAATCATGCTATGAGTAGTACTTCAGTAAGGCTCAAAAGGCTAAAGGGAAATTACTGGCAGTGTTTCAGAGAGGAAAATAAGGGACTGTGATCACCCAGGTGCTGTGCACTGAGACATGGGATGGGCATTCTCTCCATGAATATATTTGCATTTTCATGTGTGCATATGCATAGCAACATTCCACACTGAAGAACCAGATTTCAGAATACTTTTCTTTTTCCCCAACAATTTGCATTACAAAATATTCCAAAGAAGATTTCGTTTCAGAAGGTGCCCCCTTCAACACAGGCTATGTGCAAATGAGCACCCAGTGAGCGAAGAAAGCCTTTAGTATCCTTTGGCAAATGTACTTCACGGTGGTTAGTGAGGACAATGGCTCTGCTCTCACTTCTGCAGAATTAAACATTAACTACACAAGGTGTTTTTTAACAGCCTCTTTTATTCACAGCGGCAATGAAACACGAATCTTGTGTGACTCTGCAGGGAACAAAGTGAGGGTTTTCTCAGAGGACAAAGTCACAAGAAAGCAGAAAGCAGCATGGCAGCATAGATGTGGTAGGGAAAGTAATTCAGCTCATACAAACAGAGATGTTTACTGAGACATTCAGCGGCTCAAGGAAGTCATTACAGATAAGCCACAAAATGATCTGAAAACACAGTTACAAGGATGAAACAGTGTCGTGCACCTTGAGAAAGCACCCGTGAGTACCTTTCCAAGGGTCCTCTGGGGATCTAGCGTTAGAGAAGTGCACCTTTTAAACCCCCAGGGCTTTATGTAATCAGGTTACACAGAGCTGTCATGTACAGCAACAACAAATTACCACTAAATTTATAACTTCTCACTGGATTGCTCAGTAGAGCAACGTGTTACAGTCCTTCCCAGTTGGAGCTCTGAATTCAAGAGGCTGTACATCTCAAATGGCTGCTGGTTTCATATTAAAAATTAGAAGGCACCTCCACAAATGACATAAGAATAAGGTACAATTTACATATACACCCACAAATGTTTACATTCTGCTCTATGCAACAAAACAAAACCATCTCTGTGTCAACCTGACTTTGGGGAAAGTGTACTGAAGTGCCTCCACCTCAAACTCACTTTGACCAACCACTGTAGGGGTATCAGGCCTGTGAAGTTCATTCCATGCCCCTTTTGCTGGCTGGCCATGACAGGAAGTCTGGTTGTTGTAAGTGAGCATTAGACATTGCAGAACTGAGCTGCTAAAGGGAACAAATTATTTGAAAAGAGCTACATGCTACACACGCTCATTTTTTCATTTGACCACAGAAACCGAGCTCTAAATATTCAGCTGAATACTTACACAAAGATTCCCTGGGTAACAACTGAAACACAGCAATTTCAAAACAGGGGAGAAAAGGTGAATTTTAATGTTCCTTTGTGAAGATACTCCACAAAGAGCAAGAAGTGGATTCACTTTTCCAGTGACATACTGCTCTTTAATAGTATTCAGAAGACAGAAAGCAAATGACAGAATAGAGACTCGGGTTTTTCAATGTATTACTCTAAGTCTGAAACAGTAAGGAAATTCAGACAGAAATTCTGGAAGCAGAAGGGAAAAACAAAAATCACTACTACAAAGCACCAAGATCAAGTCTAACATTCAAGTCAAATGAAGCTTTCATTTCACACTCCTTGGCAGAATATGTAGATACTCATCACTTCTCCCAGAGGTACTGATCTCTAAATGTTTATACCATCTCCTCAAATGGGAAAAAATTCAGTTTTCCACCACAGAGGAAATTTACATTGGCATTAACAATTCTACTAATTAAATAACACAGCTGCTTAAGGTATGGGGGAAAAAGATCTACGTTTAAGAATGTAAGCCTCTTAGGCATTAGTTTTTTAAGTTTCCCAATGCATCTGACAGCCAAAAGGATGCATGGAACCAAAACTTGCTCTCCTTGGCAGGTCATTTTAGTAAAGATTTTAAAAGCAAAATTATCAAACTTGAATTTCAGGGAAAAGATGCTGCAGGATAAAACATAAAATACAACACCAAAAATTAAAGAAAAAACAACTCTTGTTAGGTAGAACAGCACTGCTTGTGGCAACATGCATAAAATTGCCATTACAGTAATTATAGATCCCTGCATCTCCCCTCACCCTGTCAGCTGAATGTGGCCTGATCTGGTCTTGTTATTTACATGATTATCCAATAGATGCACTGCTTTTATAATGAGCTTTCATCATTAAATATCCAGGTGCAACATTTGGCAGAAACCAATGATTTCTGGTTGGCAGCGTAACACAACCTGAAAACACGGGGTGATCTTGCAGATTGAGAAAAAAACCTAGCAACTCCCACAGGTACAAATTCTACTTATAACGTGAATTTACTTAGTTCTTTGCTTCCATTCACTCCCTTTTTAACATACCTGTGAAACATGAAAATTCCACTTGGTTTTATGGGGATTTTTTTAAATATCATGTTCTAGAGGACAAATTCTGTACAATCTCCACTTCTCAGCAGGAAGAAAATCTCAAGCGAACTTAACAACATATCTCTTCCCTTTTCTCTTTCAACCTTACCTGTAACCTGGACACTTGGTCTACATACAGAAAAAGCAGTTTAACAGCTCATGTACTATATAACTTTTCCTAAACATGGCTCTCTGATGCTTTAAACCTACTTATTGTTTTGTGCTTGCACAACTAAATCATCGCCAGATATTTTTATTTTTGAGTCTTTTGAAATAAATAAAGAACATAAAAAATAGGTGATCTTTCTTTTCTAAATATTAAGGGATTAAAATATGATTTATTACATCATTTTACAAAAGCAGGTCTCCTCTTTGCATGAAAAAAAAAAAAAAAAATTCCTAGGCCGTCAAAATGAGAGAAATCATCTGATGTCCTCAAACAGAATCACAGAATCTTCCTTGAAATGAGCATGCTTGTATTGCAGAGAATCACACACTTGCACATTCATGGAAGGCACCACAGATTTCTCAGAGTATAAATTCTCCTGGCTGTGAATCATCCCTTCACTCACAGATTCATGGAAGAATATGCAGAAACTCGCATATTTTCCAGTGACTAATCAAATTCTACTTACCACGAACTTTCCCTTAATAATTGTCCTTAAAGCACTTTGCATCTGATAAAGGAGGAAATATCCATTACACATCAGCTTCCTGGAGATCTACACTTTGCCACCTCTTTGCTCTACAAGCTTGGATACCATAACCTCTTATGCCCTAATTTATTCATTTGCATATAAATGCACATACCACAACACAAGGAAATTTGGGAGCCCTTATTTGGTAATACTGGAATGTCCTCTTGGTCACCAAGCCCCGGGTGCCAGTCACACAGGCTCTTAGCAGAGTCCTGGTCAGCTCTTCTCACCCTTGGCCACCTTTCCCTTCCCCTTTGCCTCTCACTGCTGTCCAGCAGTTCCACCCACCACTATTCCTGCTGTGACAGTCCTTATGTTTGTGGGACATTTGGTATCCAAGCAAACAAACAGCCCAGCAAGAGCAGCTGATGTGGAGGCACAAGTGACCCTCAGACACCACGGGGTGTACAACACACTCCCACTGTGTGGCCAGGCTGGGACAGTTTGAAGTGGGGAGAACCCACCCAGGGTGTGTGTGACCCAAGGGCCCCCACCCAGACCCACGCTCAGCTGTAAAGGTTAAACACACAATAAAAGTACAGAGCAGAACCACAAGGAAGCAACATGCTGAGCAACCCACTGCAGTAGATCCTGCTGGTCAGTCACAGCTCACAGGCATCTATCCAGAATGCATCAATTAGTTTCTGCAAGAAAAGGGTCCATTACTAATTAAACAAATCCCTCTGTACAAGGAAACCAAACTTTCCTTCGCCCAAGCCAAAATTAGTTCAGCTTTACTTCAAATAGCAAGACCTGTAATTCTTACAATTGCAAACCCATGAGCATACAGTGGTCAGTAAAACCTATGGGTAAGGGATCCATACACATTTTATACGTTCAGTGGCCAGAGCAAGAGACTCCAGCAGACTTCAAGCAGGAACTAAACTTTCCTCTGGATTCTCTCAAAGACTATCTGGGCAGACAGGTGAGACTAACCTTGGAATTTAACTGTTTAATAGTAGTGAAAACATCCCCTCAAACTTATTTCACACACAGAAATCCCAATTCTATTTATAACCCTGCGCTCTGCATCAGAGTCACGAACCTTTTGCCAGGTCAAGTGAGTGTTTGCAACACTAACCAAAACTTACTTCTCATTCAAAAAGCAGAGAAAATTTCTCCTACTGCAATTACTGACAGGGGCTCCACTGAAGCCAGAGTTAGTGTGCATAGCAAATAGAAATGAGGAAAAAAACCCAGAACACAATGGCTTCAAAGCACAGGTGACCTGATAAAATATTAACTTCACACTAGAACATACAAAACAATAGGGACAAAATTTAAAACAACAACAAACAAATCCCACAGAGCTCCTGAAGGGAAAAACATCTGTCATCAGAAGTTAAACCAATCTTTTAGCACTCATGACTTAGGTAACTTAGGACCAACAGCGCTGAGATTCCACAAGCAATCCCACAATAAACTTTAGGGTATCTTCAACAGTTTAAAATGAGAACAGTGCAGAACACAAAGAAATACCATTAATAAGTAAAAGGCAGAAGAAAACACACCGACATTTTGTAGCCAGCATCTACCAGTATTTCCCTCAGTGACCTTAGAGCTACAAGTGCACCTAAAATGTCTCCATGCAGAGAACAACAGCAAGATGACTAAAAGAAGCCCAAGCATGGGTGAGCACAGGCACATCTAGCTCAGAGCTGCTTCCTTCAGCTATTTGCATAGCTCTCTGCAGGCCTCCCTAAGGAAGCACATGGTGCTGGCATTCATTTTAATCCACTAATGAGACCCTGCATTTCAAACACCCACGATGAAAGCGTTTCTCTAAGGTGCACTGCTCCCTCCTGTCCATTCGGGTTTGGTGATGGGTTGTGCTGGAAGCAAACAGTGTAGGAAAGGCACAGGTGAGGTATTCTGGAGTCTTAGCAGGTGACTACAAGAGCAGCAGCACTAAAAACTTTCCTGGCCTCCACTAAACCCGAAAAACACTCCAGGAGAGGCAGCTCCTCTCTCTCTGTTGCTAATCTTTTCCCTCTCATCACTTGATACACCCATAAAACGGAAAACACGGGCAAATTTTATTTAACTTTCCTTGAAAGGTGCTCATTTACCAGTCTCCCCTAACTTTATTGGCTAACAAGAAAGGAAGACACCTCTCAGTCACTTAAACTTTCTTTGGACCTTGCATTTTACAACAGCAGAGTCACAGTAAATTAAACAAAAAACGCAGATGGTACAACAGGATCAGGTTCCTTACAAACAGCAACTACTGCCTTCAGCAAGTCTCACTAGCTTGGACAAGCTCAACAGCCAGCTTGACCTCATGAAAACTGAAATGCCATTCAAGAACTCACTTTGACTTTGTATTTCCCAATAATGGTCCTAAATAATGATTTCTATTCTGAAACAGCAAGTTGCCTGAGAAAACAGAAATACGAATTCAGCTTCCTTGTACTTGAAAGTGGTTTTTTTCTTTTTGGAGCGAGAAGGGGTAAAGAATTGCTCACTTGAATTTATAAGATATAATGACCAAAAACAGTTGTCCCTCAGTAACTTAGTGCAGAGAACACAAGCACCATCATATTCAAAGATGAAAACTTTGAGAACAAGGCTCAGGATAAAAGCATGTTAATCATATTGAAGTAGTGTTAGATACCTAATAAACGATGGGCTGAAGAAAACTCTTCATGTACTTTGCAACAATTCAGAATATTCTCAGCAAATTACCAAACTCTTCAGCCAAAAGCTTCATTATGTTACCAAAGGCTCATTAAATTAATATTTGACAAGTACATCCATTCACTATTAACTCCAAGTTCAGGTACACTTTGCAAATACTCACAGACACCTTCAATCTTGTCAGCTGTCTTGCTCCATGCAACCTGCCTGGTTTCCATTATGACTTGAATAGTCCTTCTTTCTGGGCTACTCTTTTTAAGACTGAATATTGTCATAACAGTCCCCAGCTCCAAAGTCCTTTTGATCTGGCTTTTCTCATACTCTTGCAGCACTCCATAGTTTATACTCTTTCTGGGCATTTTTTCTTTTTAATCAAATTTTTATGGGTCTCAGTGCCCTGAAAAGAAAAGAAAAGGGAGAAAAAAAATCAATATTTAAAACAACATTTTCATTTCTTTAAAAATCACATTTGTGTAAGTTAGATACCTAATGGAGACTCCTGCCCATGCAAATGCAAGGCAGGTACATGGCCAACATTAAGAGGATCCTTCCTCTTCTCTCCTGAAAGGAAGTACAAACCCTCAACACAGATTTACATCTCTAATGTCTCCACATTAGGACAGGAAAAAAGCAGAAAATCAAAAATAATAACAAAAAAAAGCTAACCAAACAAAACAAACAAAAAGAAAGAAAGAAAACCTGCAGGAAATACACAATTTAAGAATAACTAAGTACTACGGACAAAGGAACAAAAAACAAAACACAACACACGCAAACTATTGAAAAGAAACAAAATCTAGTACCTGGATCACAATAAATAGAGCCTAAATAAAACCACAGAACACATCAGAAACATAAAAAAAAAAAGGCATTCAAACTAGAGCAGAACTATGCTACGAACCTGTCTTAAAGGAGCAACATTTGGTTTCTCTATAACATTTTCTGCCACATTTCCTAGACCTCCTCCTACCCGAAAACTAATGTAAATACAATTGTGCTGCACAAATTGCTACGGCACTTCATTTCATTTACCAAACCTCCAACTTTTTTGCCAGCATAACTGGTGGCCAAGGAAGGATTACTTTCTGGGATGGTTATACAAGTAACTCCTGCAAAAACAGTACCTAGTGCAATTATGAGTAGAATCCTTTTTCGTAATACCTGGCAGGGTTTCTGTGTATCACTTACAAATTACACGTGCTCATCAAATGTAAAATGTAAGAATTACATAACACTTATTCTGTCCAAATGCACTTTTGCCACCTCAAAGCACTGAGCAGCAAGAATGCACCTCCGAAGCCTTCAAGTAGCGGTACTGGGTTTTCCCCAGAAAATGGCAAGTGTCACTGGTAGGTCCAAAGAGATACTTCCTCAAACAAAGTTCCAACCCTGACTATATTTATCTTGATTTGATGACCTCAAGAGTCTCTGAAGACACCAAAAAATGCGCAGTTTGATCCTACTAACTCCTTCCAAGCATCAGATCTGCTTTTATTTATTTTATACAGCGAGATACCCTTGCTCACAGAGACTCTCTAATTGACATAGAGACTCTTAACAGAAATCACCATTCCTGTAGGAATTTCCTTATTGTTTTAGGGCATTTGTAGAATCATGTTCCATAAAAACCTTATGAGTTCTACGCAAAGTGGAATTTAAAAGTTTTTGCTCTTAAAACTGATACTACTGGAAGAAATGCCTGGAAGTCCACCTTGTCCCTCATGCTGACAACCTAGATATCAACATGAGAAAAGGAGATACCTGTAACAGATTTGAATCATACTCTTTCTGCTTTTCCAGGATTACTTTTCTTTATATTCCCAATGCTATCTTCCAATAAACAAAATGCTGTCCCTAGGTGAACTGCAGCAGGTTTGCTCTTCTTGCATCATTTTCCTGCTCTAAGAGACCTCTAAAGTCTGAGAAGCCTCACAGGTTCTGCTGCCAGTGTTACTGTCTTCTTGATATTACATCAGGAATGGCAATTCCTGATTGCTGACAATCCAATGACAAGATAACACAAGAAATAATGATATCAGCTGGCAAAAACTTTTGGACCAGATTAGAATTTAAACCTGTATGGCAGCTATATGAGAATTAAACCAAGTAACTGTCCTTTTGAGAGGGGAAAACATGAGTAAATACCAGCACTGAAACAAATGTTGGCTACATCTGAGAAGTCTCACTTTATGCACTTCTAAAACTTCATGGCTGTGTTTCTCCTACACAGTCTTCTTTTTCTTACCCATGTGATATTTGCGTGCAGACACTTGGGACACCAAAAAGCCAAAAGACAGATGTGTACACAGCAGCTCTTGCAAATATTACCAAGTCTCCCACACATCATTGCCTCAAACAGCTAATTACAAGCCTGATTACTCCTCAGTGAGATTATTTACAAACAGGGTGCTCTGGAACCTGCTCTTTCATCCATGAATATCATTGTCACACAAGCTGCAGGGGCTGCTGCCACACAGTTCCCAGATATCCTCCTTAAGCTCACCCCTGAGCAGGGCAGGTTAAGAGAGCTCTGTGCACATGCAGGCACACCACCAGGCACAGCATCTCCTGTGGTTCTCTCCCCCTCTCCCCAGTCCACTCCTCTCCCTCTCAGGCAGTTTCAGTTTCCGTGTTGATGGCTAATTCGACCATGGCACTTCTCGCTTCCCCTTCGTAACTTCTTCCAGCCCTCCTCCCCCTCACCCCGTGCGCTGTCTCCTGACCTGCCCTTTTCTGCTCCCTCTCATTAAAGCCACTAATCTGCCTTTCAGCACCGCATCACCAGCTGCTTTCAGTGCAATCTGACTTTGACGCTGTCTGTGCAATCTTTCCAATCCCTTTTTACATTCGACCACTTCAAAAAAAGAAATTTTGTTGTTGTTGTTGTAAACCAACAGAGAAGCCACAACGGTTCCTTTTTAGCTGCAGGGTGGCCTCTTCTGCACTGCCCACCGTGAACCTGAAGAGCTCCACAGCAGGAATCATCTCACACCGTGTTTTGCAAAACATTATGCACATTATTTTGGGGTTTATATCAATAACATTGTTATGATAACAAAAAAATTGAGTATTCTTTCCTTATAATACTGAAAATATATATATATACTCCAATCCTACAACTCAGAGGGAGTGAACAATTTCAAGTGCCGTTAAGCAACAGCAGATTTTTTTGGTTTAGCCATAATGTAACTGATCCTTTCAGACTCTCTAAAACTAATCAGAGAATCATCTGAATTATCACAGGTTTGCACCTAACAAGACAGCCACAGTCATCTTGTCTTGCTACAATGACTGGTATTAACATGAAATTAAAGCAAGGGGAAAACAAAAAATTAAACTAAAATCTTTGTACAGTGTCTTTTTTTCTGACAAATAAAAGAAAACCCACCTTCTCGCTTTGCTCTTTTCATTAAGAATTGCAATAAAATGAATATGCTGCAATTTGGAACAAGGTTTAACCATTTTAGTAACACTTCACTGCAATAATCAATACCTGAACTTTTAAATTAGCACATTTTTTTTTAGGAAACTGTAGAGAAATATACATCAGCTCTGCCTTTTCCAGTACAAGGTGTACCTGTAAAACGAAACATGACTTAGAACAGAAGAAAAGGAGTTTCTAAGTACAGATGTTTAATAAAAGGCAATGCAACAGGTTTTGTGAGAGATAAGTCCCTTAGCACAAAGGAACTGCCTTTCCGAGGTGGCTTCTTAAACAGTTTCCGCTGAATAGAATATACTGGACTTCCTCTTTTAAAGTAGCTCTTTCTTCCAAAACCAGAGAGAACAGTGGTTTTAGTCTAACTTAAATCCTAAGTCATAGGCCAAGTTTTTAACTTAGTGTGAAACAACACTGTAGCTGAGGATACCCACTTTGTCAGAAAAGATGGAAGGAATATTGCAATATTTGACCAACCTAAGTGACCACTTCTAGACTGTTCTGGTTGGCTGCTCCAGTTTAAGAATAACATCACAGAGTGATGCCTAAGAGTAAAGGAACTAAAGCCTTTGGCTTCAGACCTAACCTTTAAAACATGCCTTACAGTCACCCACAGGTGCCACTCACCTCTCTACACCCATGACTGCACAACTATTTGAATTAACAATATTTCTACCCATTCATGCAGCAGAATTTCACAATGACCCTCATCACCTGGATGCCTCTAGCCCAGCAGAGTGTGAACTACAACATGCTGTGTGCAATAGAAGCTTTACTGCTCTTCTACTGAAAAGTTACTGAAGCCTAAGGTAGAAAGGTAAATTAGCACATACAGGATGCAACAAGTGAGTTAATAATCATGGAAGCATGCCATAAGCTCTAGACAGACACCAATCCATGACTCTTTCCCTTTGACTGTAGGAACTACAGCAGTTAAATTTTGAAGGTGTCCCGTACCATATGCAGAATTGGGACCACTTGTTACTGTTTGTGTAAGAGCTGTTTTGACACTTTTCAGTTGAAAAGCCTGACTGATTCAGACTAAAAAGTCTAAAAGACTCACTGCAAGTAACCAAGTGAACATGGACATGAAAAAAACAAACTACTTAATCTATCCAAAACCCTGTATATTTAGTTTTACTTCATTACAGTACTTCAGACTTTCAGAAATGAACTCTTCTTATCTGAAAATCAGTCTACAGCTCCTAACTTTCTTTGTGGTAACAGAAAGCGAGGAATAACTGTAGTAAAGGCAAACTATAAATGTACAAGCTAGCAAATAACATCTCAGATAAGCACTAATGAATCCATACTCTGTTATAATTTCTCCAGTATGACAAAGCAGGTGCTTTCCAGGCACACAAGGTCACCCATGAAGTGCCTTCTAAAGTTTGACTCCAAGTCAATTTCTAAGTTTTCTCACGTGCTCTGGGCACTGCAGAAGGAATGTTGCATCTGAGCTCTGCCTTTGGATGCGTTTGGGACGCTTCCTAACCCGAGCAGGCGACACTACCAGTATGGATATCCGTCAGCAACACCAGTGCAGTCCCACAGCACTAATAATTAATAATAATCAGTGTGCCGCTCTTGCGATGCAGCTGCCGCCCTGGGAGTCCTGCGGTCTGGCGATGAGCAGGGGAGGAGAACCGCAGCAAGAGGGTGCCCACCTGGCCCTGCCCGGCTGGGCCCTCACCCCGGCAGGGCTGTGCACGGCTGGGCTGCTCTCAGGGACACGCCACCCTGAAGGTTTCCTTCCTTTTTCCTCAGGCTCTGCTGCGGCGGAGAGCGGCCACACACGGGGCGCCATGCCTCTGAGCCCCCTCAGGGAGCGCCCGGACTGCCCAGGCACCCTCCGCCCCGCGGGACGACCCTCCTTGTCCCCTCTCCCTCCGCCGGCACGTCCCTCCC
>VYXB01008628.1:308932-339439 GCA_013397135.1 Pachyramphus minor | reverse complement strand
CGCGGGGCGGCAGAGGGCGCGGGGGCTCCTCAGCGCGCCCGGGACCGGCCCTGCCCTCCGTACGTTCCCCTGCCCTCCCGTGCCCTCCCTGAGCGGCGAAGCCGGGCTGGGACTCCTCGATCCGTTCCCTTCACCTCCCCCGCCCCCGGGGCTGGTGTCGGAGCGAGCCCTCTGCCGCCACTGTCCCCTCACACCGCCCCCGTCCCCACAGCCGCCCCCTGAGGCACAGGCTCTGGTTTAGACACAGACAACGCTACCTGGCGCTTTCCCTTTCACTGTGGGAACTGCAGCAGATAAACTTGGAAGGAGCCCTGTGCCATATGTAGAACTGAGACCACTTGCTAAGCCTCCCCCTCCTGGCAGGTCGGGCTGTCCGGCTCTTGGAGCTGATGTTCTCCTGGTCTGAGGAGGAGGATTGAGCAGTAGCTGGAGCTTAGGAAAAGGCTCTCAAACTTCACTGTCTTGTAGTTACATTTACAAGTTAAAATGGACTCTCTCAAAGTGATCCGCTATAGTTGCATCACAGCTACCTCAGTTTAGGAGCAACAATATTAGAAGTATTTCCCAGTCTTGGATTCAGAAGAGTAGTGATAGCACAGGACGTGCTGCCTGGAGGTGAAACCCTGGTACAGTCATTAAACTTGAGATATCACTCTTGCCCTAGACCAATGTGGTAAAGCTGGGGTAAATTCCTACATCCACCGGCAGGATAACAAGGTCATCACAGGGAACAAGTCATGCCAGTTCAGAAGACACCAAAACAAATGCCTAGAAACCAAAGCTAGGGATGGTACAGCATTTGCAAGGAACAGGTTTCCCCATGCAGAGGAAGCCCTTGGCTTTCTGCAAGGACCACTCCATGTTACAGCAGCCATTCCCATATGCCAAATGCTGGTCCCCAAAAGCTGAAGTTAAGTCTCATGGAGATAGCTCTTCATCTCCCCTCCTTCCATCACCAGTGGCTGGCACAAGGGGGTGAAAAGAACGTCTTTCAACAGGCTAACCCACTCTACTGAGAGAAAAAGTTGTTTTCCATCATTTCAGGCAGCATTATAAATGGTTGAACAGTAGCAAAATTGTGGTTTTTATTAATTCTTTCACCCTATATGTGCAGAAACTACTGAAACAAAATGATACGTGGAATGAGTTAGCAACAGGTTCTTCACCAAACACTATCAGCCTTACTACCTAGTTACCTCTGAAGAGAAATGTCAATTGTATCCAGCTGTATTGTAGAAGCAATTTCGGAAACTCTTCCCAAAAGCAAACTAACAAATCAAAAACACCAAAGGGATTCAAATAAGTATGACTTATCAAGACAGAAGTGAAGAAGGTATTCAAAATACACTACCACGAAAAGGAAAAACCCTGAAAACCCACTACCTGCAAAAGGTGTGGATCATTTTAAATGCAAAACAAAAAGATGAACACTACAATCTCATCATTGTTCACTATTTCATGCCATCTTGCTAAAGACTCTCCACATTTTTCTAGATGCCAAGCCTGGGAAAAGTTTCTCTCTTTATAACTTGTGACTCCGTTACAAATTCACAGAACAACATCTTACAGGAGCCACAATAGTGAAACAATGAGAATAGCAGAATATGTCTCAATCACATCACAGTGTCACTCCTGTATTTCATTTTTTGCTCTTCATCTTCAAAACCTTCAATGTTCTATATTGAAGTTGCTTTTGAAATGACATGAACAGAGGCAGAATGCACATGCCAAGAGGCCAACTTCCACAGCTGCAAAAGCTAATACCCAAACATCTGTACACACCACATACCACAGAGATACAAGCACAAGATGACAGTAATCTCTTAATCCCAGCTGTCAGATCCAGAAGTCATTTGGGTCCACTGGCAGTGAATCCAAGTTCCAGCAAACACCAGCCTCAGCAGCCCCTCCTGGTTCTGCTTCACTTGGCCAGGTACCAACAGTCTCCTCACCAGTCATATGGCACAGCTTCAGCACAGGAACCACCCTTGAACAACCCGCAAGCCACCCAGGCACGGAGTTGATCATCTCTATCATGCTCAGAGCTTTGCTGCTGCAAAGGATGTGGGACTTTGGTCTAGACATACATGTGGTTGTGCCTCACTAAAACCTACCAATTCCCAACATTCCTTGTGCAACCTTGGACTTACCTGGTAAAATTCTGTTAAAGCTGAAGAGTCATTATATAGTCAGAGAAAGTACATATGTGGGAGAAAACCATGGCTGCAGTGGGGATCATAACATGGAATCCTGTAACAAATTCCCAGCCAAATAGATGGAGTAAGCAATCCTCAAAACCAAACCAATAAAACAGTAACTCTCAGAAACACCAGCTGTTACTGAGCACATCCACTACACCACAAATAAGAGTACTCAGGTAGCTTCACAATCACAACAGAAGATCTGAGTTATTATCAGAATCAGCAACTCTGCCATCCAACTTTCAAACCTCAAAACCCCAGGCAGACAACAGAATTTCCTGTAAGGACAAAGGACCTCATAGTCACAGATAATTATCAGATGACATCTTCAGTTCTCTTTTTGTAGCAAAAAGTCCTGTATATGTATGCTCAGGAGAGATGTGGGGAAATTAGTTCTCCATCTGAGTTGAAGAATCTGGCCCCAGCAAAGCCTGTGTGTTTAAAGAGGAGAAGGTTAGCAAGTAGAATAAAATCTTTCTTCCTTTTTTTCTTTCTTTTTCAGTTTAACTTTCTTCTTATAATTTTTAAAGGCGTCTTGAATTGTTAAAAAATATTATCACAATTCATATTATAAGATCTGAAAGCGAGTTTTTTAGCTGGAAGTACATTTTTACATTTTGGTCATAAATCCCTTGGAAAGAGAATTTATAGTGTTGACACTGACGCTTTCTTAATTACAGCACTGGAAAGTTCAGTCCTGTCTTGTACATGGTAATGAAGTGTTGATTGCTTCCCCTGAAGAATAAAGCAAGGCACAAAAGAGAATCACAGGACTAGCTAGGTGGTCAGTGGTTATAATAAATAATGGTCACAAAAATCCTCACAGGACCTACCAAGAAAATACAGCTTTTGTGGAGAAGCTAAAAGTTGCATAGCTTTATCCCCTCAATTGTAAGAAATATTTAAGAGTAATTAGGCAGAAGGAGCAAATATTTTAGAGACAACTGCTGCATTCTGGAGGGAGGGGGGAAAGGATGTCCCTCCCAGTGGCTGTTGTCACTGGGAGAGCAGTCCTGTACCACCCCAGCTCCTCATGGCACTGCTTCAGCTACTCTGGGAAGCCTTGATCGGGTTTTAGTGATCACCTTTAGTGTCTCAAAGGGCCTCTGTGATGTGAAGCTGACTTTTGAGAAGATTGTCCAGCTTACATAATGAACTTCATGGGGCTCACCTTCAACCACTACCATACTGTGTGACAGGTCCAACACCCCCAGCACATCTTCTCAGCATCACAGAGTTCAGGCTCCTTGAAAAGTGTGTTTCTTGTAGGAAGTGTTCTGATGTATACTTGGCTCCATTCTTATCAGAGTTGCATTTTAATCTTGGTAACTTATTGTCACTTAATCATAATATTTAAAAGTAAATATCGACTTAAAGTAAACTACTTAAGCCACTAGCGGAAAAGCTGACATGAAGGAAGGGAGGTTGTAATCATAAGTGGCTGGCCTGTTGCCTGCTGAAATGTTTGTCTGAGGCCTCAAATGTTCAGTTTCTCCTAGTTCAGTCACCCAGTCCCTCACTGTTTGCAAGCACTGACTTTAAAAAAAATTCCAAGGAGTTACTGCCCACTGGCCTCATACACAAAATATAGTACTATCCCTTACAATTCCTGTAACAAGTTGCATCTGTAGATGTCAAAACAATCTCTAAAAAAAGCATGGAAATATTATTTCCCATTTTCAAGGCATCAGGCCCCAAGAATGAATAGGTTTGCCGAAGATCTCACAGCAGTTACACGCCTTGGGCAGAACACAGCTGCCAGGTTTTATACTTAATGTCCTGACTTTGGAAAGGTATTTTCTCATAGCAAAGCTCAGTATGCTAGAAGAAAACTTTTCATTTGTCATAATTATTTTTTCAAAAGTTTCAGTCTAGCAAAAACTCTGCTGGGATGATGAATAAACACCTTTTTAAACATACATGCAAAAACATCTGAACAAAGTTGTCAAAATGTGGGGGGTTTATACAGACGTTATCTAGCTATTTACTCAGTGTCTTGAGCCAGTTTTGGCTACATAAAACACCAGTTTATTTAGAGGGCCTGCAATCCCACCTTCAGGTGAAATGTTAAATACTACAGCCACTACATGCACAGTGATAAAATGCCAGCAGCTCATTACCAGTTCTATCAACAGTGAGTTGACACCAATGTTACCAAGGCCTCGGCAGAACAGGAAAACTGCAGGAGGCTCTGCAGGGAACCTGGGAAATTTCCCTCCTGTGCTTTTTAAGCCAAGTACATGAAAATCTTTCATTAAAAAATAATGTGATTTTGCATGGGAAAGACTGGGAAAAAACAGCGTTTGACAATAGTTTCGACTGAAGTGAGTTGCAACTCAGCAAGAACCAGTCTGGCTCTTCCCCCTTGGTAGCTTTGAACCTTTCATTTCTTTCCCACTGCAGAGTAGCACCACAGGCAAGTTGAGGAGAGAAAAGGCTCTGTTGCCATCTGCTTTAGCCTCCTGCTCTCTCTCATTATCCCTGTGAGCTCGGAGAGGCTTAGGAAGGGTAACTTAAGTCAGGCTGGGCACAGCGATGAGCAAGGCTGAATAGAGCATTTAGCCACTGCTCTGAGCTCCTTATGGGGAGCTGCAGTGGGGTCTCACAGTGTGCTGCACTCACAGGAGGAACACACACCAAGTGCTCTCTCACTGCTTATTTTCCATTTTCCTCCCATTCTGCTGAAGTCTTCCTAACACTGGTTTTGCTTCTGCTGGTGGAAGCTCTTCTGGGATCATAAAACAGCGGTAGCCCAGGTCTTTCTCTACTTTCTACATGGCTGATTGCAGGGATTTATTATTATCTAAGGCCTTCCCTCAGGGCACACAGGAAGGGAGGAGAAGTTCCTTGCATCTGTGCTCACTCATGCAAAAGTCAGCTTTAATCCGATACATGCTACATCAGAAAAGTTTTGAAAAGCCCTCTAGCTAATCAAAGCACTAGAATTCTCTGGGGATGGAGAGAGCATGCTGGTCCTAATGCAGATAAGCATGTAATCATGAAAAAACACATGTCAAAATCTCACTAAAATCAAAATAGGATTGAAAAATTAATGAGGTTCTTGAGTGATAATTTCTGAATAGGGGTAGAATGAGAGATGCTGTTCAGGAATACGCCTTGCAGATGCCTGTGCCTTGGAAGAGCATCCATCTGGTGTATCTCCAGGATCAGCATATTTGTATAGAATGCAAATCTTTATTGCAACTGCTGTTATCTTTATGCACTGTAGTCATAACTGAGTGAGTCACATTAAAGGTCAAAATCTTCTGTTCTACTTTTTATGATAAGCAATCTTTTTAACATACAGTGTTAGAGATCCTGTGCATCAACAAATCAAGGTTGGAGCTGGTATTGGGTGATCTACGACAGACCCTTGGCACAGGGACCCAATCTTATTAACATATTTGTTAGCAATTTAAAAGAGGGAATAAATGAAGGGGGAGGAAATTGGGATAATGTATGCACTAATTACTAAAATCCTGACTAAATTAGATATTTGAGATAGGCTGTTTAAGTCTTCTAGTCCCTCAAACTGCCTTCCAGCTTGCAAAACAAATCTGTGTTAGAGTCTGGTGGGGACTGTGCTCTGGGGCAGGCGGGTAGAGAAAACGTGACACTGCAACCTGTGCCAAGTCTCTGAGGCCCATGATCTGCAATAACAGCCTGCTGAGTACCATGGGGAGCAATTTTAACTTTGCAGCTTCAGAAGGGCCTCTGTTGGCCAAGGACCATTTTTCAGAAATTCAGGCAGGTATCAACAACCACATATGGTTGCTGATCTCAAATTCATGTGTGTTTATATATGTAGGTAGAGTCCTATTATTTCACTTATCATATTAAAAAACATGTATAAGAAGCCTTTCCTATCTCCAAACAGATTGTATTTGTGCTACAAAATTCAGAAACTTCACAATACGTTTGTAAGTACCAGCTGCCAACACCTCTCAGTCAGGAACACTTGACTGAAAATCTGATCTTAGACACTCCATGAGATGTTTTAAAAATAAACACAAAATTTGAACTTTACCAACAGAGAAGAAAACAACAAAAACCAACCAAACTCAGTGGAAAATTTCTAACATGTCCCTCATTTAACAGGAGACAATGCCTAGAATAAAGAACCTAACAAAGTGAATGTGCAAATGCTTACTAGGCCTGATCTTCAATTTGGAATGAATTAAAAATAGCTTGGTTAGCTTCAGCTGAGGTCCCAGGACTTGTGTGTGTTTGTAATGATTTTAAAAACTTCACACACACACAAAAATGTTTCCTGTTTTTTTTTCTTAGACTGGACTAGTAATTTTAAAATACCATCTCCTCTTTCAAAGAAAATGTTTTTTAAATTTCCTTTATGGTTAAGAAATTCCTTTTATTCTGGAGCTAAACTACAGAATATTTCACAAAGACAAAGGCTGGAACACAGAAGGCTCTGCCAGGTAATTTAAACCCAACTGTCTTCTCAGCAGAACCTTTCTGCCACACATCAGGAATTATTTAACCCCATTTTTGCAAAGGATAGCTGGCCTGCTGAGTCTCAAAGGCAGCAATACAGAGCTTACCTTTAATCCTGTGCAGAATAATGAGTGATATACTGCTGAAATGAGCAGTGTCAAACGGAGGTTTCTTCCTCTTTGTACTCTGATTCCACCTGGGTGAAAGCTCACTGTTAAGATCCGTTAAGCATACAAAATTTCTAATCAAGTTTTCAACAGCCTGGGCCCTTTAGTTAATTTAAAATTTAAAAGAAAAAAAGTTGTCACCTTTGATGACACTCCCTTCTTCACAAGGACAGATTCTGTTATGGCTGTTGCTAGGAGGAGGGGAAAACAAAAGGAAGTCCAAAGAAAGAAAGTGGAACACTAACTCCAAAATATGTCACTTCCAACCAGCAGGATGCTCCTCTCCTCGTGGGTTCAGCTCTTTTCACACTGTCTCACATGCATCACATGTTAATAACTCAGTAATGTGTTAATAATGCCCCCACCTGAGATCAACCAACAATTGTAACAGTTTCTGATTGTGTTAGGCAAATTTTGAATCCGTTTCCTTCTGGTTTCTAAGCCTTTGGGATGCCCCCTCTCCTCCTGTTTTAAATTTTCTCTGTAACCAACGGGTTGTTCAGAATTTACTTTCTTTTAACAAACACTAGGAGTCTCAGCAGACTCTGCTGATTCCAGCTGCTGGGCTTTAAGGAAAACATATAATATCTTTAATCCTTAGGAAGAAAAAAAAAAAAATCAAACCCATGAGAACTGAAAGCACTTATGTCTGTTTTGAGATATGCACATATAATACCTGTACACACAGCCTGTGTTCAGCCACGTGCTGTCAGAACAAAAATGGCTCAAGCATGGAACCAAGGATTTAAAGGTTAGACCAGAAGGCAACACATGGTTTGATACGCTGGAGGGAAAGAGATTAAAAGAAGATTTGCTTTGTCAACAACTGATAATTGGCATCAATTTTATTTTTTTATTTTAAAAAGAATGAAGCTGAATAATACCAGTTTTGCTATTGATTTATATGCAAATAGTAATACAAATTTATGACTAGATCTATAGATAAGTTATTTAGAAATAAATATTATTTTAATGGATTAAAATGAAATCCAAGTATTTATATCAAAACAGGGTTTCAATACAGCAAAACAGAGTTCATTTTTTGAGGCATTTTACAAAAACAAGACAAAGTGTGACACTATTTGACCAAAAAGAAAAACATCAAAACTAAAATTAAAATAAATAAACACATAAATAATTTTTTTTAAAAAAATCATGCAGAAACATAACTGGAGAAGTGGTTCCTCACAGGACCTCTAAGGAAAAGTAAGAAAAGCCTGCTCCCTGCATGAGCCTGTCACCAGCTTTCCCCTGGTCTGGCAGCACAGATGGAGGTAACACACAGAGCTGCCGACTTGATGACAGACATCTTCAGTGAGCTGAGAAGACCTTGGCTACTGCTGTGGCAGGAAGGCCTCAGTTACACACAGAGACAAGAGCTAAAGTTGCTTTTTGATGATTTCTGTAGTCTGACAACAGCCAGGCTTTAGCACCGGGCAGCGCCACAGCAGTAGCCTCGCAGCAAGGATATATTTTGCTAAGAAAAAAGCCAAACTAAAAAAGGCAGCAAAAGAACATCCTTGGTAACACAGAAAGAGAGAAAACAAAAGGTTTTCAGCCTCCTACTGTGGTGGACACCGGTGAGGTGCTCTGATGTCAAGGAAGAGACCAATAAACAGAATCAGAAAAGACCAGGGCGGGAGAAGCCAATGTCTCCAACACCTCTCACCACACGGATGTTCTGCTCTGCCTTTAGCTACCTTCTCGTGCAGAGCAGCTCTGCTGTCCCCAGATGAGAGATAAGGTCAATGGGAAAGCATGATATTGCCAGACTGTGGCTAATTTTTTAAATTTTTTTTTTTCCAAGAGAGGAAATAATGTGTGCAGAGCAGCAGTGGCTCATACTGGGTCAGTCAGGAAGTGTGGGGCTGGGTATTTCAAAGACAGGTATTTTTGGTTTGTGGTTCTCTCAGAGAACAAAAACATACAACAAACCTTTTTTTTTTTTAGTTAAAAAATGCAAAGTTTGAGTTCACCTATAGTTAGCTGAGGTATCAACATTGTGTTTCACTCTGAAGAATGGCACTGCAAGTGGAATCCTTTGCATTTGTGGCTGCAATTATTATAGAAATGCTAAATAGCTAAAACCAGTGCTCCTTTGGATTGTAGCACAGATAATAGCAGAAGACAGGACAGGAAGACAATGAGAGATTATTAACTCTATTCCCGCAGGTGAAGAGCTGAGGCATAATTGGTTTCAAGCTGAAGATTCACATACATTTTCATCAAGCATTTACAATGATAAAAGACTGTCCCTTCTTCTGCTGTCCTCATCTCCCTCTTGTTGTCTCTGCCTTGGCTTGGGCCACGAAGACAAGAAAGAAATCTGAAAACAGAAGTCCAAAACTGACATTGTGAATATGGCAAGTAATGGAAAAGAGAGAATCAGCTGGAGGTAAAGCTCTTCAAGTTACAAAACAGCTTTTAATTTGGCCTTTCATGGCTGTTACTTATTAGCAGCAAACTAGCTGATAATCTTTACTGCTGCAAATGGTCATGAAAAATTAAAACACGAGAACCACTCAGAAGCTCACAAGAGTATGCCTTGCACAGCACAGCTGTCTGAAATACCTGGAATTCAATCTGCATGTTACACAGTTACATCTATCTTCTCATCAGGAAGCTGAAAAAAGAGACTTTGTAATTAAGCAAAGCTCTGTGTGTTTCGAAATTTGCCAAGGGAAAATCCACCCAGCCAGCAAACAACTGATTCCTGTGATGACAAAGAGAAAAGGCAAAAATCTATTGTGCCAAAATATCTATGAACACCTTAAACTCTCTGGTTCTACCAGCATAATGAAGATGTTTTTAAATTAGTCTTCCTTCGAAGTGGAGAAGACTGGCAGTCTTTCTGGATATGTTTTATTAAGAAAAAACTGGATAAAAAATAGCTATATTTCTTGTACAGAAGTGCTGGGTTGCTGCAGAGCAGAAGAAAGCCCAGGCAGGGTAACAATCCCAGCTGATTTTACAGGAAATGCTTTTTTTAAAGAAACGACAGACACACTTTTACCATCTGAGTTGCAATGACTTGTTCAAAAAAATGCCCTAAAATCCCGAACACAGGCACTCCTTATTTCTGTAGGGTTTGTTACAGGCCCTTGAGAGCGAAGAGCAGAATAATAAACCAAAGGACATCACTGAGGCCGTGCTGTGGTTTTGTAGCACCAATTTCAAACCCCACCACCTGTGCTGCTGCTGTGTGAGCACTGTCAGGCCATTCACCCTCACACGAGAGCGGTGGCGGCTCATTTGCTTGTTCACATCTCTGCGGGCGGAAGCCAGAGCTGGGCTAAACAAAACTCTTGCAAAGTGTCCAGGAGAAACCAGTGTACTCCATGGAAAGCAGTTGGCTGCTCATTTTCTTTCCTTACTTGTCCTCAAATTGTTTGGACAGCAAATATGATGGAGGTTGATACGGCGAAGAGGATGGGGAGAACTTTCTTTGTAAAGCACTGCACAGACATCCTGGGAGAACAGAGTCACTGCAAAGGACTGTGAGCCTTTTTCAAGGCACTCAGAACATCTCACTGCAACATGAGCCTCCCAGTCCCCTCACCAGAGTCCCTGCAAGGGGATAGGTGGTCTGTACAGCACGGGATTCATGTGTCAGGACAGACTTCCTCCTGGGATGGCAGCCACAGCTGCACTCTTCTGTCCCCAGCTCCACAACCTCCTCCCTGGGGACTCTGGGCAAACCCTCTGTGCCTCAGTTTCCCCAGCTGTAAAAATGCAGAGGAAGATACTTCACTTTGCTGAGATTTTCTTGCTTCAGGGGTGCAGGAGGCAGCGTTTGTGATACAGCATTTATCAGTGAGATAACACCACTACCGCAGCGTTATCACGACAACTAGCATTGTTATTATTTTACTACAGATGGAATCTGTGCTATCAAAAATTATGTTGCTGTATTTAGAAACTAAATCTGTGTGAGTGCAGCACAGAAAAAAATTATTTGTAATTCTGAGGCCAATATGCCACCTATGCTTATTTATATGTCTCTTTTTTTCAGCCACCATATGATACAATCATGTTAGCAAAAAAAGAAATGTATTTAAAAACATCAGTTGTTAACTTTAACATCTTCTATACTGATTTCCTGAAGGCAAAGGATTGTGTAATAAAAAGAAAGTCAATATTACAGCACTGAGGTTTAGAATTAGCGTGATAAATTGAATTTTAAAACAATATTGGCCTTATCCTGTACTTACAGATAATAAAACATAACAGAGCTGGTGATTTATAGGTTCTGCCACTGACAATATAACACAGGAGGAGACTGCCAAAGTAATATTCCTATTCATATATGTCACATTACATTTATACATCCCTTCTGCTGCATTTCCTCAAGCTGGAAGGTTGTGGTATGTGGACTGTGAGCCTCAGACATGAAACTTGCTCCAGCTCCAGTTCCATTCCTCCTGTCCAGAGCCCTCACCAAGCCCTCCAGGAGCTCCTGGCTGCCCTGGTTTCAAGCCAGTGACCCAGAAACACCAGTGAGCGGCTTTGCATGATTCAGATTCCTAAAATTCTCCTCTTCCAGGAGGTTAAAATACCATCCGTGATATTTGTCAGCATTCTGACACTTGTTTTGCTACACATACCAGGGTTTGTGAGCTTTCTTCTAGTGCCATCTATGCCATCATCCCTTTTAATGATAAACCATTAATGGTTCAGTGAGTCCAAACGTACCAGTCCGAACATTTCCATCACCAAGATCTGATCCTTGTGCATTTCTACGGGACATGAAGGAGGCACTTCAGTCCACAGGGAGAGAGGAGAGACATGCCTGCTTTCCATATCCCTGGAGATGCAGGGCAGAGATGAAGGAGCAACACAAGATTCACTGGCAAATGGTATTTATTTCCAAAAGCTGCAGGGTAACAGCTTATGGTGCGAGGTGTATGAACAGAACACTGAACACAGGTAGGATCCCCATCCTGAGAACAACCTCTCCTCAGCCCCTCAGCTGCGTCTAATCACCTCAGTTTGTTGCTCTGCTGTTTCTTCTGTGATACCACAATGCCACTCACTGCCTACATCCAGTATTAGCAGACTTTCTGCTCAGGATTTATTTAGTAGAAATGTTGCTACCTCAGCAGAACCGTGCGAGTTTCTGGCTTGGCCTTAAGTGCCTGTTTTCATGCTGCACATCCACTGGACCTTTCTGATGGTCTCTGTCAGAGGGGACACATAAAAAATCTAACTGCATCAGCAAAGTCACCTCCAGACACCCCAACAGCCACCAGCACAAGGTCTACTCCAGCCCTCTGACATCTATGAAACCTTAAAACAACCAGAGCAGATGCTCCCTTTCTGTCTGTACCACAACACTTTGATCCCACCATCACCAATTACATCTTCTCTTCCCAAGGCTGCTGCATTTGCATGGGCACATGGTAAACCAGATCAAGGAACTAATCCAGAGTAACTCCAGCCATGTTTTGTTTGCCTGGCACCAAGAAAAGAAGGCTGCCTTTTTTCTGCCTTGCACTGGATACAATTATGCCATTCCAGTAGTTTTGACGCTTCAAAATTTTGGCTTTCCCAGTTTCCCAGGGATTTTTCTCAGGTTTTATCATTTAACTCATCCACACAAGCTGCTTAGTGCCTAGTGATCTCTTTTTAGATAGTTTACAACAAAGATGGATTAAAGATCAGTTTAGCTATTAGCTCAGCTGTTTTAGTCTACCAGCTTGACTTTCTCCCAGAGATAGGCCAGTTTAGCAGCTTATCTTCTCAAATCTGCTCTTGCACATGTGACTTATATTTGCATATGGCACACATCCCACGGGACAGCAGGTTCAGTCCTTTGCACGCTGTACGTTACTATCCATTGTACAGGGAGCTCTCTTCAGGTTTAATAATTGCCACAAGAGCACACACACAGGTCTGCATCATACTGCAAATATTCTCTTGGGATTTAACCACAGGGAGGTTAACAGTAACAACAGCCTTGCACTAAAATTAAGTTTAAATAAAATGAAAGCAAAACTCTACCAATTTATAACTACAAATGGTGGTGGGATACTGTATGACCACACTCAGAGCACCAAAGTTTCTCATAGCTGAGAAACAGACTCAATTCAGACTTTCTTGATAGTTAGCTCTATAATTTGATACTTTTAAAATATAGTGTTTACTAGTAACAGCAATGAGAAGACCCTCATGCAAAAGAAATTTTTATTATTACTGTCAGGTTGGAACAGCCTTCTTTAATATCTATTCAAGGCAGGGCTCGAGTCTGTATTTGGTTTTCAGGATGAGTAATATTTTCCTAGGTAATGATTTGCTCTTGGGAGGTCTAGCTGATTAGATTCCTGATAACCTTGAACAGAGAGCATTAGTGAAGAGCAAAATGGGGAAAAGGGAAAAAAACCCCAATTACCAAACAGCAGACAAGGACTCCCTGCCCACACGTGCAGATCAATTGGTTGGTTTTTTTAGGTCTGTATTTCAAGATCTTTCTTAGAGAAGCTCAGATTTATTACTGAACACAGATTTGAACGTGCCCAAGTGCAGCGACGATCAATGTTTCAGTGTTATTACTGCAGAAAGGGTCACGACCATCAGCACTTGCCAAACTGCCTGGAGCTCGCAGTGGTGGTGGTCACTATAGCAGATGTCCTGTTCAAGCCCTGACTTTGGGATTTGCCCAAAACAGGCTCATTTTCTTTCCTGGACGTGCCATGCGAGGGCAGCAGAGATTGAGGAACGGGGAGCTGGTGTGCGGGCTCTGCGGGGACAGTGGCACCGCTCAGGAGGGGTGACCGGAGGTGTCCCCGGGCACGCCGCCTCCTGCCTCGGCAGCCTGCGGGCTGCTGGGGACCAGCCACAGGAACTCCTGCAATCGGTGCTGGACATCCCACGGGATGCGGAGCCTGTGAGGAATCGGACAATAAACAAGTCTCTGTTGAGTCCATAACACTTTAAACGATGGAGTGCCCATCCCTGGAGGGATTTAAAAGGCGTGTAGACACTTGGGGCTGTGGTTTAGAGGTGGTCTTGGCAGTGCTGGGTTAATGGTTGGACTCGATGATCTTGGAGGGCTTTTTCAACCTGAATGATCCCGTGATACTCACTCACCTCTAATGCAGAGGGGGGAAAGGATACAGAGCGGCCAGAGCTTGTGTGAGACTTTCATGCCTTAAGCAGTAAAAGCTCAACATCGAGATTTCGGCTGTACCTGAGAGTCTCAGTTAAGTCGGTTTGATTCGGTGGCACTCAGTGACTACTTTACGAAGAAGGAAACGTTGTCATTTCTCACCCTCTGAGGCCAAACCACAGCTCTGACTCTTTCCTTGCATATTTGTGCAGTTGCCATGAGGTGGAGCCATGTACCAAATCCCAACTGCGAATCAACGGCGACCAAGGGCTTTTAGCTCTTTTTGTTTTTTCCACTTCAGCCAGGTTGATCCCAAGCCTCCATCCAAAGTCAGGTGATGTTTACAAGCACCGATAAATCAAGTAAAAAGCGCTGACGGTAATGCTGCTCATTATTGATTGGGTGCTGCAGGTGCTGTTTAGGGGAGAATTGGCCATTGCCACCATTCCCAGGTAACAGGGTTGCCTTGGGATGCAGTCAGCCACCGAGAACAGAGCTGGTTAGATAATGCTTTGGGGTTCTGTTTCTGTGTCTGTGCTGTGCTGTCCTGATTACCCTTGCACTTGATTTTGAGGCTTAAAGAGGGCTGAGCAGTTTGAGTGAGAGGCTTGGCATGGAGAGGCAGCTACAGGTGCTTTTCTCTAAGCTGCCTCTCAACCCTGTCATCTTCCCCTATAAACTGAAATCTTCAGCTTTTCTTCCAAGTGTACATTCTGTTTCCTTTTGCCTCTTTGCCCAGGGTCATGGTGTTTCCTGGCTGCCAGGGTGGATGCACTGCTTCACCCAGAAGATGAGCCAAGCTTGCTCACAGAAACTGGAAGGACAATGTACCTGAACATAAATCCCACACATGTGTTGGCAGCACAGGCAAGGATGGATGGATGGATGGATGGACGGATGGGTGAAACTGCTCCAAGCCAAGCACTGTGATTTGGTTTCATTTCGACCACTCCCCCTTGAAATAGCTATTCTATTCCTGGTATAATTTTCATGAAGGAAAATTTGAAAATCTGCAAGATTTCAATTTTGCAGGAAGACTATTTCCCACTTAAAAACAAACATCTTGGAAAAATTCCCAAGAGGATCTGAATAATATGTCTGTAACACTGACAGGCGCAGCCCCTGTGATGATGTGTCTTTCAGTGCCTGGGGTCTATTTAAGTTATGAATCCCATCTGTTATGCACAAGGATGGCTACTGAACATCCCAATAAGAGAGC
This sequence comes from Pachyramphus minor, assembly GCA_013397135.1. Classification (NCBI taxonomy): domain Eukaryota; kingdom Metazoa; phylum Chordata; class Aves; order Passeriformes; family Tyrannidae; genus Pachyramphus; species Pachyramphus minor. The sequence goes on along the minus strand of VYXB01008628.1, from coordinate 324,295 downwards.
TGGGATTCATCTGGAAATACATCCTACAATAATGCTTTCTGGTATTTGGTGTAATAAAGGGAATATTGTCGTTGGTTACCTCACTGATATGTAACTTTCTGTTGGCAAATCTTTCACAGTAAGGTTATAATAACATCACTCTTCGGCATCTTTGCCAGATACTCATCTCTTTATTTTCTGTTCTGTCATATAAGCTGAGTAATTTATATGCCTGTTCGATACAAAAGGTGGTTATTATATGTTTCAAGAAAGAGATTTGACAATACTTGCCTTGTAAGAAATACCAACTGAGTGGTAGAGAGGAAAGGCAAAAGAAAATGCTGTAAATCAAGAGGTGACAAGGCAGTTTCAGATGGAAGATTAGAACATTGTTCAGGGTTCCACAAACAAATATGTTGAATTATAGACATAAACCCATTTTCTAGCATTTGTCCCCTGTTGCTGCAGTCCTTTTAAGGACACAAATCCCACTGAAGTCAAATCATGTCTATAAAGTAAATTCCAAAATTAATCCATAAGTAGAGTCTGACATGGAAATGCTTATTATTAGTTTGATTTGTACAAGATGTATAGATATGATTTCAAATAAAAGCAACATTATGGAAAAAATTACGTCAATTGCAGTTTTGTCTGAATAAGGACTGCACAGTATGAATGTGTCCCAAAATAACACATCTGCAGTGATCTAAGTGAAGCCTAGCTAACATTCCCTGCACTGTATTTTTACACAGGTAATTCTGTGTGATTGCTTAACCCCAGCTCCCAAATGACATTGATCCCCCCAAGCTCTGACAAATGGGGAGAGAGAGAGCCCCTTCTCTATCCAGGGAGAAAGAGCAGTGATGGACACTGGCCTGATGCCAGCACTGCCCTCCAACCCATACAAAGAGGCAAGTAGATGTGTTTTAGCTGAGGGACTAAGAACCCTTTTCTATTTCCAGTTGCTTCACAATGTGCCCTCACAGGTCTGCCTCCTGCCGTATGGGCCAACAATGTGAAGAGCTTAAATCCAGTGAGAGCAGGAGGGGAGAAAAAGTCCATTTGGACGTGGGACTGGGACTGTGTGGCAACATAGCAAAGTGGCTGTGGAAAGCTCCTGCCTGGGTGTGCAAACTGCCTTAATCCCCCTGAGCAAGGCAAAGGAGAGCGCCTGAGCACCGTGGGAAAGAGCAGCTCGTCATGGAAAAACATCCAACCTTGTCAATCCGGTGCTGAACTCCTCTTAGGAGGCTGATAGGACAAGCCCACCCTGCTTCTGCCAGTCTGTACTGTCCTGCTTTCCAGGGCAGTGCTGCTCCACCAGCAGCCACCCCCATGGTGGACTATCCTGCTGTCCCTGGGCCCTGGACACCACCACCACACAGCCCAGGGGCCTCCAGCAGCCACAGGGAGCAGAGCTTACCCTGCTCCTGGGCAGCAACTGGCTTTTGGATATTGCAGAGAGACCAAGGCACGGGAGGAGGATTTCCTCCTGCGTTCAGCTTGCCCTTGAGCACAGACGCCATTTCCCAGCCTGAGACTGGAAATCCAGACCCTGATTCAGAGAGCAAGGCAAGCCTGTCAATACTCCCAATTAAAACACAAAAATCGTTGCCACTGAAGATGGAAGGTCACATTCCCTGTCTCAGAGCAGTCCACCTGGGAAAAGGGCAAAGCATCCTCACATTACACTGGGGAGAAGAATGCACGTCACTGCTCTTTTGCAGTGGCAGCTTGGGCCTGGTGGCAACAGATGTGATGCTTCCTCTAGAGGAGCTGCTGAACTGTGTTGTGCAGAAGAGGATTTCCAAACCAAGCAATACCTGCTGTCTTGAGTGACCTACTTTTTCTGCACGCTATGTGAACAGGGTTAGGCAACAGCTAATTCAGTGCTGAAAACTAAAACTGCTGGGCAACAACAACTATCACATGTCTGGTGAAACCTCATGGCAAACCTCACTGCCCCTGACAGGGCTTCCTGGGCAACAGCCCGTTTCAACCCAAAGCTTTGGGTGCAAATCTAGCAGGAATACAGCCCTTTGCTAAATTGAGCATAATCATTCAAATTCATTTATCTGATCTAACAGGAGGTTTTCTTGCTACCATGCATGGTAATTTACCAAACATAGTGTTTTCAATGTTATCTCTCAAATCAGAACAAAAATGAAAAGCATTTTCATGTTGAGCATCCTGTGCATTGGGATGAGCAAGGCTGTCAGCAGGATGAACACACCAGCAAATCCAGCTTTCCCCATGGTCTTGCCATATATCACAAATAACACCAGCTATAAAATCCCACCCTATGTCACCATCACTTATCGCCCAGCCCTGTGCTAGCAGGGCTCTCACAACCCTTCTCTGCTGTTATTTCACCTCATCTGGGTCAGTGAATGCTCAGTTATATCTGTACTGATTTATACTCATCCCTAGTTGAGTTTTCACTGGGATTGGAAATGTTCATCACCCATACGGGGAGGAGAAAGAAGTTCACATGTGAGTCACTCATTTGGATTTTGCATTAGTTTCTAATGCCTGTGCTAAATGACTAACAACTGTTTCCAAAGTTGGGATTCAATATGATATTTGCTGATACTTTGACTGTGTACAGATTTTTATTTCCCAACGAAATCTGATTTCTTGATAAATTGGCCAATTAAATTAAACAGCTCTCCTTAAAACGACCCCCAGTTACCAGCAAGAAATTAAACCCTGAAGGTTGCAGCTCCAAAGCCCAGTGAGTTTTGTCTCCCTTTTTTTCCCCTGAATGAGATCCTGGCACCCTAATTCAACAGCCACCAGAGCTGATCTCCACAGAGAGTCGCAATCAAGTCAACTCTTTCTTTGCAGCACAAAGGAAATCACATTTCTTTGAAACGCCGAGGAAATCTGAATGTGTGTTCCTGTTTAGCATGATTAAGGTGTCACATAGCACTCCCACGCACCCCGACACAGAGAACTTCTTGCCGGCTGCTGATGTCAAAGCAAATCAGCTGAAAACACGAAGGGGCTCTGAGAAACACAACTAGGACGCGCCAGGCAGGCTGCCAGCAACCTACCCAGTGTTGTATGGACCAGGCAACCTCAAGGACTAACCCCACACAGGGGATGGGGACAACATAGTACTGTCCCCTGCCCCCCCAGCTGGTTTCTGATACAGGCATGGGGCACATATTTTTTGTCATGTACACATTTCTGAATTTGAGTTGCTTGTTGCTGGTTATAAAACCCTGATAATAACAGTGTGTGTATCCATAGCAATTGGGAACATCTCCAAGGGGTGCACTGCTTTGCTTTTGGATTTTCCCAAAATCTTTTTTGCGTGTGCTCTATCCTGGTCCCAGTCACCTGGGACATCTCTCTCTATCCCTGTTCTGTCTCTCATTGCCCTGATGGTTCCGGCTGCCATCCTCTTGCTTTTCTTCAGCTCTTTGTTCTGTATATTTTTGCTGGTTTGTCCACTATTAACATGAATAATTTAGGAAATTGTCTGCTTCTGCTGAAATCAATTCCTGTGCTACTGCTGCTAAGTGCTGGGCCTGGGCCCAAGCGCTGTTATGACAGGGCCCAAACAAAGCAAACAAAATGAGAACAGAGGAAAACAGGCGCCTCATCCTTCAGCACCCTGTGAATTTAGGTGGGGATGCTCAAAGCCTAAGAAACACAAGCACCAAATTCCAGTTGAATTCCCTTCTTTTTCAGAGTTCTCCCAGTTGCAGTCTTGATTACAGCTACAGTCCCTGTTACAGTCCTAGTGCTGGAAGAATTCAGCCTCAGTGCAGGGTGCCCCACAAGGTCCCTGTTTACCCCCAAGGCAAAGCTGCTCTGATATAGGCAAAGGGGACTGACTCAGTGGAAAATACATCACTTTGTGCCTCTGCAGGTGTTCACTAACGAAAACAATAAAGAACCCAAGCGCTTGTGCAAAGCTGTTGATGCAAGTGGCTCTTTCTAAGCCCCATCAAACCTCCATCACTCTGCCAGGGACCATTTCGCAGAGCTACACCAACCTGACACAGAAGATGCCGTCTTGATGGTGATTCATTTCCTTGCAAGTGCTGGAGGAAGAAAAGCACCTTGTGTCTCAGGGGGACCAAGTTTTTCTTATTTCCTTCTCTGGCTACGTTGTGGAGGGCTCACGTGGGGGAACTGTCAACAGCAGAGGGCACAGACTCTGTCTTGGAGAGACATTTTATGTTCTCAATCCCTGGACTTCAAAAGCTCTGTGAGGGAGACAAGACAATAAAGACAGTGATTTAGGGACCAGGTATGCAGACAGTTTGACTAAGGCTGAGAGGATAAATTCATCTCCTATAACATCACTGAAACTCAGCTCTCCTCCGTGCTGTTGAGCCATACAGCTGGGCTTCTCTGTCCTTCCTTGAGCAGTGTTTTAGCAAAGGGACTTTTTAATTGGGTTTTTTAAGTGGCTGGATTAAGGCACCACCCCCAGATGCTCGTGGGCTGCAGCTGTCCCCTGAGGGCAGGAGAGGATGGCTGGCCAGAGGAGGACTTGTGCCAGGGCTGGAGCTCAGCTCCCACTGGGAGCTGCCAGCACCCTGCAGCTGGACCCAGCCCCAGCACACTCTGTAGCCTGGCTGCCCTGCACCCCGGGGCCAGGAACAATCCAGGGAGGATACCAGAGCACAAATCCCAGCTTGCACACCCAGGGAGTGGGCACGCCAGGGAGGGTGTGGGCATCCAACGCCTCCACTTGCCTCCTCCTCAAGGGCTTGGCTGATATCCCCCTGAGCCACAAACCTGGATCCTGGGGACCCAGCACTCCACTCACCGGGCCCCCGGCTGGATCCATGTCTTTACTTCGGTGTTTGCTGACCACTTGCAGCACCTGATGGGCAGAGAATGTGAGGACACACTTCCCTTATCCACCTGAGTCTGAAGTGCTTGGAGGCTGGGCAGGAATGCGGTGCCAGCCGTGATGGGATACGGCCAGAAGCCAGCGCTGCTACCGCAGTCACATAATTGAATAACAAGAACAGATTAGGCAATCTCTGTGCTTCATGTTGACAAGGCTGAAGGAAAGAACAGAACATGTAATCAAATGAGGGGGGGGTTCTTTCTTTATTTATTTTGAAAGAAAGACAGTGTTTCGGCACTGTAAGAGGTGGCATAGCATGCGCTAATTATGCTGCTGGGGATATTTCTCTCTTGCAGGTTTGAGGATAAGACTGAGACTTTTATTAAAGCCTCAGGGAGGAAAGAACTGGAGGAACTGGCTTTCACGAGGAATTAAGCCCCCAATTCACTTAATGCTTATTCAATAGCTTCTGCCCCTCCGCTTGGCTAACCTGCCTAAGAACACATTCACCTCTTCACATCAGCAACCTGCAATCAGAAAAATCACCTTTAATCCAGCTTCCTCCAGGCACAGACCGAGAGCTACACGGTCTTAATGACAGATCAGGCTAAATAAAAAGCACAAATCCACAATCTGCTATCAGGAGATGTCTAAGGCTTCCTTCTTTTGATAATTTCTGCCAAGATATTTGTGCTGAGTCACTGGGTTTGCAGTGCCATGTGTTGGCAGGAGCTGCCAGAGCTGACCTGGGGCAGGGGTTGCCACTGCCTGCAGAGGCTGAACAAGAGCTAGAAGGAGCACCTTGGCACTTTCCGTGGGCTTTCTTGGCTAATCTGCAAGCCAAGATTGGAGTGAAATTGTGCTGAAGAAATCACCTGACTGGTACATGAGGCTTTTTAGCTGGATTTCTTTGCCACTTTAAAAGGCAACTAGACATCTAGTTACCCAGCTACCCGTTTCCCCTACCCGAGGATGTAATTTAGTGACTCACCACCATCCAGGTACCAGTAATGACAGCTGGAGCTTTCCCCAAACAACTGATTTCAGATACATAACTCATTTAGATCCCTTTCAAAAAATCTGCTCTTGATTTTTGTCTCTATGGTGCAAAACACCTCAAACTGCCTTCCGCAGCAGTGACCTGGCTTACCCTGCATGTGGGAATCATCCAGACAAGCGAGGTTCTCTGCTTTTTTGAATCACCCTTCTGAAGTGATCTGTGGAGAAACAATCTGCCTGAAAAGTGACAACCCCAGACTGCTAATAAATGCCCCCAGGCTTTAGGAAACCTGCCAAAATTCACTGGAATTAGCCCAGCATCTTTGGTTTAGTAAAGACCTCCTACAATATGCAAGAGGGCAGGTACCCCAGGCTGCGACGGGACTTGTGGCATATGTGCAAAGAGACATTTTTCCCTATTTAGGAAATGGCTGGCTAAGTTATAGGTGACACCATTCCCTGGCAGTGTCATTTGCCCTGACACCTTTTCAGTGGGAAGGTAACTTGTCAGGGCCGAGATGTGTGTGGAGTTGCCTTATTTACTCTCCTGGGGTGGCGTGAATCAGAGTTGAAAAGTGCAGTATGTTGAAGTCAACCCATATTCCCATGATGTGCGAGCGTGAGTCACTCGTCAGGGAGATTCTGCCAGGGTCCCTCCTGGACGACCCGGCTGTGTTAAACACGCCGGAAAACCCGCGGATAAAAACATCCCCAGTGACGCACGGGAGCCGAGTAGGCTCCGTGCCTTTTTGGGGAAGCTTCTGAAACGCCGACGTTTCCTCTTGATCAATAATCTGGTTGGCAGAGCAGGGCTTTGAAGCAACGCAGAAAGCGCAGCCTTCTGCTCACACGGCCACTGCCGTTTCTCTCCCGGGAAGATGACGCGCGGGGTAACCCCAGGCACAGGCAGGGGAAGGATTTCTCTTCCATGTCTATTTAAATCTCCCTGGAAGAGCTGCTGCTTACAGAAAATGCAATGCATGATGTGAAAGGGCTTTCTGTTCACGGGCAAGGAAAAATTTGAAAAGAAGAACAAGCCCCATCCCATGGTCTCACAGCTGATTTCTGGTTTTCCCTGTCATCTCCTTTCTCCCTTAAGTCTTCAATGCCCCTTGTGGGGTTATCACAGGCTGCTTTCTGGAGCAGGTCAGCTGGAACAGCCTGACAGAGATTTCTTGGCCTTAAACCCCACACTCCTCTGATCCTCCACTTACCTGAGTTGATCCTCCAGTCCCTGCAGCCACCACAGCGAGGGCACCACTGTCCTCAGCAATGATTTCCAAGCAGTTGTCCTGCTTGGAATACAAGGAAAAGCCACTGACAAGAATATTTCCAGATAAATATCTCATTAGTTTCAACCACAGGCAGCCATGAGTCATTTCCCTTTGACTAGAATCCTCTCTTTTGACCAGAGATCTGGTACTGTGTAAAATTCATAATTATTTTGAAAGGATATCAACAAATTGATAATTATTCCCAGAAAATTCAGGCCTAGAAAAAATCCTTCATTTTCTCCAGAGATTTACTGTTAGTTAATCACCATCAAATGAGCCACAGCTGTGAGATAAAACTGAGTAATTTTACTGTAAAACTGTTGGAGTTCTTTTAAAGCCTATTTTAGCATTCAAGCAGCAGCTTGGACTTTCCTTGAACCATAGCTCTGTCTCCTGGTAAATTGTGTCTTTTCCTCCCAAAATAGAAGTGGCATGAGGTAATTCTCACCCCTGGGCACCCACTCTACAGCCGCTGCACCACCCTGGATGGGGGTTACCAGGCTGGCTCCCATGTGCCATGTGGGATTTGGCAGCTCTGTGCCACTGTCGAGCTTTTCCCTTTCCTTTCCAGGAACTGGCTCAACTCAGCCACACTCTGGGCACAGCTCAGAGCCTGATTAATCACAGACCCCAAAGCCTGAACGCCAGCGGTGTCTCTCATGCCAGCAGACATTTTTCTTTTAAACAGATTAGTTCTTCGCCTCCTTTTTTTTTTTTTTTTTGAAATAACAACAGCTTGACCAAGACCAAATCCCCAACTTCTAAAATCAAAGCTAAAGCTGTACCTTGGAGTGCAGACAGGCAACCAGACAGTCCCTGGGGTCACACAGGGCTGGCCATGGCCACACGTGAAGTGATGTAGTAGCATCGTTTGTCACGATCAGTCACGGGAGCCTTTAAGCCTGTACTCAATATCCACTTGAAAACACAAACCCAAACAAAAATCCCCAGACTACTTATTAATCACTGAGGTCTGCCTTAAAACGAGCTAAAAAAAGAACCTTTCCCATCAACTTTCGTGGGATTTGGATTATGCTTTTTCACTGGAAATGAATTCATGAGAGAACAGGCCCCTAAGCCAGCAGCCACCAAGCAACCTGCCACCATGCTGGAGAGGCTTTTGGGATCCTTCTGTCAAAGCTGCTGTGGGAGCACTGGTCAGCATGCTCACACTCAGCCAGTGATGGCATGGCTTCAGCTGAGCACAGCACTGAGACTGGGGCTTTATTCAGACCCAAATCTCTCGTCAAATGTTTTAACTCGTGTCATTCACTGTTTGTTAGCCCATGGGTTTACCCTGGTGACTCATTAGTCACTGCTCTTGTCTGAACTCCCTGCATTTCAAGAGAATAACCAAACTTCAGAAGCTTCTTATTGGTACTAATGAAGAGGAGGGAAGACATGGTGGTGGGGAAGGATAAACACAGTTGTCATCTCATGAATTTCCCTACTTCTCCTTGGGGGTTAGTCCCCGATGCTGTGGGTACTCACAGGTTTTTTCCCTGAATCACAGGGGTAAAAAAATGACCCAGCCCTGGCCCATACTGTGCTGGTACAGCCTCCCAGCAAAGGAGTGGCTGCAGATGGGTTTGCTTCACGCTGCATTTCAAGGCATGGAGGGATGGGAAACATCCCACCCACCTGCTCCTCCATGGGTCACCCCTCCAGCCACTTGCTGCCCTGGGGCCACACCACAACATACCCTGGGACAGAAATGGGCCCCACGTTGGGCTGGGCTCCCTGTGGCACAGTGTCAGTTCCAAACCAGGCCTCCAAAACCAAGCAAACTTCACTCCTGAGCTGGAGCAGGCCAACAGCTTTGTTTGGCCTCCATAAAGATGTCAGAGTAATGGATGGACAGGAGGTGACTCGTGGTGCAGCAATGGGTGGTTGCAGAGCCGCCATGTTCCCACGTCACTGCTGATGGCAGTTCTCCCTCAGCATTCCCGGGACACGCTGGAGCTGCTGGGACAGCAGTGGGGCCAAAAAACGGACAATTTCACCAACTAACTTCCATGAGGAACAGGGAGCAGGGTGCAGCTCAGAGCCCCTCAGTGGCAGGGCAGGGGGAAGAGGAGGAGGAAGGCCCCAGGACCGCAGTGGCTGTGTGCTGGCGCTCAGGCAGGTTTCCTTGGCAGCCGCAAGCTCAGGGCACTCACCATACCTAAGTGAAGATTTTGTCGCCATGGAAACATTGATGTCATCGGCTCTGCAGCAGCTTCAACCTCAACTGCAACTTTTTTTCTCTTTTTCCTCCCCCCGGGTTTGGGGTTTTTGTTTATTTATTTGTAGTTTTCTCACAGGAGCCGACCCCGCCACGGTATCCAGGGATGTCCAGCAGCCCAAAGCCCTCCTCACATCATTCAGGGGGTGTTGGGGAGCCCATCACTGGTAGCTGTGGGATGGGGCTGTATTTTGGGAACACCCACCAGGACTGTGTTCTGCCCTGCACCCACTGACCCATTTTTCCCTGTCCCCATAAATTGACAGTATTTCCAAGGAATATAGTTTGAAAGCTCCCAAAATGTGAAGGAGGTGACCTGGGTAGAGGCTTCGCACCCAAGGAGATGCCTCACACTGGGGGACCTGCTGTGCATGGTGCCTGCAGTTCTCACTGTGCAGGAACACCATGAGCTCACTGTCACTTGCATTATGGCAGAGCCACCACCGCTCGCTCTCCTGGCAGGAGGAGCCAGACAGACCCACCAAAGAGGAGATTCCACGTCTCCATGAGGGACCTAATACCTGGATAAGCATCTGATGGCTGCTGGTGGAGCCTTGCCCTCGGTGCTCAGTGAGGTTCCCCCATGCACCAGGACAGGGGCCCCCAGCAATAAACCAAAAATCCCTTTAAAAACAACACCCAGCACATTCCCTGAAAAGAATCGTGGAGGAGTAGGACCTGACATCTTCACAAGATTTGAGCATGGAGACTCAGACCTCTTCTGGCCCCAGTTCCAGGGATGGATACAATCCCATTAGACATCCTTGATTCTCCTGGAGCCTCCTTTAACTTATCAGGGCTACTGCCATTAATAGTGGACTGTTGCACAAGTCTGGGTCAGACTGTTCCAGCCAAAAATACATGTTACCGAGTTCACTGCAATGTTAAAACAAGCCTTTCACCTCAGTGACAGGGCAGCACTAGGGCAGAGCTTGGCTGTCCTGGCTGCCCCTCTCACACAGCCCTGAGTCACAGGGAGGTTTGGTTTAGCTGGAACTGGGATTTTTATAAAGGTCTGATTTATTTTTTTGTTGTCACACTGGACAAACCCTGCTACTACACTAGGTCATTCTGCAGAGCAGGATCTGCTCTTTTCCTTACCAGGAAAGGGATCTTGATGGGCCCCATCCTCCTGGATCCGGGCATGCAGGCACAGGGATGCTCCCCCAGCACCACTACTGCTCATCCCATCCATCAGGACTGGAGAGAGAACCACTTGGAAGGGAGGCAGCTGGTAAAACAGAATCAGAGAACAACATAAGATCTCAGTCAATAGACAGGTTTACAATACTTTTTGTCTTTTATAAACAACAATAAGTCACAGCCTGTGTGTTTCTAACATTATGGCCTAAACTTAAATTCAAAGTGTTCCTGATAAATGTGTTTTTGCAACCTTCGAGGATCCCGCTCTGCCTCTCTGCAGCAGTAACTAACCAAACCTAGCCCCAAGATCTCAAAGCACCTGGCAAATGAGTCACTAACACTGGTTATCCTTAACGTCATCATAATTGGTAAAATATGGGAAGAAAAGTATCCTTAAGCCAAGGTTTCTGTATTTCAATGTAACGAGGTACACTGCATACCAAAGACAGCAGCAACCTTCCAATAAAGTGAGTCAGTCAGTGGCTCTCTGACCCATATTCAAAGCAAATTTTTCTTTTTAAAAGAACTTTATGTAATTTAATACAAAAACACTGATTTCCTAGCAAAGGCTTATGTAAAAATGGGAGATTCTGGGTGGGAGAGACTGCTAAGATTTAAAAGTACCTCAGTTAGCTACTGTGAACAAGTCAGCTTCGAATGTATCTTGCATTAAAATTAAAGGATTAATGTTTGATATCCTATCCCAGCTGGAAGAAAAATTAACAAGAAACTGGTTACTATATCAACTGCCAGATCTGTGAAGCAAAGTGGTGTTGAGACCAGTGTGAGGTGTTGAGACTGATGGTCTGAACACAAACTATATTCTGTTACACAGAGCTGTGTTTGGATCTTTGTAGATGGTGATAGAAAAAAGACACATATTTACATCAGCAGTGCTGTATTAACAAGGTTCATCCATGACCAGCAAATCTCTGTGAGGTTTGGATATGTATATATTTAAAATCTGATAGAGCCTATTTGAACATTACAAATGTATTACGGTACTTGTTCCAGCTGGTTGATGAAAAGCATGAAAGTGAGTCACCTAAAAAATAACAATAAAAAAAGCAGGTATCAGGCTAGCAGGAAAAATACCTGCATGTTTGATATTACTGGCAAAAAGGACATTCTAAGATCTGTTATTAATAAGAATGGCTTATCTCAAATATTTATTTAAACTGTTCCCCAGTCAATAGAAAATGGAAAAAATCTGCATTGTAACATCCACTTAAAACAAGTATTTTGAGATCAGTACTCTATTTAGTTGGAAAAAATCATTAAGAATTCAAGACACAGCAATATAACTGAGTGATGTGTTCTAACAGGCACAGCTGGTTGTTGTTACAGGGGCTGGGAGAGGTCAGCACCGCCTTTATCCTGAGAATGATGGCAGCACTACTGCCCACTTATAGATGTGAACAAAGTTTCAAGGAGCTCCTTCTCCAGATTAAAAATCCTTATACATATGAGAGAGGAGGGCACTGCAGCTCCCAGCCATCAGGGGAGTGGAAATCCCAAAGATGGGAACAGGCCCAGCTGGTGCTGTGTTCCAGAAGGCAGCAGTCCTGGATGGAGCTGGCATTTCCCTGCTTTTCTCTTAGCTCATTACTATTTTATTCCCTTACTCATTTAGGGATTTCTAGTCCAGAGTCTGCTCTGTTTCCAAGAGGACTTTACCTGAATAGAGGCTTGATGCTCTCTGGGAAGGATAAGGAATGAAGACTATCAGAGGCACTTTCTGTGCTCAGTGCTGAGATGGAGCCTCTCCCTGCCCTGGGGACCAGGCCTGGCTGCTCCAGGGACATGCAGCCAGCCTTGAGGAGATCAGGACACCCACAGACCTCAGGAGGGCTCTGAGCTACCTGCAGATCTGCCCTGAGGACAGTCCAGATGCTCCACAGCCACCCCTGTGACACCATCAGCCACATCTCCTCGTGAGGTCCCTCAGTATTAGGCAAGGAGCTTCAAGTCCTCATGGATGGGACTTACAGATAACTCAGACTCCACCTGGTGTGAAAGGATCACATGAACAAGACACACCAAGCTCTTACCTGGTAAAAAAACGACCAGACAACTCTTCAGGCCAGCAGCTGTTTCCACACTCCCCAACAAGCAAATCCATGCTGAACTGACAAGATTTCAGGCACATATTTTACTCTCTGAGGGACAAAGAAGCCGTACCCACCCAGCTGGGAACCTGGAGGCAACTGGTACTTCGTGAGATTCATCTCTGTGTTTGGTCTTCTGAAACTCAAAACGTAGCTGTGAGCAGTGAAAGCAGCAGTAGGAAGGTAAGACAACTGCAGGGTTTTAATGAGGCCATGAGAAAATTGCTCCTGAAACTCAGCAGTGCTGAGGCTTTGTGTTCTTTGGACTTGCATCAGAGCTACTGCACCAGTTCAGGTTGAAAGCTGAAAGCTGTAGGTTCGACAAGCCCCTGGCATTCAGAGTCCCCGGGAAGATGGGCAGCAGTAACCTCCCAAATGGAACCAGGCAGTTTTTCAATGGCTCCATTATCAGCGAGCAGCAGCTGGGCACAGGGAGAAAGGCAGCATTATCCAGGGGAAAGCACCAGAGCCCTCTACAAGGCCCAGTGCTCTCGTAGAAAAAACTCAGGAAAACCTTTCCAAGTGCAAGCTGAGATACAGCAACTCCATTATAGCATGTCTAATCCCCACCTTTTGTAACCAACAGGAGAATCCTCGATTCGACGCAATCCTGAAGGATTCTAACAATGCTGCTCTGTAACCACCACATGCTGGGGACCAAAGGCAGCTGCCCTGGCACAGCAATGACTCCTGTGCCAGGTGAGACAGACCCCGAGTACTACTTTACTGAACAACACATTGATCATCTTCAGGCTTGCTCAGATTTTGTTCAGCCTGCTGCCATCGCAGCAGTGAGATTCTGCTGGTTTGGGAGCAGGGAAGAAGCACTAAGGAGGAATTTCTTGGAAGCTGTTGCAGAAGGTAGGACCTGGGCAGGTGTTGAAGGAGGATCTCATTGCACATCCATCCCCTGCTCACTCCAAGTCACCCATGTGGCATCTTGGTGAACCAGAGCACCGTGGACATGATCCAGTGGAGGTTGCAGAGCCCAACTGCTGTTGCTGGTTCCCTCGAAGGCAGGAGCTCAGGGATGGAGTCATTGCCCACAGCAGGATGAGAAGCTGTGTCCAACATGTGCCTTCATCCCACCAAGGCCCAAAACTCTCCTTCCTTGGGCAATTTCTCAGTCCCTCATGCAACATCACAGGAATATTTCTGGTTATTCAGGGTCCAGAAAGGTTTTGTGAAGTCCTTGCTATTGCCAGGGGAGGACAGCCCACAGGCAGCAATGACTGATCAAGGGGGAAAAGACCCAAAACCCCTGACAGCTTCAGCTACAGCTCTCTGGTTTCAGTGAAGAAAAAAAGTAAAGGCACAGCTTATTCTCTTTATCAAGAGCCATCCAGTGAGCACTTCTTAGCTTGGCTGGAAGCACCAGTACAAACCCTTGTGTTTCTCCATGGCCCAAAGTCTCTTTTGTAGAATATAACAGAAATACATATAAAAATGAGAGTATAGGTATACAAGTGAAGAAGGCAGCTCTCAGAACATCTGCAGGAATTGGTTTCGAGTGGGGCCCCTTCGTTTGAAGGCTAAAGAAGTTTAGTAACCATCTAGACAACAGAGGCAGAGTTGTGAAGCACCAGCTGGATCTCCTGCTGGCAGCACACACCAGGGCACTTCATCAGGGACAGCAGAACACAAACACAGCACATCCCTCCCCTTGGATGCTGCCCTGAGATGCACCTTAATATACAGGAACCCCTGTGGAGTCTGGAAATGCCCCAGTGTTTCCAGCACTGCCTACATCAGGCAAGCAGTGCAAGAAACCTCCCCACCAACGCAACTCCTTCCATGGCCTGTGAAGGAGCAAGGGATGGTGCAGAGATCAACAGACTTGGGGAGGGATGCAAGAACTGGGTACACAGAGACTCAGCTGTCCTTCTCATCCTCCTCATCCCTTCCAGGTGATAGTACCTCAAAACCTGGTGGCTGGTGGAAAACACCCCTGGCTCTGCAAAGGGCTCTGGTGTCTGCACCTCCCACAGCCAAAGCCTCCTTCAAAGAAAACACAAAGCATGCAGCTAAAAGATATTCACTTACAGTTTATTTTTGCCTGAAATTATTTCACATCTCTTTGTACACAGCTACAGAACAGTAGTAGTAAACCATTGGTAAAAGCAACAGTGCTAAGGAAAATGTTGGCATTTTTTTTCTTTCTTTTTTTTTTTTTCTTCTTTCTTCCCATACTGCATTCTAGTACAGTTTGGGATTTGAAGGGGGGGGAAAAAATCTGACACACTACGTGAGTTAAGACTCAATTTCTGTTTAATTATTTAAAAAAAAAAAAAAGAAAAAGAAAAAAAGAGAAAAACAACATTATTTGGGATGGGGTAGTCTACATAGCAATAAACTTTAAAAAAAAAACAAAAAAAACCCAAAAAAAAACCTAAACAAAAGCTTGGCTTCCATTGAATAAGATTAAATATATATATATATTTATATATAAAAAATTACATTGGCTGTATGTGAAACCTCGAGGTGCTGAAGAATAAAATAAAGGTGTTAACAGAGGAAAAACTTCTNTTTTTTTTTTTTCTTCTTTCTTCCCATACTGCATTCTAGTACAGTTTGGGATTTGAAGGGGGGGAAAAAAATCTGACACACTATGTGAGTTAAGACTCAATTTCTGNTTTGTTTGTTTTTTTTTTAAATAAGCAGCTCTGTACAATGAAGGCTCATTATGAAAAAAAAAAAGTCATCAGCATAGTTATAAAAGAAACCACAATTTTTAAAAAATCATTTTCTAAGCAACTGTGGAATTTGAAAAATGTAGCAGTCACATTTACAGACAGGTCAGAGCTATCGGATCAGCAACAC
>VYXB01008628.1:198743-308862 GCA_013397135.1 Pachyramphus minor | reverse complement strand
GGTGAGGGAGGGAGGGGGGGGGGGGGGAAAAAAAAAACCCAAAACCCAAAACCAGGAAAAGCCGATGCACAACGTGGAGGGAGAACTTTTTTTTCTCTTTTTGAAATATCGGACGTAAACAGAAAACAGCGGAGGCAACTTGTAAAATCTACAGTTTCGCGAACACCCCCTTGGCAAAACGAACGACGACTCGTCCCCGTCTCCCGTGTTTAAACCTGATGTGGTTTAAAAGATTAAAGAAAAAAAGACTTCGGAAGGAAATGTGACTTTTATTAATCCCTGTATCCCCTCCCCCAACGACCACACCCTCCCCCCCCTCGTTATTATCCTTCCTGTTTGATAACGGTTGAGGCATTTCGAAATCAAAAAGACAACGCGATGAATGTTGACAGAGAGGGAGTATAATACAGTCTGCATTACTAAAAGGCAATTCTTCAAGGAGGACATTTCCTTAAAAAAAAAATAATAATAACAACAAGACAGCAAACTAGTTTATACAGTACTAAATGAAAAAAAAAAAAAAAGGGTAAAAGAATTAACAATTCATAAATAAAAGACAGGTCCCAGACCTGTTATTTGTGAACCATTTTCTTAAATAGGTGCATTATGTAAATCTTATGTACAACAAAATTACTTTGCATAACAACTGCAAGGACACAGGGGGAGGTGAAAATCATATTGGTTTTGGTTTTCTTCTCTTGAGATTTTTGTAAGTTTGATTTTCTGGAGCAAAACTGGTAAAAGAGGAGTTCTGGCTGGCTGGGTCTCAGCCAAGGAAATGCAGGTAAATAATGACAAATGAATATATTTTTTTTTCTCCACACGGCATGAAACACAAAGGCAAATAAAATCCACAAAGGTGGGTTTTTTTCCTCTTTATAATCCTCTTG
Organism: Pachyramphus minor; assembly: GCA_013397135.1. Lineage (NCBI taxonomy): Eukaryota > Metazoa > Chordata > Aves > Passeriformes > Tyrannidae > Pachyramphus > Pachyramphus minor. The sequence continues at coordinate 307,972 of VYXB01008628.1, read as the reverse complement.
CTGCTACAAAGTCCTTTTTTTTTGTTTGTTTGTTTCCTTTTCAATTTAAATTATGTTGATTCTGAAATCACAAAGCTGAAAGAATCCAACAGGGTCCAGGCTTGCCCCGTCCCCCTGACACACACAACGCCACTCCGCTACCCCACAACCACAACTCCTGCCACCAAGTCCCCGGGCTCACTGCTCTACAGGTATTAGCCAAAAGTTATTTTCCTTTTTTTTTTTTCTCTATTTGTTTTAAAAATCTTTTCCTTCTCATGAGAAGCAAAAGAGAAGAGTTGGAGGCAGGGAGAGTTCACCACGCTTCGGTGTAGCGGACGTCCACCTCTTTCAGGTTGGGTAGTTTAGCCTGTGTGGGAAGAGAGGAAAAGGTCAGGATTAATGAAACGTGTTCAGGACTCGGGTAAGAAGCTCCTGTCAAATCTGTACCGTCAGTAAACTGGGGATTGATTGTTGGCCACAAACTGCAGGAAGATGCACGATGCCCTCGATCCTGCGGGGCATTGGTGCTGAGTTCAGCAGTGAGCTGAAGCGTACGGGTGTGGTGAGGGAAGAAGATGCTGAGCCATTACAGACACACCAGGCTAAGTCACACCTGCTCTATGAACCAGCGGTCAGGTCCAGATCAGACCCTGATCTTCATTTTTTTATACAAATGCTTCGGAAAATGCGTTTGTCAAACTCCCGCTGAGAAGGCAGTGGACTCAAACCGAGCGTGCAGCAACGTGTTCCTCCTTCAGCCTCCACACTAAGGCACTGCTCGATTTCTCCCTTCATGTACTAAAAAGAGTTTAGCATCCTTTGGTGTCTTTGTGATCTCCCTTCCATAAGTTCCATGTTGTTCCTGAATCCCCCCGCGCGAGGCAAACGGGGATCAGCTGTTTGTGCTGTTCCTACTTGTCGATCCCGTTTCTGTGCTCTCTGACCATAATTGCATGGCTAATTCTCTCAAAACAAATAAACAGATTTAATTAGGCTAGGGCATAATTGAGGACTTGGAAGTTTCTAGGAGTCATTATTACCTCACTCCTTGATTTATGTGCACGCATATTTTGATAAGAGCTAGTCATAATCCTACAGACACTGCCAGCAAATAATTTTTCAGTTAGGCAATAATGACTTCAGTAGTGGGTGTTTATTTATTGTCTGGTTCGGCCTGCCTGGTACATATGTGGGTGTCTGTGTGTGTGCAAGTGTGTTTAGTGGGGTGGGGGATGGAGTCGAGAGGAAATGTCATCACTGGCTTGTGCCCCAAATGCTCTCACAGACCGAGAGGAGAAGAAGGAAAGATTTGCATCAAAAATACATTCTTTGAAGTCTGAGCTGTTCTCCAAAGACCTACAACCACGTGCCCCAGGGACAGAAACTATTACCCTCCCTTGAACACACAGAGAGCGTTAAAAAATGTCCACCAAGATAAGTCTCAGTGGAAGAGGTGAAAGGGGAAAAAGTGATGCTTGTGTGTTTTCTCAGCTTTTTGAATTCTCTGTAACCATCGGGGCCCTGCTCACAGCCAGTTTTGCTGTTTGCCCTGGCAAGTCACTTTCTTGTGTTGCTGCTAAGGACTGTTAATGCAATACCAGAGCAGAGGGAACTGGTTAGGAAAATAGGAGTTTCAGTAAGAAGTTAGTGGCAAAGGGGTTCAGATGCAGGGTGAGACTGGGGTAGCCTTTCAGTAGATGTGATTTCAGAGCCCTGGGCCAAAATCAGCATTGACCTTGATTGTCTGTAAATGCCTGGGGCCTGATACAAGCTCCATTGTGTGAATCCATCTGCAAGCCAGCTGCTGATTCCAAGGACGACTTCTTTGCATACACAATTGTGACACAAGTTTTGAAAACCTGATCTTGAAAAATCCATGCTAGCAGCATTGCAACTGAGTCCCTGGGGGAGCCCTGGCTCCACAGCCAGAACCAAAGAGAGACATTTGCGGTGGGTTTTGAAAGCAGAGCAGTTTCAGGGCTTGCCTCAAGTTAGAAACTCAACCCAAGGTTGTGACCTTTTGAGCAAACCTGTCCCAGTCCAAGGTTTCAACATAGAAGACAACCTAATGAAAAGTTTCATCTTGAGTGCTTGGGTTTCTAAGGTAAGATTTTGAGAGTTGCAACTCACACAACACCAGACTGAAGGCAAAGTCCACATGAAGTCATGAAAGCTGACGTATCTCAGACAGGTTTTGTCTGAAACCACCTGGGGCCGTTCCCCTCCCACAGCTACATTCTAGTTCTTTACACCCTTTAGACAAAGTGTTGTGAATTCACAGCAACACCAGACATCTTACATGTCACATTTGGGAACTGGGCATCTGTGCAGGCATTTCTGCTTGAATCTCAGCCCAGCCCTCGAGGTGTCAAGATAAACCTGTACCCTCCTCAATGATTTTAACTCTCTCTTTGCGCGATAAAACAAAGCTCTGTAATGCTGTTCACCCATGTTACTTCTGGTCCTGTTAACAGTACAAGACATGGTAGGCACTAGATTTTACCTGCTTCTGTATCCTTCATCAGAAACATCAATATGCTCCTATATATGAAACCTTTACTGACAAAACCTTTACTGCTGAGAGCATTGGCGAAAAGATTCAGTTTCCATCTCATACTTCTCCATTCAGTATATTAAATGTTTCCTGGGCCCATCAAAGCCAGCAACGTCCCAATGCTGTTTTCAGTCATTTTCTCCCCAAAATAATCCACTTCACCCTCTTCAGATAACTTTCCACCCACTCCATGGGGCCAGTTTTCTCTACACTAGGCATCATCACCATGCACTTGCTGCATCTACTCATCTGTAGTGGACACAATTCACAAATACCTTGAGATCTTCATAGGTATCTGCTGAAAGTTTGGTGCTGTTCATATTTAAACTACACAGGCTCTTCATGGCTAAAAGAGAAAATACACAGTTATTTATGATCATTCTTCATTTTCTTAAAATAATCAACTTACAGTAGGCCAAAGCATAAACAAGACATGACTATGCACAGCACTCTCAGGAAAAAGCTGAATAGTTTAAAATATAGAAGTACAAATGGATAAACAGCTGTTTGGGCCCTCATCCAGGAAAAAGTCCCTATTTAGGACGGGCCATTAAGCATATGCTTAAGTCCACTGACTTCAAAGGAGTTCAGTCAACTTCTCATAATCAGTTTCCTGCACATTATTCTCAATAGTGCCCATTCTCAGTTCTCTGCGTGGTGCTCACAGGGGCCATGCTGATCTAGCAGTGCTCCCTCTCCTCCCCCCATTTCCATTTTAGGCTCCAGTACTTAGCAGAATAGTTTCCTAAGATGAGCCATAACTACTGGCCTGTCTGGCACGTCTGCGTAGGATCAAGCCTCTGAAAGCAGCCCTTTAAACCCAACAGCAAGGTTTATAATACACTGCTGGGTGCAGGAGAGGGTTTCATTCTGGCACATTGAGTAGGTTTCAGTGCTCAGGGAATCCTGAACGCCTCACTCTGCCTTGCTGTGTTTAACCTAAGAATAGGGAGAGTTTCACCTCCCCAAAATAAAGGAACAAAAAGTGCCAGAAGGAGTACAGAACCTGCTGTGCACAGTTGCTAAACTGACTGATAAGTTGCCACATGGTTTTGCAATCTTCCCCTCCTGCACCACAAGGTCAGGTCCCACCCAGAGGGGATGCCCACAGCAGGGTGTGGGAAGAAAGCTGGGAAGTCCCAGGGCAACAGGTCACCATGCGAGATAGAGACAGGTGACATCAGTTAAGGCAGAGGCAGGAGCCAGAGTATGGTCCAGGCTAACAAAGCCCACACGAGGCCACCAAGTGCCATCAGGCTCAGGTCACCATCTCACTTCCCCTGCCTGCACCTGAAGGCCGCATGCACGGGCAGGGAAGAGGGAAGTTTAAACCCAACCACAACCGAGGCTTGTCCTAAATCCCTGAGGAAGCATCGCTGTGGCAGCTAGAAGTTCAACCTTCTGAGTGAACCCACGTGAATCCCTCAGAATCCACAGGACCTTCCCGCTGTGGTCACTTACAGCTCAGTGCCAGCAGCCCCGCGTCCGTCACCGGCGTCTCGCACAGGTTGAGCACCTGCAGCATCGTGAGGTGCTCGGACAGGAGCCGCAGCCCCGCGTCTCCAAACTGTGGGGCACAAGCAGAGTTGTGTTTCAAACAATGCACCAACACCCTGTGCAGGGCCTTCAGTGCAAACAGGGCACGTGGAAATGGCGTTTGCAGACGAGCCCTCAAAGCCACACTGACCATTCACCACAAGCGCAAATGCCAGCAGAGAAAGCAAATAGTTTTATCCCTGTTTTGCGGGCAGGGAATAGAGAAATTAAGTGACTTGTGCACACTTAACCACAGCCCATCACTTAATTAGAATGGTGCCTTTGAAGCCCGGACTTTGTACGAGCGGGCTCCCACCCAGGCTATGCACGATGGTTGCAGCAGCCTCAGTCAGTTCCCAACCACATCACACAGAAAAAGCACAATGCAAGTGGTATTAATTAGCTATTTTGGTCTCAAGAACAATGTACTATTGATTGGTAATTGTTCTATTGACCCACTTGTTTTCTGCTGCTTCTAAATTCTAAGATTAATGGAAACCAGGATATCGCAAAATAAAATGGAATCTAAATGCTTTTTTCTTTTTTATTACCACCCCCAATAAAATCTTTGTCCAGTGAAATCAAACTCATTTAAAACAAGAAGCATCAAAATTTTCAAATCCAAAAGTGATATTGTTAAGACATATCTGGAGGAGATACAAGGAATCTTAAAAAAAGGAAACAATCAGTTTCTAGTTCATACTCCCCATACAAAAGAAAAAAAAAGGAAATTTCTGGGGTACAACGTAGTTAGGAAAACAAAACAAAATATTTTCATGACATTTGGGTAAAAAAAAAATGCTGCTTTTTGTAGTTGCACTGAGAATAATCATATTTTCAGGGAGCACTACAAATAGGTAATAACAGAAAATGGAGAAAACCTATTCAGTGGAGAACCTCAGAGACCAAAAGAAGGGGCAAAACATAGAAGACAAATTTAATTTTAAACCTTCTTGCAATTAACAGCTGAATAATTTATTCACTGAACTTGGTCTCTTTTTGCTTACAAAATAACCATATTAATATTATATTTTCCTTCTACTGATTCATTATTTGAATTTCTTTTTGTTGCTGTCAGGTTGATCAGCATTCAGAGCAATTCACTGCCTGAACTGCACAGACTCTGTGCTCTGTACGTGAGATGTACAGCATCATGTTTTTGTCCTAAATGCATGAAAACATAAGCACTTCTCAGATGAACAGCACAGGTGCAGCACACAGAAGCAACGATGCCCAACTGGACCATTCAACCCAAGACAGCAGCAACCCTTTTATAATTAAAAATCAAATAAAATATAAAAATAAAAAAAAAAGGGGGAGATAAGTCAGCCGCCCAGATGAGCAAGGCCACAGGAAGGCCTCGTAAAAATAGCATGAGGACAAAGTCATCTAAGCAAGTCTCTTCACACACTCTCCTTGTGCTGACGTAATGTGAAATTTCAGAATTAGTCAGCGTTGGTTCCTGCCCCGAGTCTCAGACTGCAGAGCACTTACCTGAGTCGACCACAGGTTCAGCTGCTTGAGCGAAGGCAGTTTAATGAGGTGCTCAGCACAAGCACTTGTCACGTTGGTGAAGGCCAGGCTGAGGTTTTCCAGATTCCCAAAAGATCCTGAGCTTAGCAAGCGGGCCAGGTCTGCATCCTGAAAGGAGGCAACGGATTGATAACCAAGATCATGGACTCCCCAGCCCGTAACCGTCCGTGTCACCGATACTGGTAACCAGCAGGAGTTGCACAATTACTCCACTTGTTTACAGTAACAGAGAACCACAGAGAAGTTTCTGTTTGTTTGGCAAGCAGCTGGGCTCTTGTGGCAGCATTGCTTCACACACCCTGGGAAAAATTTGTCCAAACATTAGGACAAAAATGTTCTTTGCGTGTGTATCCTTCTGAGACACAAAGGCTTCAGTGCCAGGACAAATGCTGAAGCTGGGTCTTTAAACTTCATGAAGATTTAACCACAAGATCCAGATCCCAACTGTGTTCAGGACTGTTACCTGGCCTCAGTGAGGTCAGTCTGGGTTTTCACCAGGCTTAACTGCAACAGTGCTGGGTCTCTTTGAGACTTCCATGTCTGAGATCCAGAACTGCTGCCTTTTTAATGCAAAGTTCTGGCCCCAAATCTACCATTCTAAATCTGCACAGCAGTATAAACCTGACAGTCTGATGCTTGTGCTGGGGTTGGAAACTGCTGCACAGGCCCAAGAGGAGAAATGTGCCCTTACTTGTGTAAACTCCAGTTGTGTTGACAGAGCAAGCAAAATGGCTCCCCACTCAACTGCCCCAAACCACTGTGCCACATGGCAAACATAAATCAAGTGTTTAAATATGGAAAGACAAAGCTTGTTTTTCTGTTGACATGATTAACTTACTGTGGACTTGGATGGCAGTGTTAACCTTGTGGGGCCACCTTTTCTTTGCTGTAAAAGAGAAGATATTTTGGTCAAACAAGTTGCCATTCTACATTTCAGACCCACTGAAGTACAGCAAGCTCTTCACTAGAGTAAACCCTGCTCTGATTTCAAAGCTTCCTGCCACCTCATCCCTGCTTTTTCTGCACTGACAGATTTTTTTCTGAGTGTGCCTGTTGCTACCCAGGGGACACCCACTAACCATAGCTAAGTGGGTCTTCTCATGCCATTTGCCTGCTTCAGCCTGCCAGTATTTGGCTACTTTCACTTTAAAGGAAACAGCTTTAAAATGCTGGACTGAGAGAGCAAAGGGTTGAGATCATGTAGCTGATAAAATCATTTGTTTGACTTCAAAAAAAGCATCTACTTTTCAGGCTGGGAGCAGAGGTTAAAGACAAATATAAATGTGAAAGAAGGAAGAGGAAGATTGTGCAGGGTTATGTTTGCATAGGTAAAAAAGCGCTAATGAGAGCAGATCTGGTTTCAATCTGTAGATCCTGTCTTTAAAACCAGGGAAAAAACTTTTTCTACAGGCTCTAGCTCTGAGAACTAGACCTAAAGACCACCTCAGTGAAATGCTGTGAATGTCACAGCACTCAGAAATGCTGGCCAGCACTAGAAATATTTGCTACTCGTATGTCAAAAGGTGGCAGAATTTGACAAGCTGACTTGTCAAATAAGATCTTGAGAGAGCAGGGTTTCACCTTTATTCTTTCACACAGATCCTAAGCAGGTTATTGAATAGCATTCATAAACATAGTATGGGATTAGTCACATCACTAAATACCACTCAGTAGACATATTCACAGTAAAATCCTCCTAACACTGCTCCCATCCTGTTGTTAACTGGGAATTTCACGCCCTGCTTGTCTTTCTTTTGAGGCTCCATTTCTGGAGGGCGCAGACCCCACCGTGCTATGGCAATACCACATGCAGGGGACATACCAGCTCCTTCAGCTCCCTCTGCCTCTCACACAGCTGTTCATACATTCTCTTTCCCACGTCTGTGCTTTCCAGGGTGGAGATGATCTGGAGCTGGGTGTCGTTGTTATCAATGATGTTGTATTCCAGCATCAAACACAAAATCTAGCAGAGCAGAACGAAAGAAGAGTGGTCACTGCAGGGCTTACATTCCATTTCTTTCAAATATCCTAATTACACTGGGCATGGTGGTTTAAATTCCCGGCTAAGTTTTTAGAGCAGGCATTATGTAGGTTAAATTAGAGGATTGTAGCAACATTTACTGACCTTCCAAGACAAAAAACCAATTTTTTTGTTCATAAAGAATGAAGTGTAATCTCTAAAAGTCAGCCTTGTCCATCCTGTCTTCCATTAGTGCTCATTCCTTCTGACTGAGAGGTGCAATTACTTTGCATCAGACCTGGAAGATGGCTCCATGCCACAGCCCTCTTCAGAACAGGTACAACTGATCCAGTATTTCCCAGGTACACTGGATAGGCTGTGGATTGGCAGAGCTGGGACATTACACTCCAGCAGCAGAGCCAAGAAGCTCCTTAAGTGCTGGATAAATGCTGGATTTTCTGTCCCTAAGTGCTGAGGTTTCCGTGCAAGCAGAACATGTGTGAGGTGTATCCAGTCCATGAGGCAGGACTGGAAAAGCCTGAGAGACTCTGAGGGAGGATGATGCTGGGAGCTCACTGCTGTGGCCAGGACACCCTCCAGCCCACTGGGAACACACCTGACTCACCCCTGGGAAAGGGGCTGCCAGAAACAAGTTAAAACCTCAGAGGCTGATTCCAGGCTTAGGACACAAGCTACCCCTCCATTTCCTTTTCAGCTATGTATCATGCTGCTGCAATTAAAATGCAAATTTCTTATTCCCTCCATAATTTCAATTATTTTTAATGAAAAAAAAAAAATCCAGCAATATTATATTCAAATGCATGCAGCATTCTCCTTTATTTAGTGGATTGAATTAGCATGGACAGATCTAAGTCAATGACAATTTGTAACTCCTTCCACCTATTTATCCACTCTCTACTTCCACTTAAAATATGACATTTATCAAGAAACTTCTCTTAAGAAACCCAGAAAAACACATATAAACTATTAGTGCAATAATAATGACCAATCATAAGCACAAAAAATGTGTATTGATGTAAGCAAATAAGGTTTTGTAAATGTACTTCCTGTGCACTGCTCATTTTGCAGATGGCAAGACAAGCATCAAGTATTTTGTCATGGAAAAGTGGTTGTGAATTCTGACCCTTCACCACAGCCAATACCATCATAGCCATTGATTTCCCATCTTAACCTCTCCAACTGCACTACAGCAAACAATTTGTTTCTCGAAAAATTCTTGCAACAAAACTTCATGTAATTCACATTCATATCTGCAGAACAATATTCTGTTCTACTTAATTGTGAGAAACACAACTGCAAAATGCTGGTGGTTTGACACAGCACAATCCTGAACTCTGCTGGGAAAGGCAGTTTGAAGCCAAATGCTCATAAATCTGGATGACCACAAATGTTTAGGGCTTACCTCTACCATCGTCTGGTTACCCCTCAAAGCCAGTAGCATGCAAGGTCCTAATTTATTTTCAGCCAGTGAAAGCAGGAACTTCTTTGTTTTATAGCAGGATCCCATTAAAATATGAACCTATTTGAGAAACAGAGGTAAAATTAGGGGCGTAAGCTCAAAAAATACATATACCTCTGAAGGGACATTGTTATGCAGTCAAAAAATGTTAAGTATTTGCAACAAACCAAAAGGAAGAGAGGCCCTCATTACAATTAATAGTTGCAGACTCTCGACAGCCTTATTGCTGAATGGAAGTGACTTCCTGAAGGTGATGCCTAGTGAGATCTGAGGTGGTGGGAAGTTTCTCTCCACAAGGGAGCTCAGCTGACAGCCCACAGGCCTGCTATAGGCTCCCCAGGAAACACCAGAGCAGCTGTGCAATTGCCCCCATTCCCAGTAACATGATGAACCAGCCCCAGGGGAACCACCGGAGATTTTGCTTTCGCATCTGTTTGTGGTTTGGTTTCCCTGGAAATGTCAGCTGGTGAGCAAGGGTTTTGTGGCTGGGTAAAAGGCAGTGGTGTTGGCAATCTGCTGGCGTTGGTTAAGGGGTGGTGACGGACAAAATCACCTGTGCAGGATGAACAGACAGGAGCTGACTGGGGAAGGAAGGACTGCTTTAAGAAAATCCAGCAGTCCTGAGCCCGAAGTCAGAGATGACTTCATGTCCTTTCATGTGCTTGAGTCATTATTTTGTTTTCTCTTTTGCTCAGTTTTCCCCAAAAGGAAATCAATGCTGAGAACATCCCCTGAGTAAGACTTGAGTCCACCAGATAACAAAGGTGTCCTGCAAACTCTCTCTGAGCTCCAGAAAGCATCGTGTGACATCACACAGTAACACTTATGGCAGAAATGCAAAGCTGGTTGTACAAATCAAATCAAATCAAAGTCCCTTTTCACAAAAGAGGTTTAGCCATATTATTCCCCATTTAAAAGCCCTAGAAATCAGATGCAGAGAATTTTGGGTTCCTAGTTGAATCTTATTTAAGTCCCCAGATGGCTGATTCCCCGTTTGCCAGAGAGCATCGTGTGTGAATTTGTATTTTCCAATGGCCTGGGCAGGAAGAGCTCCATTATGTAGACTTAGCATCAGGACTACTCTACAATGACCCTATAAATTCATTCTGTGGTCCCCCTGGTTCATGGCATTGCCTGGACCATGTTCAATTCTGCTGAAAATATCACAACTATGACATGATGAGGTCAATTCTATGTGAATCACGTGCTACCACACACTTATGCTTCCTAATGGCTTCATTACCAGCAAGGTCTTCAGAGAAACAGAAAATCTTTTTTTCTTAAGGATCCATCAGCTCAGGTGGCCTTTACAAACATTAACCTTCAAGCCAAAATGGATCTGATTTCATGCAGTTTTCATTAAGCTTTTTTAGAGGTTTTCTTGAGCAACAGAAAATACTGACTCTCACACTAATGTAACATTAGGTACATCTCAGAACAGGATGTTTTTCAAACTTATGGTTAGTCGTTAGCAGCTCTTTAAGTATTTATCAACATCCCTGCAAAGGGCACAGAGTACTGCACATTAATGTGTGTTAGCATTGTGCTTTCTCATGCACGCCATCTCCTGATGCTCATAAATTTCTTGAACCAAACCAGTTCTCAGGAGAAATGATACAGTTCTGAAGAAATTTTCTTTTCAAAAGATAAAAGACATATAAACAGTGAAGAGGGATGAAACCTTTTGTGAACAGCCTTTTGTTCGTTATCTGTTTCAAAGGTATCTGATCCATCTGAATTTAAGAGTACAGACAGACATGCATGTTCTTCATGTCCCAAAATGTTCAGCGTGTGGGAGATGTACAGAAGTGCAGCTCTCCCTGAAAGTCACTTCACCACGTACCCAACAGCCAACTTCAACAAATGTTTTTCCCCTTACCAGGGAAAGGCAGTAATATCATTTCCATCTTACTTGCTATATGGAGAATTAATACAGAGCAAGACCTACGTGACTTGACCCAGGTTGCACAGGAAGACAGTGCTTAAATCACATCACTGATTAAAACCTGTTATTTTCTGTCTAGTCCTTCTCCGAGTTACAAGAGAAATAACTGCTGGAAATGGAATACTGGTTTCTAATTACACCTCCCCACACCAATCTAATTGAGCAGAGTCACTGATACATCTTTTTCTATCTATCTATCTATCTATCTATCTATCTATCTATCTATCTATCTATCTTTTTTTTTTTTGTTAAGTCAATGTTACTGTTTCTAAATTCCAGGGTAGCCTATAAATGAAAACTATAGGTGTGCCTGTCTCCCCTGTCTCCCAGTATTCCATGTTCCCTGAGAGTTTTTTACAGACACACAAACACACATACTTATCAATACAAAAACACATACATATGCACAGGCATGGTTTGTGCATTACACTACCAGTGAGAAAACACACCAAAGTCCAAAAGGAGAAGAATAACGTGCTAAACAAACTGTGGTTCCAAGGGAGGTCAATGGATTTGGAGATAGAAAGATCCAGATTTCCTGGTGAACGCTCATGGTTTACAGAATCATGATTTTGATTCTTTTTTTTTTTTTTTGACAAAAACAAATAAATCTTGTTACTACCAATTAGGTCTTAGCTACTTACTGAAAGGAGGTTTCTAAACTCACATTATTGCAGACACGTACCATACTGGCAAACAGCTCTCCATCATCATCACAGGCCACCCCTCCAGGGCTGTAGAGCTGGAACCAGCCGTCTTTGCCAGCCCGCACACTCAGCAAACAGGAGTGGACCTGCCAAAAAGTGAAGACATTGGGAAGGTTAAAATTCCTGCCAATAATCACCAGTGCCTCCCACACTGGGCTGAAAGAAGCAACTGCAAAACCAGGGACTGCTGGAAATTTTGGGGTTAATATCCTGACCTGCAGAGCTGCAGGCCTGTCTCCACTCACAGAACCCATTTTTTCAGTATAAACAAGCTGTATCATCCCTAACTGCTTGGCCTTTTTCATTCCCTTTACACAAATCAAACACAAAATGGCTGTAATTTAGAACAGCTCCTTCCACTTGGAAAAAAAACCACCACCAAAAAAAACCAACCAAAAAAACCCCACCAATTTCCGAGCTTCTGCCATTTCCCCACATCCTCCGTCTACACATCTGGAGCTGCACACCAACTGCAGTGGCTGATGGTTTGCTCATTCCAATCATTAAAAATTCTTATTACTCCTGCTCTAATAAAATTTGACCAGAGTCAGGGTGAAGGAAGTCCACAGGGAAAACTCAACAGGGATACGTAACACAGAAGTTGCACTGAAGAACAGGCACTAGTGAGCAACCACTAGTCTAAATTTGTCCCACTGTAGAGATTACTATATTTAGCCCCACGGTTTAATACAAGAGTCATAATTAAGCTTTTTTTTCCCCTTTTACTTTTTTTTTTCCCTACCCTTGCAGACACAGATGTTCCATTTCAATTTTTGAGATCTGTGTGGGGGAAGTAAAGTCCATGCTCTTTCCTTTAGCGATACAACAGCAGTGACCAATGAAATCCTGGTGCCATTCCAGCACATGAAAGTTTTATCTGACAAGGGTAACTACTGCTCATAAGGGGTAAAATCATGAAAACCAGGAGTTGTGGGCAATGATGATGATACAGCCCCACCCACAGTTTGAGGGAGCTTTGTTTCCCTTATGTCAAAAGCAAGGATTATTGTGGATGAGAGGTTCCCTCTGACTCAGCCAAAGCTGATGATGTTGAACAAGCTATGAGTGCAGCTATGAAGCAGCAGCCAGCACGACACACTCACTCCAGCAACACACCTCCCACCCCCTCTCTCCTGCCAATTCATGAGAATTATGGTCATTTGCACACAGTGTGGCTGAAACACAGCTAAAATGGAACCTGTCATCTTGTAGGCTGTAGGGATCCATGGATTCTGCTGCACTTTTTTGGTATGAAAGATGAGAAACTCTGAGAGATTCCAGAGAGTGGGAAAATCTCTCTGGCTACAGGTTGCTGCACAGCAAGGACATCAACTGATGCCAGACACAAGTTTACATATAAGGCCAGAAACCCTTAACACTGGATGTCCTGAGTGGTCATTACTCCTTAAGAGACTTAAGCAGAGCAAAACCACACCATGTTTTGAAACAAGCTACTTAAGAAGAGATCTGAACAAGTACACTTGCAATCCCTCCAATTAATACTCTGTGTAAACTGCCAACAAACTCACTTCTTGCCTCGGGTCTTCTGCAAATCTCTGAATCACATATTTCAGCTCTCTGGGAAAAAAAAAAAGAAGAAGAGTAAGAAGGACAAGAATAAGCAGTTGCTGGTTGCAGTATTCACACAAGTGTCATATTTCTCTTGATTTACACTTTAAACGATATATATTCATGCACTTTAGAGAGAAACAAGTTGAACTCCTTCTGCAGGAAGGAAATATGGCGTCTAAAAAGTGATTACCAAGGACAGTGTCTATTCACAATAGCCCAGAAAAGGCTTCCGAGATGTGCACTGACAAACTCATTTGTAAATTCTATCAGCACCCAGTGGCTTTAGTCCTTGGGCTCCTGCTAGCACAGTAAATTACAAAGAAAACTTCTTATTGCTAACTGATCATGCTTACAGCCCCTCACACATAAAAAGCATTAGAGACACAGCACTGAATAATGCATCACTGCTATTACTGACTAGTACAAGTATTTTAAGTAATTGCCCCCTTCAGTACAACAAACGAGCCCCACAGACTTACTTTGTGAATTTCTCATGTGCAAGAGCCCTGAAATTTAAAACAGAAAACAGAAGAGCATGAGGATCTGGGAGAAGGGAGGGGAAAAAAGCCCAAAAAACCAAACAACCACATTTCAGTTCTTTCCAGATAATAATAGGATTTGCTAAGCAACTGCAGCACACAAGACCAAAAAAAAAAAAAAATCTTTCAAAACACCAGATAAAGCCTCTTTCATCAACCTAGGGGGGAAAAAAACCCCCACTTGGAACAAATCTTGTAGGTTTTCCTGAGTCTGTCTTAGACAAGGCTCTGAGTAATGTCAGTGAAAGCTTTGGGTCAGAAGAAAGGGAGCAAAAGACTTACAATATAGTTATATAATTACCAACAGAGTTTTGGCTGCCTCCAACAGCCAGGTGAATTCTTTAATTGCAGCGCAATTAGGGTATGGTCACAGCTAATTAGCATCAGTAAAGCAATTAATGGTGATTTTGAGAAGTGCCTTGCATCATGGTATGGTTCCCCTCTCCCCCAGGACTCACGTGTGACTTAGCTAATGCTGTCTCTGTTGCCTATCTCCAAGCTCTCACTGTAGCCCAGGTAACCTGGCGTGGAGGATTAGACCTCTCTGATTCAAGACACCAGGTCATTAGGGGATGTGATAAGCCAGCAAATTGTACAATTATAGGTTGTAATTTTTGTCCGTGGAGGTCTGCATTTCATGAACACTACTGCTCATTAATAGGTTTCCGAGGGAGCCTGGCTGATCCGTAGGGTAACTTCTTCATTTAATGCAAAATACAAATGATATGAGTCTCTGTGACGCCAGTAATGCATCCTCCTCCACTAAATCTCTCACTTTGCTCTCCTCCTCACCAGCTTTCCTTCCTTTCCTGTCTGCCTGTCTCTAGTTAACCATATTTCTATTCAGGATCACCTTAGAGAAATGGGGAAGGAAGTTGAAGACGGGGAGGTCCTTCCCATCCCTCTGCATCAGCCAAAATCAGCTCTAGTTTCTAAATCAATTCTAGAGCCACAAAGCTCCTATCACCATCAGTTTTTACTTGATATTATAATTTCACCATAAAACAACAAGAATAATCCAGTAAATATTAAGCCAGTGCAAACTCACTCCTTGGGAAATGGGATGGGTTGAAGCAAGCTGGCCAGGGCTGGTCTCCAGTCATCATAGTCTGACCTGAAAAATGAACATTTTATTAATAGGTTACCAGGTTTTAAATATGGTTTGACAACAGTTAGTTCAAGGAGTTAAAAGCTTTTTACTGAAGGCACTAACAACCTTTCTGTTTTACTGAAACACTCTAAAGATCTACAGTGACATTTCCCTTTCCATTTTCAGCACATTCTCCACTGAGGCACAATAAATCTGGTATTTACAGTAACCTCCAGAGAGGCCTTCTTTATGTCAACTTAAAGACATTTGCTGTTTATGAAACCTGTTGACATTTAATCACTAAGTAATACTTTCATCCAAGTTGGTAGAGCAATTACCAGGCCATTGCTATTTACAGCTCTGCTCTGCATGTAATTGGAATTTTTATTTGCTATAAGGCGTAAACCCATTTGTAAAAACAAAGATACCCCCCAATCCATTTCTGACCTTGGCAGAAAGGAACGGGTCAATTCAAACAGTACAAAGTCTTTAGCTTAAGAGGTGAGAGACCAGAGAAGGAAGCTCTGTCAGAATTATTGAGTGGAAGAGGACAAATGAGGACAAGCACAGCAGAGAGCTCAGCCCAGTGCACCCAGTAAGAAGCACCTCCTCTCTGTTGTGTCAGCACCACAGCTCCCAGCTTGGTTTTCATCTCTGCTCTCAACACACAGAACAGTCCTACAAGGAGCCATCCATAAGGGGATGCTCATGTGAATGAGGATATAAAGTATATTTTGCTTCACAGCGTGCACTGGTCAAGGCACACGAATCTGGCAGCACATCATCCCAACCTGCTGCCAAATTCCAGCTGCTTGACCACACCTGGGGAAGGCTCCTCATGTAGGAACAGCACATGCACACTGCCACCCCTACCTTTCCAATGATCTCAAACATCTATTGGTTAGTTAGCACTGAGGAACTGCTGAACCAAGGCACTGCACAAAGGGCACAACCACTGTATGATGGATGAAGTGAAGGACACAGAAAGTAAGAGAATTTGGCAAGTCAGCACCAAAACAGGGCACAGAATCCACAGTCACCCTTGGCACTGCCAGCCAAGCCACCCTCACTCCCATTAGTAGCTATGAGTACACACAGAAGTAAATTTCATATGGGGTGGAACACCTTGGGATGTTTGCAGAGGCAATGTTCAAGAGTCAACCCCCTCCTCTTACTGCTGCTACCCTTCAGATTTCAGTGTTAAAAAACAGATTATTGGCTGCAGCTTACTGGAAACTTGGCACAAAAGTATGGTGTGTCTTTAGGAAGGAACGAAGTGTAATGTTCTCAAATGGACAGTATCTACTGATAGCATTACAGACAGACAACATATGCACAGGAATCATTCCAAAAGAATGCAATTTTTGCAAAGAGAAAGTTCTAGCCCAGACAAATTGAAGATGGATGAATTTCCAAAAGTCTCATCCATCTTTTGAACCACATAACCCAGAAATTTCCATAAACTAGTAACACACATGATCTGGACAGTGCACAAAGGTGTGTTCATGGACACAAGGAAAATGTACATGCTCGAACTGGGGATTCTTAAGAAGCAACATGCAGGAAAATTTTACTTGAAGGGAGGATCATGATGTAAAAATCAACCAGGGAAGCAGTTATCACTTGCCTAAGAGCAGTGTGAGTTCAGGTTACAAAAATGTATAGTATCTCATGCAAGTAACCAGCCCACTGTTATCTGAAATTAATTTAACATACTAAAAAACAGAAGAAAACCTTGTGCCCATGCCAGTTGCATTAGAAGCCAGTGAGCCTAATTCTCTTCTCCACCAAAAATTCTGTTCTCAGTTCTAAATTAGGAGCAAGTCTGGGACAAGGATTACAAAAACCTAAAGTGAGTGAGAGTCAGTTGCAGGGAGGGGACTTCGTGATCACCCATTCATCAGGTTCTTTCCAGAGACAAAAAGTCCCTTACCTGCTTAGACACTGAACAAATAAGCAAGATGATCAATTTTTTTTAATGTCTCAAAACAGCAAGACATGAAGCAGGACTTCATTGCACGGGTTGTTTTTCCACTTAGTCAGTGTAAAGGCAAGGAAACTTCTGACACAGCGTCTCTGAGATGAGCTCTGTGGGTTCTTTCAACAAAGCTTTGATTAATTAGGGCTCTCTACATGACTATTTGTTGTTTCTGACCTACAGACACAAAGGGTCAGCGACACAGAACTCTGACCTGTGTTCAGGTTCAGCTGAAAGTCTCTTGTTTACCTGCCACATCTCTGCAGGAGACAGTTGATGCAACACATCTAGAGCTGCAGCCATGAGAACTGCCAGAGGTCTCTGACCCACACAGCCTAGGTTTCACTATGTTTGTTAGGTGTGAGAATGAAGTGCAGACTGGTTTTTTTTACAAGTTAAATATACACACCTTGGAAAGTCCTAGATGATTTTACTCTAAAAATGACACATTTTTATCGGTACATGCAAACAACTTCAAACGCAGAGTTTTGAGCAGGGGAGACTCAGAAGTCAAAAGGCTGAGTTTTAGGAAATTCAAAGGTGTTAAAGGTGCTTCACATCCCATGAGATACAGCACCTACAGATCTTCCCTAACAGAAGCTTAAAAGCTGAGACCCACTTGGAAGCTTAGCTCCTGTGACATCTCAGGTGAAGTGCTACACCACTGAAGTTCCTTCTTTTGCAATCTGGGGAGTTGTGATTAGCAATAATATGAACCAATCAATTTTTCATGGTTGATCTTCAAAGGAAATTGCAAGAGTATGAAAAGAGATGTTTTGTCATAGACTAAAACCAAGAGAAACTGCAGGCAGAATTGGACAGTATCACTCTGACTTTTGAAGCTGGGGAGCCTCCATTTGCAGAGCAGGTCCGTGAGATGGCAGCGAAAATAAACCATAGCCTGCTTCCCTAGGAGGAAAAGAAAGAAAGACAACCATTTCCTATGAAATATATAAAATTTGGTCACATGAGTGGGACCTGAACATAAAATCTGCACAGCCTGTAATCCCTTCAATCTGAGCTAGGAAACGCAAAACAAATATAGCACGAGAATAAAACTAAACTACTTATTAAAAGCCTACGGTGTTTCTCCTCCTCCCACCTATTCCCTTTTCAAAAACATTTTCCTTCTGTCTGTGCTCATCTCATCTTCTCTCTCATTTCAGACAGTTGCTTTTTTCTTTTCATTTTTTTTTTCTTCCCCCCCCAGTCCATTCAAAGCTCTAACACAAGACAGAAGTGTTTGAAGCAGGGAAAGAAAGGGAGATGGATTATCTCTGGCTGCAGTTAACAACCACTGCAATGAGCCAGACAAAGAGGCCAGGCCAGGCAGAGGAGGGAACACAGACCTCCAGGGAGAGCACCTGTGACAAACTCCCTTTGGAGTCCTTGAAAGGGTGCTGGGCTCAATGCTCATGCTCATCAATCACACAGCTCAAATCCCAGGACCAGCCTTATAAAAGCAAAGGGGCAGAAAGACTCCCTGATGTACTCACTGGCTCTGGGTGTTTTGCAGGATTTGCAATTTTAGGTGAGCAGTACAGCAGCCAAGCTGCAGCCCAACCTAGGGGTTCCTGGAAGTGTGTGGAGGGTTGGGGGTCAGGAGGCCAGGCTGTGACAGCTCCTCAGAACTATCAGCTGCTGCTGCATACAGAAATGTTTTCTAGGGGATTGGCCAAAACACAGAACAACCACATTAATTAAATAATCCCCTACTGCAGTGTCTTTGCCTCTGGGCCATCATCGCTCTTGGCCTGCCAACATAATACATTTTCCTTTCCTGGGATCACCTTTCACCAAAATGAAAACCTGCCCATATGTCATGTGCAGCACAAACAATCCAAAACATACTAGCAGCCCAGGGCAACCCCGATAAACATGACATAAGAGAATCCACTTGGGATATTCAGAGCATGCCACTGACCTATTGGGGAATGCAGAGCAGGCAGGGGAAGCTCCAGTGGGTGCTTGTGTTTGGAAAGCTGTCGTTCTTATCTCTGAGAGACCACAAGCCCCAAGTCCTCAGTTTTGGGAGGATTATGAAGAGAAAAGAAGCAACTACTTGGAAGCAACTTGTTCTCCAGACTGAGCAGCTTAAAAATCTTTTGGATAACCTCTGTTGCCAGACAATAAGATGACCAAGCCCCACCGTCATGTCCTTGATCCCTTCCTTCCCAGGCTCTAGGTCCAACTCCCTGAATTGTGTGACACAAGGTTTAGCTCAGGGCTCCAGGGCAGGCTGAGAAAAAGCCCCATCAGACTCTCTGTCACATAAGGCATAAACCTCCTATCTACAAAACACTGAGGTACCTTTTCATGTTCAGCCCTTTTTTGAGCTGGGCCTGTGGTTCTTCCAAAAGAAGAAAATTTAACACCATTTAAATACCCTAGAAAGGTCCTGCCCTGGCTGCTAAGAACAGAAACGGGCTCCACTGCTCACAGTTGGCATGGAAGCATCAAGAAAGAGCAACACAAGGTTGCCCAAAGGAGGTGACACTGCCCTGGTCACACTGGCCCCAGAGAGAGATATAAGTGTCTGGACATCTGGAAGGACCCTTGTCACTACAGGCAGCCATGGAAACAAAAAATAACACAGACAAAGGGTAACAGCTTAGGATACAACACCATCACAGCTTCCCTAAGAGGGGTCTGTTCTCACAGCCAGTTTAGTTTGCTATTTGTTGATCCAGATTTCACTGAAGGAGTTTAAGTGTCCCCCTGCCCAACTCTGGGTGCTGGCAGCGGGATCCTTCTGGTGAAACACAGACTTTGAAGTAATCCAGATCAAGGAAGAGGACACATGGTCCCTTCTACTGCAACTTCCTCTAACTACAGTTGTGCTGTACAAGCACAAGTTTGGCTGTACGAGACATTCCCTAAGTCATGGAGACATTAACATGCAAGTAAGAGCTGGGCAACGCTGAGCTGTTCTCAGAGCCTCTAATTTAACATGATGAACAGAAAGTTTTCAATTAATTTAGTGCATTTTCTATGCACCAGTTTAAGACTTGTAGCATTCAGGAGGTGCTGACTGGCATCAGTAACACTGTCAGAGTCCAGACTGTGTTACAAAATATTGACACAGAAGTTTGATCCACTTTTGAGTGCAGGATAAAAATACCATGTTCCACTCGAGACTGTCTCCTTTAACATCTGCCCAGACTTTGGGTCATCTGCCAACATCTTTAAAATCACAATCTTCTGTTTTCCTTTACTAAGCAATAGTTGTGTTTTGTTACTCAACTACATTAGAAAGAGGGTCAAAGACATTCTGGGTGCTATAACAGCCCCACAGACAAAAGTTCCAACTGCCCTTTTGGCCTTCTGTGCAAGAAGTGAGGTATTACAGTGATTATTAAATAACATTTTTATCAAGATTGGAAGTGAGCTTTTTCCCAAAAAAGTAGGTATTGTGTAGGAATCAGGTGAACAATAAAATGTGCTCTGCTGAAGCTACTGTTGAGAATTCTTATTTGCTAGACTTTCAATAATTAAAATCTGCCTAAATGATTTACTCCCTGCTGCCCTAAGTTAATTATGTAAAAAAGATACCATTGCTGGTGACTCTCTTGTTTTGACGATGATACTGAGTCAGACACCTAAAAGAACAATCAAACTCAATGCTAAGCAACTTATTTATGTTTGGCTTACCACTGTTATTAATAAGAACATTATTTTAGTGACTGCCTGCTGAGAGCTCACCTCCTGGATAGCAGTTGTTTTATAATTAATGTTTTCTTCCTACTGGCATGTTCTTCAACTCTTTGTTCATATTCTCAGATTCTCAAAGTACAGCAATAGTATTTTGTGCAACAGAAAGCCTTTGTTCAAGAAAAGTTTGAGCATGAAAGGAATCAGCATCATAACAGCATGTATTTTTGTTAATAACTACAAGCCCTTCTACAGTGCTTTTCTATCACTGGTTTCAGCATTTAAAAAACAACATTAAAAATCTTCACTATATTTTACAGATAAGGAAAATGAGGCACTTATATAACGGGCAGAATCAGCAGAACTCAGTCCTGCACTAATGCTTTCAGGTTCAAAAAAACCCAAGGTATGAAAACTAATGGAAGGGAACTCTAACCAGTGGAGCTACAATCTGTACAGCCATGGTTCTGCCTTAGAAGCTGCCCTGTGTTCTCACAGGTTGTGATTTCTCAAGTAGGGTGTGGACTCTGGCAGGTCAATCTGAGGAGAGCTGCACCAGCTTTGTACTATTGCTGCTCCTTCACATCCTGTGGGTTTCACCCTTCAGAACTCCCATCATACAACCCAAGAATGGTCCCAGAGCTGCTCCACACCTTCAACGCCCATAACAGGACTAGATTCCCATTTTCACTGTTGAACAGCTTGATTTTTAAAGAGACATCAAACAAAGTAAAAAAATAAATTATTTTAAAGTATGGAGTGAAATAAGAGTTCTTTGTGTAGGAAATTATAGAGGGATTCAGACCTGACATATCAAATGTTTAAAATGTGGAGAGGTTGTGAGGAAGAACATGCCCATTCGTGAATTTGTTTATAAGTGTGTGTCAGCTGCCTGATGAAACCAAAACCGTCAATGCTTAGTGAGTCAGCATCCAAACCAGCATCAAGACTCAGAGAGTTCAGTGTTTATGGAAAACAGCAACAGTCAAGGGGATGGGAATAAATACATGACATGTTTAATGAGGCACCTGGGTGGGCGAAGACTTAGTACCCCAAGATGAAGCAAATTCAAATGCTGTGCTTTTTAATGCACATTTTTAAAGGCAGAAGAGCCTAGGCCACAGGGAAAAAAATTAGCCTTCACAGTAGCTTCCTGCTCAAGAATCAAATGGGAACAGTACCTTGGATTCACCTGTCCTGTCTCCAGTTTTGAATGTGTGCTTAAGTATTTGCAAGTCAGATCTGCACTGAGTGAAAGAGCCATGTTGCAGATTTGTACCATATATTTTGAATAAAATGAAAATGTGGGACAAAACCTTCACATAAACCTCCATCACAGCACTTTGACTTCATTTAATTCCTTGAGAGCAAACCCCCAGATTTGACTGAAGTGTAGCTTCATGCCCATGGTTTACAGCAGAGTCCAAATTTCAACCACCATATCTTGGATTCTAAAAAACTCAACTACTACTTCATTAAGTCTTACATTGTTTAAAAATAATTAGTGAAGAAATTTAACAGTTTGCCCAAAGACATACTGCAACTCAGTACCAGAGCTGGCTGTTAAAATCAATTATGTCATTTTACAATGCTGTGCTTTTATTACAAGCTTCTATTCTGTAGTCCACCTTTTGTGTTATTGTATTTCATTTATTTATCCAGGAGAAAAACAAGCTCTTTCTGAAGAACATTTTCCTTTATATTCATTTTGAAGATATTCAGAGTATTTGCCTCTCAGGAAACAATGGAGCCATCATTTTATAAAGACTATTTGAGCACCTGTTCCCTAACAGGTCCACTGCACCAAAGCAACTGGTCAACAAACAGAGACTCCATTCTAATACAATTAAATCTGAATGAGTCACAAAACTTCTACAAACACGTGAAGGGAGAGCACCTCAGTGAACAACAATAACCTCATCCAACTCCTGCTGAAGTCAGAGGAGTTCTGCTGCCTATCACTGCACAGGCACTGAGCCTAGAACAGACCTGCCTTTTCTAGCTCTGTCTCAGGCAATCCCAAGAGCCCTGGGGAAGACAAATGGATTTTTTTATTTATTTTTGGTGGGCAAGAACAAAACCAGAAACCACTGGCAGCAACATCCCGTCTTCTGTAAAATGTCTCAGGTTCACTGTACAAATAAGCTTTCCATTTTCATCTTCCTAAAGCTATTTTTAGAACATATGGGCAGTGCCAGATGTCTCTTTCAAAGGCTGGACTCTCTCAAGCTGGAGTTAGATTTATAACCATGCTCTTGCTTGCCACAGATGTTCGAAGACAACAGGCCTGTGGGAAAAGCCCCCCCCCCGCCCCCATTGTTAAGATGACATTGTTCAAAAAGCTGTTCAAAAATAATTACTCACAGCATCTTGAGTATTTCAACATAGCAGCCCAGGATCCTGTCTGCCTGGGCACTCAGCTCGATGCTCATGGTGCTGCAGGTGGGGCTGACCATCAAGCAGTCGATGAGGTTGGGCTCGCTGTCGTTGCCCACGCTGGCTGTCATCTTCTGGTTCGCTGTGTTGTTGCGCTCCACTTCCACGTGGATCTCGTTTGCAGTGACAATAACTGGTTTGAGACGGGATTCAGTCAAGGTGGCCTCCTGAGAGACCAGGTCAGGACTTGTGTGCAGAAGGCGGAGGGGGAGATTAGGCTTTCGGTCACACTGCTGCTGGCAGCCATTCCGAATTTCCTTCAGGCTTGGCGAATTGTCCCGACTGAATTTGAAAAATAAACAAATAATTTCAATAGACAGGCATACCAGCAGAGAGCAGGAGAGAGAGTACAACACCGAGGAGCCAAGACTTTTTGCAATTTCCCACCGCATTTCGCCCCAGCCCACCGGATGGCTTTCCCCTGTGTAATCGGATTACTGAAATCAATTAAAAACATTAAAAGGCTCCAATAGGACTGTTCTGCAGCCCCTATTCTACAAAGATTTGAGCTTTTCATTACTCTAATTGACATGCCAGTTTAGTAGGAAGGTGAACTTTCCCATCCAAGCTGTGCAAAGCCGTAACAGAATCCATGCCCAAGTATGTATCTGGCTACAGTACATGCCCAGACATTTGTCTGCAGCCCTCACGTCTGGAATTTGTGTTGGACACTAAGCAGCCCCTGTCCGTGTTCTACCATGAGGAAAGTCAGATAGGCATAAACAAACAGGAAACATAGCAGAGGGGAACCCTCAGTGCCTACTGGAAACTGGTTTGTGTGTCAGGAACTGCAGCGTCTATTTTGCGGCAAGTCAGGAATCGATTTTTCCACAATAACGGAGACAGCACTGTGAAACCAGCTCAGGTTCAAAGCTGTAGATATACAGGGATTTACACACAACCCCTTCTGCAAGGTCTCACCATTCCCTTTGGTGAGTACCAGTGAATGAAGGTTCAACACTCTTCAGGTTTTCCAGCACAGAGTATAACAAATATAACCACAGATCTACAAACACACAGATGTGACTGACCAGAACACCAGCAATGAGCAGCTGGGAAGAAAGACACCCTCCACAGACCCACACCCATCACACCCATCTTGTTCATCGATGCCTTGGGTTTGGAAGTAAGCAGCTGGGAATTCATACTGACCTGTTGATAAATTCCTCGTAACATGAATAAATGGCTGCTAAGCAGACAGCTACAAGATTTGGCAGGACCCTGGGATGTGGGCATTGTCCCGTTGGACCATGCATGCTGAAAAACAAAAACCAAGATGACATCACTGCCAGGAAGATTTCTGTAGGCAAAACCAGTCAGACAGAATGAGGTGTCAGACCTTGCTAAGCATCCTTGGGGAATCTTCCGGAAGGGTCATAACAGAGAAATATGTAAACTCTGCAAATCCCTACCAACTGCCTTATTTATGACCAAGACTAAGCTGCAGCATGAATTTAACTGATGTGGTAGCCCTACAGACCTCCAAAAAACACACACATAACGGAGCATTACGAGGTTGAAAGTTAATGAAAATCTCTCTGTAGAAGCTTTGAGTCTAAATGTGTAGCCAGAATGTACACAAGGCAAAGTCTTCTTCCAGTGTGGAACTAGGCAGAAGCTCCCAGCCATATCGGAGAATTCAGGTTTTTTAAAAAGAGCCTTCAGCAACATTGACTCAATTTATTTGCTGTTTGCCAGTCCAAAAAAAGCACCAGCTACTCTAAGTAGCCAGTAAGGTGATAAGCAGATGTGGGAGAAGCAACACACCAAAGCATGTACACAGGATTGGACATATGCCATAAATTAAATGTAACTAACCTGTGAATAAACTTCTTCACCACCTCCATTCCAGCATTCAGCTCGTTCAAAGACAGAATATACTCCTGAGTAAACAGCCGCAACCGAGGGCACTTCCCAAAATCCTGTCCAAAAAGGAGAGACACAGAGAAGGTGGTGAATGTACAACCAAACTGGGTTTTCAAAAGAAATCAGCTGAAACACAACTGAATTCACTTTGCTATTATGCTGACAGCTTCCAGAGGACAGTACTGCTGCATGCTGAAGTAATGTTATCCCCATCAACAGTGACGTGCTTTCCAAACTCTTCTTTCCCCCATACCCACTTCAAAAAAAAGAGATGTTTAATGAAACAAGAACAAAAAATCCCACCTGCACTTGTATTTCTTTTGTACATTTCACTTTTTACCTTCATTTTGAACATTTTTCGTTGTTTTGCGTTTTTGCTTCCACTCATCATTGCAGATTTTTGGAATTAAAACTCAAAAATAATATTATACTTCCATGTTTGGCATGATATCTATTCTGGTTTTAGAGAAAATCTTCTGGGCAAGCAATCAATAAGCAATCAAGTATAAAACCAGAGATCAGGTTTTTTCTCCAGGGATTTTACTCCAGCTACAACATGAATTTGACAGGTGAGCTCAACAGTCGCTTTCTTTAAATCCTGCCGTCAGAAAGGCACCTGCAAACTGAAATCCTGCATCTCCTCACGTCACTTGCTATTTTTAGATGTGAAAGGAGTAAGTTCTGCTGTCTGGTGAGTGTTATTCCACAGCACATTTCTTCACATTGGCACAGGTGTAACCTTATTACACAGGTGTTGCAGAACTGAATTTCCAAGGGGTGAACAAGGTCCTCTGAGGACAAACAAGCACTCCCAGTTATCCCTCCAGCAGCTGCCTGTGGACAGAAGAGTCATCCTAAAACAAACTTCATTTAGGCAACTTAAATTTTAAAGAAATGCCACAGTGGTAATGAACTGGTGGTGGTCTGCAAAAGGGATGATACATTCCCTGAAACCTCCTGCTAACTCATTTTGGTTTCAGGCACTTCTGTAGCATGACCTGTATTAACATCTCCTAAATTTTACAGTTAGAGAAAATTACTAAAAATGTGAGAACAAGCCTAAGTTGAACAATGTCTCCTTCAACCTTAAAGTGTCACTCTGCTAGTACTGAATGTCTACCTGGTCTCTTCACCCAGCAAAGGGACTGTGGGTGATTCCAAACTTGGTATTACAACTAAAATTATTAAACTTCCAACAGCTCCTTCTGGCAGGAGCAAATACTTGGTGTAAGGGCCATGTGTGCTTTATATAACATTTGAATAATTCCATGAACACGCCCTGCAAAACAGCTCTTGCAGTTGCAATTTGCCTATGAAATTTTTCAACCCATGTGGGTGTCGTAAGTGAAGCTAGAATGCAAGTCCAAGAGATCGTGAAGAGGAGGTCATTGCTGACCCCTGTAAAATAAAATATCTCTCTAAATATAATACAATGCCCTGTCAGCATACCAAGTACAGAAAAATACACACTGTTGATATTGTTTCCTGGGAAAAAAAAATAAAATAGTGCTTATATTCAAACATTTGGGCTGAGCCTACAAACAGCTGAAATCCAAAGGTTTGGGAGGTTGCTGAGCACTCCCCAGACAACTCAACACACAACAGGTTCCAGTACTGCACGTAACCAGTAGTATCAGCAAGACAAAAAGCCACCCTTGTTCTTTTCAGATCTCAAAATCACAGACAAATGAGACACTCCTTCCCCATTTTAAAGGTAGGAAACTGTGGAACAAAACTTGTCAGGAATTTTCAAAGGCCACAGAACAAATGAGAGGCAAAGGTGGAGAGAGCCAGAGCAACTCTAAGGACGCTGAGCTGCACAGATGGTGAAGTTTCCTGCCAACAGTACTGTCCCCCTAAAATGTAACTTCAGTTACGTGCACACACACACACACACACACACATTCTCTAAAGGACTATTCAGTACAGAAGTCCCTGGAGAGTGGTAAAGTGCCCAAATCCACTCCAATTAATACATGGCACCATAAATTCCCTGACTACGCGCTGCGGTACAGACATGTTGATTTTCAATCTGCAAATGTTAAGTATGGTAAATATACCCAATTCTCTGAAGCTAACCAAATACAAGCATTACACTATGCATTTAGATTTTATTTGAGACCCCTCAAGAGCTCTGGATGCTTTAAAAAAATCAGTCTGGAATCCAAGAATAACATTTACAGAATATTTCATTGAACGCTACAGAATATTCAAAAATGTTTACATGTCTGCAGAGTGCAGGCACAGAGCCAGGAATACGACCTTTTTGCCATCTTGGGCTTTCTACCTAGTTCTGTAAACTTGGGGATTTAAATAATAAGATGGTAAAAATAAGAAATATAAACTGTTTTCTACTGAGTTTATGCTGCACACAGCACGACAGGGGATGGTCCCTTAAATTATATTCAGTTAGTGAAAAGAAGCTGATTGTGTAGTTACAGAGGTTCATCCTTGAGATCACTGCCAAGTCACCTGGTTTAAATATATTATTTTGCTTATTTGTTAAGTCTTTGCCACAGCATTATGAAGTAAGGCTTCTCTGTGCAACTTAAAAATCATGGCAGGAAAGTTAATATGCCACAAAGGCTGGAGAGCAGGTAAATAACCCAGAACTCTCTTAGGGAAGGAATACAGATCATGTAAGACTATCTTCAGAGTTTGTGGAGGGGGGAGTGAAATCTGCTCCACAGGGCAGGACAAATCTTCTGGCATTTATTTCAAACACTAACAAGAAATTGATTGGCAATGAAAAGAGAACATTTATAAAATGAGTACATGAATCCTGGAATGAGAAGGAGAAATAATAGTAGTAAAAAAAAATAGTAGTAAAGAAGTTCAGGAAACCTAGGTAAGAACTCACTGGACATGAGCCTAAAGAAAAATGGAAATCCAGAGAGCTGGGGGTGTCTTAAAGAATAAATGTGGAGGGGCCCAGCTCAAAATCAAAACCCCTGCTCTGATTTTGTTATTTCTTTGTTTTTAAACCATTTTAACTGCAAGGATGGCACGTGGGGAGTAAAGAAGGTGCCAAGAGCCAGGTGGGGGAGAGGTGGAGCTTCATATGCCGGCACTGCTGCCAAAAGAAATGCCCCTCAAAACCATACTTTGCTTAGATGCTCTTGAAAACCCCACTGAATGCAAAGTAACACACTATTACATGCAGCATGCACAGGCTGGGGGGCCAGATCTCTCGTGCACTCACCATGTTGTGTTTGAGAATCCTCTGTACCACTGGTGTGAACACTTCGATCACAACCATGGACCGCGGGCGCTCTCGGCAGTGCTGGAACAAGCAACAAGTCATTTTGTGAGCTGCAGAAATTAGGAAGATGGGTCTCCTCTGCCTTCACACCCCATGCACGGATTACCCCAAGTTTAACAAGATTCAAGGGCTACATTAACCTTTCCTGTGTTACACTGCTATGGATTTGCTGGCATCTAATAGACTACACAAGTTCAAGAGCTGCTGTTCTTCCCAAAACTCACTGGAAAGTGGCATTTTAGGGACTTTTGTCAAATTTGATTGAAGCTGGCCAACAGTTTTGAAAGGGATTGGGGACAAGAACATATGTACACACAGGCAGTGTAATGGCACAAAACTCCTTTCTTTGGGATCCAGGCTAAAAACCTGTGGTGGATCTTGGAGGATAGTAACAAAACACTCTTCCATCACAGGATAAAATACACAATAAAAATGTATCAGTCAGGGTAATCTGGGTTGGGAAGGACCTTTGAAAGTCATCTAAGTCCAACCCCTTGCTCAAGGCAGGGTCAATTTTGACGATAAATTTGCCCTCTCATTAGCCTTGTCCACTTCAGTTCTGAAAAGTCCATAACCTGTTTCAATTCCTGCAACTCTACAAAGCCCATCCCACACATTTACAGACAATCAGTGCCTCTCTCTGATGGAGACCAAAGGCAAAACAAAAACCCCAAACTAGGCATTAAAATGCCTTGAGTTCAAGGCTGGATATGACCCTACAAGTGGCTTATACAAATGCAACGGTCAGAGGAGCTTCTGAAACTTAATTTCTGTAGGAAGAAGCAGCTGATGAGTAACTCTGGATGGGAATTACAAGCAGCATCCAGAATGTCTGACAGATGCATACACAGTCATCAGCAAGCAAATTTAAGCAGACTTGAAACTGAAACACAAACAGGCCTAGAGGGAAAGTAGTATTTCCAAATCCACAAAGTCTGCAATCCAAAGGACCCAGATGTTTACGGGAAAGATGCAAAATGCAGGACAAGCATGGATTTACCAGAAAAGACCCAACCATCACTGCATTAGCTAAACAGAACATGCAGTAGGACACCTCCTGTACCCAGACTGAGGTGTGGGAGTCTGAAGACTTTAACTCTCACACAGTATCAGGACAAAACAGTCTGATGTACTAAGGCACACAGTTCTATTTATCATAATGGTGCTGTTAACTATTCCACTATCACTGGTTGCTGACCAAAGAACTGAAATCAGTTTGGACAGGAGGTAAGGAGTTAAAGAAAAAAACAACCACCCCCTTAAAGAACTACACTCATCTACAATTATGAGATTTCAGAAAGCAAAACTGTTCTGATACCTTGCAGAAGAATTCACAGAGGTCAGGAGGAGGATGGTTGTTTTCCAGCAAAGGTGCAATTGCCTTTAAAAGGAAAAAGAGAAAAAAATTCTATTAAAAGACTGCAACTGCATATTGCAAACAACTATTTTTCAGAGTGAGGGGGGAACTCACTTTTAGAAGAGGACAAAAGCATAATCAGAGAAATTAGAGGTAGGCTATGGACTTATTTTACAAGTAAACTCAAGAACATCTCTGCTATGAGTTCTCTGGAAAACTTTGCCTTTAACTGCACCAGTGTAAATACATAAAACACAGCGAAGGAGAGAGATTTTTATAACAGTTTCAACAAAACAGGAGCAGACCAGTTGTTTTAGGATGTAATAAAGCAAGGATGAACCTGGCTCACTACTTCAGTTAGAACACTTCCCTAAAAGACAAAAAAAAAAACCCACCACACACACACATATTTTTTATGGAAGACTTCGAGCTCTTTTTTATGAGAAATAGCTCACTAAAAGTGACCCAGCCCTGTTCTCACCTGGGAGGACTCTATTCATCAAAATCAAGCATCTAACTTTGTGAAAGTTGAGATCAATGATTCCTTCTTCGTTGCTACGCAAACCAAGGTGCTTATGCTGGGTAAATACATTAGAGGTCATACCTGCCACTGAGGGTGTAATGAATTTATGTTGTTGTTACTTCCTTTGTAAATTAGAAAATGGTACTAGAATAATATATTCTCTCTATGTGATGGTGCTTTTGGGCTTTTCCAGTCTTCAGCTAAAGGGATTGTTTTTCCTTATGAGTGCCATGGTCAGGAGCAGTTATGGCAACATAACGGAGCAGGAAGGGATTGGCTGTAATATTGATCTGTTCCAGCACCATCTAGAGAAGGAAAGCTGGCTCCATCTGCACGGCAAACCACTGTGTACTTTTCACATAAATACACAGTATTAGCAATACTTTCCAAGAATAGCCAGGTTATCCATGCAATGGCAGTGAGCTCTGAATGGCCAAGAGCTGCCACCTTTTTAATAGCTGGGGCACAACCTACAAAGAAAAGCCAATGCCACTGCAGACACCTATCTCAGTGACTTATTCCATCTAAAATGGTATCTTAGGCAGCAGTTAAAGACAATTCACACCTACTGGCAGCTACCTGCCACCTTGTCATTTCGCAGAAAGAGCCATGGAGATGTGATACAATCAGGTGCTGGTGAGGCTCTGGATTAGATTGCTGGGAAAATCTCCAGGAAATTGCCAGAGAATGAAATTAAATTACAGTGATGGGCAACCAAGTTTGATCTGTGCTAAATTATTGAGCTTTTGTTTTTTCTTTCACAAGGAACAGAGCTGCTATTTGATTCACTTATTTCTATGTCTAAATAAACATGGCCTAGGGAAAAGGAAAATATTGAAGAAGCTATTTTTACAAATCAAGTAAGCAGGGGGTTAAACTGCAATGACACATATACATATCCAGACTTACAACAATCACTTGCTCACATACTACCAGCAATGGAGATATTCTGTATATGGTAGCATCAGCCCCTCAGAAAACTACTAAGCCTCAGGGTTTTATAGGGCACATCTGGAAATGATGGCTTTTGACTATTTAAAGTACATATATAGATATGAACATTGTTCTGTGTAGTCTAGTAAGGGGGCCATTTGGGGAGACTATTAACACTCATCGTGCTGTGCTCTTTCATATAAGCTGATGAGAAAGCTTTATTGTTATTTCTCTATGAAACAAGAGGAAGGACAAAGCCACACAAAAAATAGACAAATGGTTTTGATTGCTGCCTAAGTTCACCAGCATTGGTTGGAAATGCTTTCACATTTGCCCCACTTCACCGGGGCACAGACAAGCACCAACAGAAGTGTCACAAAATAATACCGATTTGTCCTCAGATCTCAACAGGATACTCACCACAATAATGCTCTCCTGGTCTTGAGTGGTTAAGTTGTTGTTCTGGAAGAGTTGAATAGAAAACAGTGAATGAGAAAAGAGTATTCCGAGTTGGCACATCAGCACACACAGTTCTCAGCTACCACAGACATCAAAAGAAAGTTCAAGACTGAAATTGCTTATTTCCTGAATAAAAATCATCAAATTAAAATCACTCTCCCAAAGAAGGTGGTAAACTCTCTGCTGTGAGGGGCAGTGCAAGCTTCCATATCTCTCTCAGCACACTGAGAGTCAAGTCACCTCAGCCACCAAAGCTGAGCATACCATCACCTGGATGCCAGAGGAGGTCTCAATCAGCTATCTGAAACAGAACTAGTAATAATAAAATAGCTGCATGATTAATTTATTGATGTGTATATGGTCATGGAAGCAAAGCCAATGGAACAGAAGTCAAGGGGAGTTTTACCACTGACTTGAAATAAGACATGAGTCAGACCCATAATAAATTTACCATAAATATTAAACCAAACAATTAAACAAACAAAAAACCCCAAACCAACAAACTCAAGAGAAATGTGCTTTGTTTTGTTTTTAGAATTCTACCTAACAACATGGGTCAAATTTTCCTTCTCCCCAGCAAGTGCAAATTCCACTCAAGTCAGCAGAAGTCACAAGCAGACTCTCGGGCAGAATTTCGACAGCCCAAGTTAAAATAAAACCCACTCACAAGACTTTAGCTGTTTGTCTCTCATCTGCACGTGACAGTGTCTCGTGGGAGCCCTGCCAAGGTCATACCTCTGAGAGCAGTTTGGAGACAATCTCCAGAGGGGCTTGGTGGATGGAGTCGTCCTGCAGCGGCGACGTCAGCGCCATGTCCACCAGCGTCCGGATCTCCTTCAGCACCACCTCCCAGCGGCTGGGGTTACTGAGCACCTTCTTGTACTTGTAAATCTTCTTCTGCAAGAAACAGGAGAGGCCTCCCTATAATAAAACTGCCAACTGGGCTGCTTTGAATTTTGAGTTTTGCCTTTTCTGGTTGCTGAGAGGCTGTACTTAAAACTTTAAAATGGACGAGAAAACCTTGCACGTCTGAACCAATTTCTTCTGTGGAAGCAATGAGAAACCATGACTCTTTTTATTTTATTTTTTTTTAACTCCAGAACATCTTTCTTTTCACCATCTCGTCTTGCTACTGCACTGTTTCTGAAGCTGTAGGTTGTTTTAAAGGAAGTCATTAAGAAAATGCAAGACAGAGGCCATCAAAACATCACTACAGAGATACTTTATTTGACATTGCTAATTAGTGAATTTACATTCAACATTGAATAAAATCAATTTCATCAAAGTGCAAATTTCCAGTAGACCCACAGGCTTTTTTTTCTGTCTTGAAGTACCCTGAAGTCATGCTCCAGTTTTGACAGACACCAACTTGTAAAGTCTCCAAATCTTTAATGCAACAGCATTTCCACTCTCAAGAACAGCATTCCTGACTAACTCCATCTGCTCCAGTCCTCTGCATGTCCCTGCACCATTGCTGGCCAAGCCCAACCTGTTTCACCAACTGCCCCATGTACAGACCAGCTGGATAAGCAAAGGGCAACTCTTATTCCTCAGCAGCAATGCTGCCACAAACAACTGGAACAGAGGCTGCTTCGTGTTATAAATGGTATTCTCTAGAGAAAACCCACCCTTCCAAATTCCCAGAGGTGGCTTGATGGTACTCTAGAATTTCTAGGTGCTCTGTTCAAAGGGATGTCAAGAAGTTTGGACACATCCTCGGGTTTATTTAACAGCACAGGCTGGGCACTTCTCTGTTTACACGAAAACATCAGTGTTTCACACTAAAAATGGATCTTAACATTCCTCAGCAGCATTTCCAGGAAAACCACAAAAACTGCCTGTGTTGTGTGTGCAGCTTGCAGGTTCAGCTGCACATTTTGGGCTACACATGGGTGCAATAAAGCAGAGGGCTTTGCAAAGGGTCGGTCTGCTTTGTTTTGTTCTGGAGCTTTGTGGCTCCAGGGCATTTCCCCCTGCACTCGCCCAGGGCAGCCCCAGCAGGAACCATCTGACCAGGCTGGCTCTCTGCTTATCAGCCACTTCCTTCCCACCGTGGAGCAGATCTAATGCTCAACAGCAAACAGTCTCCTCTGTACCCTATCCAAAACAAGAGAGAAGAGAACAATGCAGAAAAATACAGACTTAGATGCCTTGGGTTTGTCAATGTTGTTAAGAGAGAGGAGAGGAGGGCGGCACTGGGCTGACATGTAAAGGCTGATAAAGCAATCCAATTATCTTTTTAATTAAATTCATGCAAGCACAAAAGCACATTGGCAGTGTAGTTCACACATCCAGTGCATTTTAAGCCACTGAAAAGCTAAAGGAACATAAAAACATGCTGCAGACATTATCAAATGTGTCTGGGATTTTGGAACTGAGAAAAAAAATCTTTGTACTTCTGAGCTCCTTGGGGCAGAGATGGCCCAGAAGTGATTTTTCAGCTACCAGCACTACTTCTACCATCATCAGAGATTTCTTGGACTCTTTAGGAAACTTGAATCATAGAATTTAATTTCTCTTATTCAGGTAGTGCCTTTATTTAAGGTCTTTTTGTTAGACCCACTCCAGCACAAAACAAAATCTAAACTTCTAAGACAACCAGAGAGCTTTTTAACTTGAAGCAACTCTTTTCAGACTAATTGAGGACACTAAACCAAGCTGGCTCAACAGATACAATTTCCATGCTGAAATTTATTCCTTGACCCTGTACTGTGAAAAAATCCAATTCAAAGCAGAATTGAAAGCTGACAAGGAGTGGATACGGGGGGGAGGATAAGAGCTAGACCAGCCTCCTTGCCTGCCCTGTACTGCCCCTTTCCTGGGGTGAGTTACACCTCGATCTCAGAGAAGCTCCTTCAGCCTAAGGGGCAGCTGCTGGAGGAAACTCTTGCCCAACAGGACGCTGCTCAGACAACTCCACCACAAATATTTTTCTTCCGCTGTCAAATCCACTCTTGCTTGGGGTGAGGGAGGAGCAAGGGAGTTTTCCTTTCCCTTTTAGAGACGTCCATTAAAAGTTAAAATTCTGATGATGCTGACGTACATAAGAGGGAAGACAGCGGGAGCTGTCCTTCCTGCCACGCAAGGGAGACCTACCAAAGCTGCTGCTGCTCAGAGCAGGCACACAGGGACTCAAAGGGAGCATCAGGGGACAGCTACCTCTGCAGACACACCAAGTCTGCTGCAAGCACAAAATCCAAACTTATCAGTCTCTGCTTCACGTTTCCAGCACAAAGGATTGCGCTGCACTGACAGACTGAGCTGGAATCTGCAGAAAACGTTACAGAAGCCTTGAATGATGGTGGGAAAGCAGCAGAAAATAAATAAATAAATAGAGGAGCCATCCCCAAGGGGATTGAACTCTGCTATCCTGAACCTTTGCCCATGGTTACGCTGCTGTTTTTCTCAGCAGAATGCTTTTCACTGTTGAGCGCCTTGCTGAAAGCCTCAATTAAAGCCTGAAACCTATCAGTCGGTTACAGAAGCAATTTACTGTGTATCAGCAAGCACTTAGCCAGCACTGAGCCATCTGCTCCTTTCTACCTGCGCTGACTCCAGAGCAAGGAGCAACAATCACTCACGAGCTTAAAAACAAAGCTGCCTGGTAAAGACCTGCAGGGGAGAACAGACACGTCGACACGTGCAGGGAGTTCGTCCCCCCTGCATGTAGGTGTAAAAGATGCCTTCAGTTGCTGAAAATATTCACACAACATTTATCATTAATGGTCTGTGCAAAAAAAAAAATACTGGGGGGCAAGGCGGGGATCCAGTTTCACTGGGACTTCAATAAAAGCAGCAGCTCCTGTGAAAATTTATGTGAGTGAAAATAACACGTGCCAACTTGGAATTTGACCCTCCTAGTTACTGACCAGCCAGAACCACACTGCCAGTGTCATTCCAAAATCCTGCAATGCTGACTTTAGATGCAAAACCACTGAATTTAATAAGCACCCAGAAGATGCAGTATGAGGAATCAGTGACACTGACAGGGCATCCTTCATTCTCAAATCACTCTAATTAATTAAGTCTTGCAGAAACTCAAAGAGCTAAGTCTCAATCTTCTTTTAGAGGAGAAAGAATTGACGTCCACCTATGAAAAATTACTTTACCAGAGCGACAAAAATCTGTAAGCAGGGGGTTTTTACCATCAGTACTCAAAAGCACCTGAACACAGCTGTGAACAGAAAGTTCAGGAGAGCCTAGGAAACCCTAGGCTTTTTAAAGTAAGATTTTCCTAAGTTTTTCTCTCCTATAATGGCCTCATCCTGTAGCCCTTGCTCATACACCAGTTTCTTGGACAAGAATGGTAATACTGATGTAGTCAACAGCTAAGAAATATGGACTCTAATGCACAAAATTGGCTAGCATGGAACATTTGCCTTTTTCAGCCCTAGGAAGACCTTTCACATTAGGAACATCTTAAAACATCATAAAAAAAGGCAGCACACCTGATCCAAAAAGGGAAAAATGAAGTTAGCCTTCTTGATGACAAAATTTCATCCCTGCTTTGCTACTGCTGGCCAGGGAACGTTCTGTACTCTTGAGAACCTGTCTCCCCGTCAGCAAATACTCTCCTCATTACATAAAAAAAAAATTAATGGCCAACCCTAATGCCTAAAGCCTGCTAAATTCTAGCTCTCCTCACCCTTTACCACACACCAGCCCACAAAGTGGTCGCTTCTTTACGGGAGAAGCCGGAGCCACTGCAGGAGCGGGCGCTGCCTCCCAGGGCTGTGTATGCCAGCAATTGTTTATTTCTTGCTGAGCAACGAGGGCAGTCCCAGCAAGAGGGAAAAGGTCAAGCTCCCGCATGGAGGTTCCTCCCCAGCTCATTGCGGGGACGGCTGACACGAGCTTGTGTTACACTCCAATGTTGAGGGTGTTCATGTGAAGTGGAGGTGCCTCGTGCTAGATGCAAATGTACAGAAGATAAAACAACACAGAGAAAGAGAGACAGAGAGAGAGTGGAATGGTTTTGCCCACTGCAGCAGAATATTTTGTTAAAACACTGAGTAACAAGGAACAGGAAGAGTTGCTTGTGATGTCCAACACTCATGTTGGCCTGTCCTACAAAGCCCAGGGGCAACTTGTATTCTGGAGCACCACTTGCTGCCATTTTTTCTGTTCACCCCTTATCTTCATGAAAACAAGAGGGCATGGCATCCCCAGAACTCAGCTAAATCCATATTCTGCTTTTAATACTAGCAGGCATCACTTCATGGTATTCTGAAAAATATGTAAGGTTAACTTGTTGTTAGCAGAAGTTTCCCTGATAGCTGGAGATGGGCTGGATCCACTGAAAGCCTTTAGAACTAAGTTCCTACCTGCAACGTTTACCAATATGAAGAAAAAAAAATAACTTACCTGAAAAGACTAAGTCTATAAAAAGTCCCAATCCAGGCAAAGGGTTGGGCCCAGGGTGAGATTATGGAAACTTTTCCGAATCAGGGACTTCAAACTGCTCATGCTGCAGTAATTGAACTCTTCATGACCTTCCTAAAGTTCTGTGCAGAAAGACTAATGTGCTGCTCTCTAAAACAGATGCAAAACAGCAGCAACAAACTTTTGCTCTCTACATGTTTTCAGGTCAAGGCATTTTCTGCATTTTTCGTTCTACCCAATGCTAAATGCTGAAGTGCATCAAGTTCTCTGCTTCAAGGTGCTTCTCTGAATGCAATCACCTTGGTCAAGGCTCACTTTCCCACCAGCTCCTCACCACAGGCCAGAGAGCTGCAAGGAAATGTTTTAAGCTAGGCACTTCTGATTCTCACTCAGGTAAGGTCTAAAGAGCACTTCATTTTTTGCCAATTCATAAAAAAGATCCTGGTGAAATTGCCATTATTTACTACACTGAAACTGGCACCCATGAATCTATGCCCTGAATAAATACACCCAGTGACAGTCTCTGCCCTGAGCAGAGATCAGTCTTGATGATTGAAAGCAAGAAGGAGGGAAAGAACAGGAAAACCAAGGTGATTTCCTTGAGGTCATAAGGCAAGCCAGGACCAGAGCAGAACTAAGGTCTTCTGCTCTTCAGTCTTCTGAGGCAATTGCTAGACCAAGGCACTCCTAGGGCAAAGCACCACTGGAATGCACTGTGCCCACAGCCAGATTAATGCTGACACCCTGTTGCCGCGCTTCCCCTTCGCCACATCTTCCACGACCCCCTTCTTCAGCCCACATTCATTCACCTTGTTCTTTCCACCAGCGCCTACCAGCTCCAGATCTCACTAACCCAGGCAAGGAGCCCCAAAGGCTCAGGTCAGCGCCGTTCCAGAGCTGACAGAGTTCAGTGGGTTCAGCCAGCGGTGACGTGGGTTCAGCTGTTACTAATGCACAAGCTGGAACAACCACACAGATACTTCCCAGAAGCTCAGTTTGTCCTTTGCTCAGGTACCACTGGGACAGTACCACTGCAAAGGAAAAGAATGCTGAATTAAACAGAATTTTTAAAAGGATGAAACAGAGATAAAATGCGTTTCTGCTTGGACCACGAGAAGTGCAAAGTGGAAGTGGGACGCGGGGGCTCACAGGGCAGGCTCCTCACTCACCTCCCAGCTTGACACTGGGCAGCTGCAGCATTAATGCACTGAAGAACTTGCTCCCAAAGCATATTATATATCTTATCTATATATATATCTCCACCTCCTTTGCACACAGCTGTCACCTGACTGACCATCATGGGCTTCTGCTCTCTGATGTGCTCAGGACTACTGCAAAGATATCCTTCAGTAAGCAGAAGGGATGAGATGGTGGAAAGGGAAGGATATTCCATCCAAGGGGAAAAAAAAGAAAACAAAAAACACTGGGCAAGCAGATCTGAAATTCATGAGCTACACTGAAGGCAAACCTACATGCAAATACAGTGTGTGTACAGCATACAAAAACTGAAAGCAACTCAAAACTTGTGGTCTCCTTCTTGCCCCCTAGGCAGGGAGGGAAGAGGTCATCTTTGGCAGACCTTCCCACCACAGCAAGCAGGGAAACTGGGCTGTGTTGCTGCTGGTGTCTTGTCTTTCTCTCGAACCCCTGCACAGCCCTCGGGTCTCTGAGATGCACAAACACAGCTGGCCAAGCCAAACCCAGCTCTACCTTATTCCTGCATTTGAGATGCCATTTCCCCAGCTGGAAAACGCAAAAGGCCAACTGTGGCTCCAGCTGCACTTCGCCTGGGCTAATGTGGTTACTCCTGTAATCAGACCTGTCCACAGGGGAGATATTTTTTGGCATGGCCGACGCTGATGCATTCCCCGAAACCCTCCATCCCTGCTTCCATTTCCTTTTGGCAAACTCTCCCATTCTTCAGGCCCCAGTTCCAGCACCAGCTTTACACTTCAGGTTGGCAAAACATCAGCTTTCATCCTGCACACAGCAACTGCTGTTCCGTATTTTTCATACCGGAGCCAAGCTGGGGTTTGTTTTTAATGTTGCTTTGGCTATGCGGAATTTCACTATGACTGCAGATACGTCTCCAGCAGAAGCAGAAGCCACTCCCTGCTCAGAAAAAGCCTTGGTAGAGACAAAGCTGACATCTTGGGTTCAAAATTTCATGTGACATCTCCCCAGAGATGAAGGAATCTTTTAAAATACACTGCCCCATGGGCGTTAAAAAAATCACGTAACACCTTTTCCTCCTGATCCTGGGCAGGAGGAAAAACTTCAAGACAGTTGATCAACATAGTTGTCCCATACGTGCAGCAAAGGTTTGTCCTAACTACAGGCTGGGGGAAGGGGGCTTACAAATCCTCTAATTGGTTGCTTTAATCTCTAATGCAGAATGAGTGAGAAAAACCTCCGCAGAGTGGTTGCTGGACTCACACATGCAGGGCAGGAGGCAGACACCCTGCTTGATCTACAGCACTTTAACAGCCTCTGACTCATTAGCAGAGGGAAGGTTTCAAACATGTTTAGACACAACTGCCTCCTCCTCTTGCAGGACCTGACTGCTGCAGCATATTTGGCCCTTCTCTCCAGAGCAGCAAACGTTCCACACGGACACTGTCTGGACGTCGGGATCTCGGTGTTCTGGCACAACCCAGAGTTTCCAGGGGGGTGCAAAGTCTGACATGCTCCTGCATTTGAGATCATGCAGCATGAGCTGGAGTCAGCAAAACATGTTCAATTAAAAAAAAAAAGAGTAGACTACTAAACAAACAG
Organism: Pachyramphus minor; assembly: GCA_013397135.1. Classification (NCBI taxonomy): domain Eukaryota; kingdom Metazoa; phylum Chordata; class Aves; order Passeriformes; family Tyrannidae; genus Pachyramphus; species Pachyramphus minor. Next base: position 268,452 of record VYXB01008628.1, on the reverse strand, counting down.
CAGGAATATTTGTACCATATACACTCCACGCTTCCCGAAACTTTCAGTGGACTGACTAACGGCATTGCAGTGCACGAGGCGGGGGAGAAAGTAGTATTAAATAAATAAACTACAGCAGACACTGTATGACTGGGGAGTTTGACATGCAGCAAACAGAAAGCAGATGACACAAAGCACTGTGGCATAACCTGCCACCTAGGTGTGGTCCTTGCTGTGAGCTGCTCTGTGCAGAGAGCTACCATTATCGACTGCATTACAGAACGCTCCTGACACCCAGCTGAACTGGCCCGGGTCCCTAACACCTTTATGTTCCACACATGATGGCTGTGCCTGTGGAGCCTGGCCCTTGGCATCCACCTCAGCCTGTGGTGGGAATAAATGACTTTGCCACTGCAGAGAAGAGATAGTGTGTAGGAAAAAATGGAACAGGCACAATCTTATCGTCATTGCACTTTGACCAGGTCCGCCAAAGAAAAAGCTGTGCACAAGGCCACCCTGGAGCACAGCCAGGCATACCTGCTGTGCAGAATCCCCCAGCTCTGGCACCCTTCAGATCCCTCTCAGGCACGAGAGAGCTGGTCATCACCGGGAAAACAGGACGTTGCCTCATCTGCAAGGCTGCAAAACATGTGCCCGTAAATTCAGGCACGTAAGAACTCTGATGGGAAGAACTCACCAGCTGAGAAACCACCTCAAACTGGGACTAAGCAGCTACTATCGCTACACATTGTAGTAACTGCCAACAGAAGACAACCTCTGAAAGATATTTATCTCCCTTCTATTTCTACTGGAAATTCCAGTAAGCTTAGGCAGCACCAAGTAGCACACAAGGCAATTATTTTTTCCCAAATATGCAAAATGGATTAAAAAGCCACGTCATCCCTTTTCCTTATCACTCTCTACTGCTGGCAGGGGACACCCTTGGCTTTTCCTGCCCTCCTCCCCTCTCACCAGTCAGCAAAACCTTCCAAATGGACGTTTACACACCTGTTTCACTTTCTCCTCCTTGGCAAATGTATTATTTTGCTGATTTTCTAGCACTTCAGCACCATAAATGGCTTTGGAATTGGCTTCTCTCTTGTGCACCTGCATCATCAATGTCGTCAGCAAGAGAGATGTGCACGGCTCGAGGAACATATTTGTGTCAGAAAGCTGCTGCAGAGCCTTAGGGAGAGCAGGGACTGGATGCTGATGTGATGCTTGCAAGCATCTTAAAAGGGACTTCAGAAAAGCAGGGTATTTCTGTCTTCAGATCACTGGGCTTTGGAGCACTGAATTTTGCAGTTTCTCACAGGGAGATTACCCAGTTTCAGAGCAGCATTTGCATCTGAAACATTCCCACCACTTTGTTCCATGTTTTTATATCTCATTGTGCCACATCAGCACAAAACCCCCAAACCTCCTGCAACTCTTCAGCCTACCAAAATGCCACCGAATCTCTGCAATTTCCTTGTTTTCTTTCTCTTTTGGGCAACTGCTGTGTGACATGCAAGACTGAATTAAGTCTCACAGCATTCAGCTTTCTGATCCCAAGGCTCCTCAGAGAGGCCAGAGATCACTGGGGTGCTCCCAAAACCACTGCCCACCTCCCGTTCAGAGTCACTCACAGCAACCCTGGTGTCCTTGATGGATCTTGCCTCTGGTCACACAGCCTAATCTACTATTTCCATCTTAAATACTCCAGGAAAGAGCACCAGACACCAGGTTATGGTAAGTAGCTGCAGTGCAATGGCTTCTGAATGAAGACAGGAGAACAAAGGACATACTTTTACTAACATTGCTCTCTGATACTTTCTCTCCTAATTTTGAAACAGTCAGTGTTCTGGGAAAATAAAAAAAAGACAAAGAGGTGTGACAGACAAGAGGAACATGAGACTGACAGGAAGAGTTAAGGCAGATGCTACAGGCTGTGACACTTGCAATAAACTGTTTCAGGTTCTTATGTGGGCATAAGCAGCAGTTTTAAAATCCTCTAATATTTATGTATACTCAACACACCGATTACAATGGAAAAAATAAATGTAAGGATAAAACTGAGCAAGAAATGAAGGAAACATTTAAAACACCACCTTTGCTCCTTCAGGCTTGTGTAGGTCTTCTGACACCACAAATTCGGGTAACATCCAGAATACAGAGTTGGGCCCCATGGCAGCAGCTTAACAAGGCACTTACCATGTGTCAACTCCCAGACTTAGCTTTTCACACCCAATGCATCATGCCAGGAGGATAATTAAACTCCTGGGAAAGACTACCAGTCTTATCCTGCCTTCATAAGAGACCTGCTAAAACCAGATTTTTCTGCAGCTAGGAACCTGAAAAAGAGAATTATTTTGGTGCAGCTCTATGTTATGACAGCTACAGATGAGAAGTTGAGATTTGGTGAAATTCATGGTCACCACGACCTCAAAGCCCCAAATTGCAAAGAATTAGTCATAAGGTCAGCCCCGGAATAATGCGGAGGAGCAATTCCCCGGCACAAAACTCAAGGATCCCTCTTGGCCAGCAGTTCAGCATTCCTGAGAAACAACATATTCCAGCAGTTGTATCTGCTCCTCTTCAGAGCCCAGACCTAAGCACACAATAACAAACTGACCTGTTTATTCAGCTGTTTTTGACACCCCTCTATCTTCAGACCTAATATTAGTTTGAATAGGATAGCATCCAAGTCTAGAGGGGGAAATTTAGAGCTGGTCCTGACTTAGCTAAAGCAAGACAGAAAATAACTATCTAGTTTCTACTCAAATTTCACCACTAGGCCATTAATTGGCTTGAGTTCTGTCCCCTTAGAAAAGGCTGTTTTGGCAATGCAGGAGGCAGCTCCGGGTGAACAAACCCTGGGTGAGGGCAGAGCAGCTCAGGGCAGCAGCTCAGAGCCAGGTTGGCATCTCAGCGTGGTGCCGAGAGCCTCTTTGGGTTGGACAAAGTGCTGTGCTGACATGGACATGCAGCTCCCAGATTTGAAGTGATTCATGTGAAGCCAGCACAGAGAGAGCACAAACGGTGACGAGCTGCCACTGCTGCAGATGTACCTTATGGGAGGAACCTGCTCCAACGTGCCCCCAGAAAGAGTGAGGTATTTTCCCAATGCAAAGGCAGTACCACTTCACCTGTTCTGGTTCTTAAAACATCACCAGTGCTTCACGAAAGGTATAAAAGAAGAAAAAAAAACTTTCTGTCAGCATCTTGTCTGCTTCTCATCTGTTCATCTCCACTTCCCGAAGTGAGATCAATGCCCTTCTGGTGTGACAGCACAGCTACCTCGAGCAAACTGAGATCCCAGAAACAGAAAACAAGGCCAAGATTTTTCAAGTGACTTCTGATAACAGATGGCCTGAGACTGTCAAACTTGTGCAGGAAAAATGAGAGAGGCAATGGACTTCATGAAGATGTCTTAAGCCCAAAAGAAAGGGAAGGAAAAAAAAAAAGACACCCCCACAACTTACCTACAAAAAGTAATCCTTATGGAAATAAAAGGCTCTAACTATTCCATGTAAAATTTCCATGCTGCTGCTCCTGAATTAGCAGTGAGGTTGTTCAGATTACAGAATACAGAGCAGAATTATCAATCACCAGGTGAAGAGCAAGGGGATGCCCCTGGAGAGACCCATGCAGGCAGACACAGCTGCATTTCACACTACCTTTCAAATACAAAAGAAGAACAAACCATGCCAGCAAACATCAACTTCACCATGAGAGGAGCCATCAGAAACCAGAAAAATATCAAGATATGTCTTTACCCTCACTATGTTCACCAGAAAGCTCAAACTGGTACTATCTCCCTTCCTAGCAACACAGATCCTTCAACACACCTTGGACATGGCATCTGTTCCCTACAAAGCCTGGCCTAAAATGCCATCCCCTGCTCAGCAGCCTGCAGGGAAGAGGCTCTGGTTATCTTAAAAACCTGTTCATGGTCTCCCATAATTGGTACCCGTGCATTTCATGGGAAGAGCACAACCACCAGCCAAAAACCTGTGGGCTGCCTTTTATCTGTCCAAGCAAGAAACAAGCTCCTCCAAAACTAGTGTGTCAAAGCCCCAAATGCTTCCAAAGCCCTGAGGCTTTGAAAGGCAAAACTTGATTCCACAGTTTTGGCTCTTATCAATATATTATTGACTTGTACACAGACACAAAAGGAAAAAGAAAAATGCAAAGAAAAGAAAGCCATTGTTGGCCTAATTGTATGATAATTATTGTTTCACCTCGAAGTAGCAGAAAATGAAAACTTTTGTGTGTAGTGAAAATACCTCAGTTTTTCAGATAAAGAAAGCAAAGGAATTGTCACAGAGTATCAAACCATCCTCTCTCAGACCATAAATTAGGTGACTAAATACATTGGCCCTTTTAACTATAACCAACATGGTTTTATTCTGATCTCACAGTTTTAAGGCATGATTTACTGAGATTTAAGGCTGTAAATGTCTTTAATGTCATAATTTAAATTCTATATAAGCCCCACTCCTGTATCAGCACTATTTTTAATCATTACCATGGTGACAAAGCCGTAAAGGTGCTTTACACTAGGAAGGCTTTACCACACTTTCAAGAACAGTTGCTCCCAACTTCATTTTTTGTAGTTTTAAAGCACAGAAGAGTAACTCACTCTTAACTTTCACCATTAGATAATGGACAAGGAATTCATAACCTGGACACAGTAAAGACCAGAGAGTGTATTGTCATCCAGGTCAAATATGACTTTACTTGACAGCCAATCCCTTTGCAATTAATAGGGCTGCTTGTGCATGGAAGTATCTGTTTCCTGAAGACACAGATAGAACAATCCCTATGAGAACCAGGGAAATATTAATACAAAATTAAATTTTTTGAATGAAGGCCAACACTGCTTGTTTTAGTATTCAATGCAAAGTGCTTGCAAATCCCAAATGACAACATTGTTCCAGTTTCCTAATTCATAGGATTCAAAACATGGAGTCTGGGTAGAAAATGAATTCTAAAACAAAGGTAATGTGACTGTTGAGTGCAAGTCAAGTGGAGTGTTTGCTTGCTGGGCTGCATGAGCATGGTCAGCAGGATGAGGGACAGGGCTGCTCCCCTCAGCTCAGCACTTGTGAGCCCATGGATAAACTCTGTGCCTGGTTTGGGGCTTCACAGCTTGGCTGTACAGGCTCTCAGTAACCTCACACAACCTCAAAGTAAAGCCTGCATTGCGTGAGGAGAAGTGTGGGGTGGGTGGGGAGGGGACCAGATGATGTTCAGAGGTCTCTTCCAACCTAAACAATTCTACAATTAACATATTTGCGCTGGCCCTGCTAAGACATGCGCAAACCCCCTAAGCAAGCAGCAGCACTCATTAGGGGACACATCAGCACTGGTTAAAAGCATCAGTGGGAAAGACAAGATATAGGCAAGCCTTTCTAGAAGATCCAGGTCACACAAGGCTCAGTTTGAGTCACACTTCATGCTTTCCTGTGGACCTAGGTCTGTTCTTTCTGTATTGTGTCAATCCAGGACATTCCCCTCAAAGGCTGACAACTGACATGTTTCACTGCTGCATCACTCAGCTAACTAGAAAACACGAGCCACTCATCTCACAATGAGGGCAGTGTTCAGAACTTACTATCAAACACAACAAAAAACGCAACACGCCCTGAGTGACCTCAGGTGTATTTCCCCCAACAAACATAAACCTGTACTTGGCACCACAAGAGTAGACCTGAAGATCCCTGTGAAAAGACCTCACTGACATCTTTCTAATTCAAGTGCTACATGGTACTAAATTAGTCAAGTGTGTGTTTTAATGACTAATACTTTAAGCATGAGGGGTAGAAGGGCTCCACATTTTCTACAGAGGGTGGTACCTCTCTGTGCTCAGCACAACAAACACACTGGAAGTCTTAAACCCAAAGACAGCAACACATAAACAGGCAACAAAGCAGATGGATGCTGGCTGTGGAAATGCCAAGGGTACATACTTGCTTATTTGTGTGTGTCCCAAAATTACCAGTATCCCTCAAAGCCAAGCTTAGCTGTATCCATCCCCTGCAGCAGTGGTTGGTCACCACTGTATCTAGCCCAGACCCAGAGAGGGCAATGAACTGCATGTGTTATTCTCTTTTGTATAGTCACAAAAAGTGTTGTTATCTTTATTGATACAATGTTATGACTTATCATCTTCCAAATACCAAAGATTATGTATCATGGTTTCAATCCAACCTCCTTGGTTGAAAGGAACGTTCCTTGCACAATAGATTAATGACTTGTTTATGTTTGAGGAACTGAAGAGCTGTTAGCATGTTCTGTTTACTCTCTGGACAAAGTCTGGCTTAGCTATAACCCAAAGGAAATCAGAATTTCTAAAAATAGGTTGAGGTGGCCAATAATCTTTTAGGAGTTGTGATACTCACTGATATCCAGATTAAATGAGAAATTATTTGTAACCTTAGTGGGAGGGTTTGAAATGGAAAACCCAAGGAGAAGATGACTACATAAGGAACACTAACTCTGTCCCTATATCCCTGCTGACTCTCCAATAAGCACAGGATTCAAGGAGAAAGACACATCTAAAAAGCTGTGTAAGCATTTGACAGCTAGTTAGCTGGATGACACATAAAACCTCTTGGAGCTGGATCTAAAACATGGGTAATTATGTGTTTGGTTTTCTTTTATTTCTGTTTATCCTTAGCATCTCTTCTATTATTCTCTGGGCTGCAGAAAGAAATTATTCTTGATTTTTACTTCAATGTTTGTCTCTAGAACAGAAATGATTTCCAGGGTGCCACCTGGCAAACTGAATTCCCACAGCGTGTTAAACCTTAAAACTGCACCACATAAAAGCTCCCTCACAGACCCCTGCACCTTCATACAAGACCAAGAGGTAACCAGTATGTGGCTCAGTCCAAAGCATTTCCCCAAATATTTAGCTGCAGCTATCCACTGGACCCAGCCATTTTCCAGGTAGCTCGGAGTACATGCAGCATCTGACTCCCAAGGCTTGAAGCACAGGAAAAGGAGCCAGAAGGACATGCACAGAGCAGCAATCTGCTCCCACAACTGTAATTTAAGGAGGGGCAATCCCCACTGCTTGAAGTTCTCAGAACATCGTTCTGCCGTCTGTAAAATGGGCATCTCCAGCCTTGTTTAGGCAGGGCAAGTCAAGGTCTCCTGCTCCACCTACATCTAATGGCTAATACAGTGGGGCCCTGGGTTTAGCTGGACCCCCTGAGTGCTCCCACCACACAAGTACAAACAACAGCAAGCTCATCTCTGTTGAATGTTTTCCCCTCAACAGCTCTCTGAACCCATTTGCATCTGTGTTCTACATGCCCGCAGAAATGTTTTGACCTATTATTTGTAAGACCACGGGACAAATATATCATTCATCAGCACAACCACCCAATTACAATACAGCTGCAGTGATCTCTCTGCCAGCTGGTGCTTTGTGTAAATGACCCATTCCAGAAGAATAGGCTTCCTGTTTTTTGTGGGTTCCCTCACTACCTGCTTAATCATCAAACCATACAAATTACGGAGTGAGATGAACTTTGGCACCTGGCTCTTAAAGCTGTGGTACCAGGAAAGTGATAAACTTCACTCTCCTTCCAGGCAGCTTGTCCTCTGTCCTGTTGTGATCTCACCTAAACCTGCCAGAGAGCAGAAAGCTACCAGGTGCTCTCCCTCTGACTATTGAGCCACAAAACCCACCTAAACTACCTCCATTTTAGCAAAGAGGAATTTCTTAGTGTCAAGTACCTGGGCAGTGACTAAACCCTGTCACTGTTCTTATGGGAAAAAGCTACTTGCTATTCTTGGTAAAGGGAAGGCCTTTCAAATCAAGATAATATTTCACTTGTTTTTCAGAAACAAACTTAATGGGAGCGGGGAGGGAAGCAAGGAAGCAAAAATAAATTCTACTTTGCACCAAGTTAAATTACTCAGAGTTTCCCAAAATGAGAGGCTTGGTCAGAAGCATTGGAAAGTTTAAGAAATACTCCTTTAAAAACAACTCCCACAGAGCAAAGCTCCCTCTCCATGACCAAAAGGCATGTGAGCAAGCCAGGTCATTCTGTCTAGGCTTTTCTTTCTTTCTTTCCTTTTTTTTTTTTTTAATTTAATTTAATGGATAAAATGAATGGCAGGGGCCAGGTTGCATCTTTACCACGTCTTATTTGGGGTTTCTTAGAGTTGCACGTCTGACCCCAATTTTCCCCTCACTGCAGCAACAGAGTGGGCATAAGCCACCAGCACACTGGCACCACAGCCATCCCAGCTGGGGGTGAGGTAGGAAAAGAAATGCCATCAAGATTTCTGTCCACGCTTTCTCTGATTATCCTTGCCCTCCAAAGCTGGAGGGAAAATAACGGGCCACATGGAGACACTGCCTCTGCATGCTTCAAGTGCTCTGTTATCCTCAGGAGTCGCAGGGAAAGCAAGGCTGGCCGGGCATTGTGTTAATGATACTGTCAAGAAGCCAAAATAAAGTGCTACACACCACAGCCCAGCCTTCTGCTATCAGCACTACTGTCCCACACTCATTTAGGCAATCAAGGTAACAGGCTGGAGAATATGCCAGTGGGCTGGAAAAGGAGATCTCAACACTTGGCTTTTGCTGATAAGAACCTGGATCCACTCAGAATACGATTCTGCCAGACGCTGACGGCTACACAAAGCACACCAACACTGTAGCTTGGCCACACAACTATTTTGCAACTATCAAACACACCTACAACAAAACCAGTTTGGTGGGAGGGGCTTCCATATATTTTCACATGTGGTTGCTGTCAGCAGGCTGAAATCTTGATAAGCTACACAGCCAACTTGGCTGACTTCACTGAAACCCTGTTGGAGACAAGTTCTGAGCTGAAAAGCTACTGCTTGTGTTTCCCACCACAAGACAAGGGAGGACAACCATATTCAATATCTGGCCAAAACTTGTTTCCAGCTGCATCAAAGATCCATACAGATTCCATCCAAAGGTCAGCAGCTACGGGTTTTGATAAGGAATGTGCTGCTTTTGAGAGACAATGTTGTCACACTGTGATCTACTTTCCCTACTCAGGGCAATCAGTCCATTTTTCCCACTGGAAATGAGAGAGGGCTTGAGGTCTCAAACTGCCTTTAATTCCAAATCATCCTAAAGCATAAACATGGACTGATGCATAACAGATTGATGCTGCATACAGTAAGCAACTCTGAAAGACATTCTTGCTCCCTAATTTCTCAGAAAAAGAAAACCCAAATAAACAAAAAACCTCAAAATATCCCAAGAGTCCAGAGGATAGGATAGGTGAACTCGTTCTGTAACAGATTGCACTTCATAGTACAAAACTAAAACCAACCAATCTCTATTCTGTCTAAATGTGAATTTACTGCTATCTACTTTTTGAAGCCAGTCACATGTTGATAAAGCTGGGCTGTGTAACAGAATTTCCACTTCATTCATGACGTGAGCAAGGAGACTGCATACATGTTCTTATTTAGGGTTTCTGTAACAAAAGGACTTTACCCATTCAGTGGATAAAGTTCTTCTTACAACAAAGGAACAGGGAATTTTACAAAGTACTCTTAAAGGCAGAGAAGGAAGACAGAAGTGCAAAACTTACCTTCCACTGCAAAGAATGGAACCACTGATCCCTCAGGTAACTGTTTGCAGCCTGCAATAAAGAAAATTCACAGACAGAATCATTAGTTTCTACCAGTGCTTCAGGTCACTCAGCCACTTTACATTATAACCACTTTATTTGCACAGAAAGCAGCAACACCAAGACCTTGCCGAAAATGTAAAATACTGAACCAAAACCTTACACAATATTAACCTCCTATGAAATGGTGTTCAACCCAAAGACTCCCTGATTTCAGTCAGGTTTGTGTCAGATTTTTAATGCCTGTAGGGCATTTGCCTCTGCCATTAATCACTGGGAGCAGAGTAAGAAGATGGGTTGACATTTTACTAGGAGGGGTGGGTTTTTTCCGTGCTCTAGTTTGTCTTCTTGTCCTGTCCCTCAGCTGGCCCCAAAGCAATCCAAATAATGTCTTTGCTCTCTCAGCGATATTAGAACAGTGGAAAGCACAACACACACAGACGTGCAGATACTTGCACAGACTGTTTGCAGCAACAGCAGAAATGTTGCAATAATCACTCCCAGCCATCACCCATTTTTGTCCGTATTAAGCACAGCTGCCAGAAATTCCCAGTGTGAAGCCAGGTCGTAGCCAATGGAGGAATAGTTCAACACTCCCAAAGGTCAAAAGGCTCCATATCAAAAAATATAAAAGCCTCTACAGTGACGTAAACGTGCATGCCTTAACAAGGTGACATGAGTTTGAAATATTTGAGTGGGTAGAGATGCCCTTTGGCTTTTCCAATTCCACCTCAGCGCTGCCAATGGGCAGTTTTTACTCACCATTTAAAATGTTTTACACAAACAGTGAAAATTACAGGATAGCCTATAAATCCATGTTTAAAAAAAAAAAAAAAAAAGAAAAGAAAAAGTGAGGTTCTTCACCAGCTAAAAACCACATACTTCTTGCAAATTAAAGCATTAAAACATTTCACAAGTGTCATTCCCCAACACCTTTACAGGTAAGTATTCAAAATCCACACCACGGAATGTATTTCATCTCCTGACACTGGTTCATTTCACTGACAATGGCAGGAATACTAGAAATAAAACCACTGCATGGCTACCAAAAACATGTTTATTCTCAAGGTCATATCCTGACGGCTTGGTGACACAAATTTGGACTGATTACCCTGAATTAAATGGAGTAATATCCTCTTATATACGTATTGCATATTATTTATTTATATATTAATGAGAATCAATTGCTCCTGCAGTAGATGTCAAGACAATACAGTAGGAATAAATATATCATAAATAATCTTGGTTGACCAGAGAGTTTATCAAAAACTTTACATTTCAAAAATAATGCTGACATATCAGAAGATGAAACTGCTACAAACAGAAACAAAATATAACTTTCTTTTTTCTTTTCTTTGCATCCAATGAAAAACTATAAAAGCATTTAGTGTGCAGATCTTCAGGACATTTCAATCAGTCAATATTTAATGTTTTTCTTTCTGTTATTTACACAGTATTTTATGCATACGTATGCATTATAACACAAGATAGACCTTTTACTTATATATGTTATAGAATTAAATTTCAGTTCAATATACTTTGTAGTATATTTTAATATAATAAAAAGGTAAAAAACAATTTGCCACCAAAAGCTGGAAGAGCATTTTTAACATAATTAAAAAAGCATGAAGTAAATATTCTTAGATATGTCTTATCTAAGACAAAATGCTTTAAAACCCCACCAGATTTCTTCAAAGGATTCAATTTCAAATTGAACCTTTTTTTCTTTTTCTTTTTTTTTCCTTAAAGGAGAAAACTGGTTCATGAAGGAGAACAAAAGACCTTCTTTTCAACTGCTGCATCAAAGACCTTTAAAGAATAAGTCAAACTGAAAGGTTTTGTAGGCTTGCTGTATACCAAGCAATAGCACCAATAACATTGCAAGGTACACATCCACTACTTCCTTAAAAAAATTAGGCAGATGGAGTTTATAGGAGCTACACAAACTAAGATACTGTTATTTACATTTATAAAACCCAAAATATTCTAGGGGGATGAAGTACTTCACTCAAAGAGGCAAAGTGTCACCCTGATTCAATCCCTGGACTGGTCTGACACTGAAGTTGAAAGTAAGAGAAATACTGAAGCCCAAAATGGGGGCTGTTGAGAAGTGTTAATTATTCTCCTGCTTTAGGGATGTCAATAGCTAAGATCACTGCAAATAATTAGAAAATGTGTAGGTAGCTTGTGCAACCAGCTGGAGCCTTAACTATTAAAGAGGTCAACAGCATCATGCAGAGCAGGAGACACAAGTGGACTGCAAATACTGGAGGAGAACAGAAATGGAGAATGCTGTAAGACACAAAAGCAAAACTGGCAAAGGAAAGACTTGTCTAACGCTATGGCAGCAACACATGGAAAGCATTTTAAAAGTAAAATTAGCAAAGTGACCAGGTTCCAAGTGTGGGACTGTCTGCATGTAGTATTAGTTATTGAATCAGTATAGGGAAGTGATCAAGCAAACTTGCACCTGGATCCAAGTTAGGACTCTGAACCACTCTAAAACTAGAAACACTCAGAGCTCGGGCTGTCATTCAAGGCCAAGGAAAATGAAGACACAGGAGACAGAGGGAACAGAAAATAGAAAACCAAACCTTTAGGGAATTCCCACACTTCTGTTAATGATCAGTACTCAATGGTAAGAGGAACTTGGAAAGTCAACGGCCATTTCACCAGCACTTCTTCCACCGTGTTCGACACAGATGGACTGAGTGCTGTAACCCAACCACTGTTATCTGGAGGGAGCTGTCTGACACCAGCATTCCCCACCTCTCCCAGGCAGCAGGGACTATCCTCCCAGTGCACCCTTCCGCCTTCCAGCAGGCTGCAAAACCACAGCAATGTGCAGGAAACACTGGATCTTCTGCAAAGGACAACAAAGAGCTCGCTCTTGGGCCCCCTGGTCCTCCCTCCTCATTTTCAGGCTTACATTGAGAAAGGACTACAGGGATATTTCTTTCTTACCAAAAGAACAGTGAGGTCATAGCATGCCAGGATGACAGAAGAGCCTCCAGGCTCTTGGGAATACTGAGCTGTCCAGCTCTCAGCCTTGCCCACACAGCTGGTCCAGTCCTACACTACTCATCTTACACCTTTCCAACTTAAAAAACCTTCAGTCTGACAATGTTTTGCCTGCTATTGTAACAAATAGTAAATGACATGGGACTGGAGTAGAATGGAATTTTTTTAAAATTATCTATGTAAAATAACAGTTTAGGCCCCAATTCTGCTGAGAATTTTGTTCTCAATTGCAGTGCTTTTAGCAGGGTTCTGGGTGACACACAGTCCAACTGAGCTTCTTGCACAATCAAGGCCTCATGTTGGTTTTGCACAACCACAACATAGCAGAAAAATACTTAAGAAAACAGGAAAATGTGGGAATAAAACTCTTAGAAAGTACAAGAAGATTCAAACTACTTGTAGCTTATTTATTATTCCAATGAGGAGGAATATCTACTTTAAGAAAGCCTACTGTTGGCAGTATTTTTTCTAAGATTAACTGATGCTGGAAATGTGTTCTGAAGGGTTTTATATTCCCATTTTTGGGGTGTAAATGTTCAGTCAGAGAGGAAAAGCCATCTGGGATCACCTGCAGTACAAACTTAATGCACAGAATTAATCTCATCAGCTTCAAAATGCTCACAGGAAAACTGTAAAGGATTAAACGCCTGCATATGCAAAGCTTTGGTCAACATGAGTAAATTTACACCTCTGCTCAAAAAGGGAAGTATTTTCCCTGCACTCAAACTACTTCATTTCTTAGTCAGTGGGTAGGAAGACACGTTTTTATTAAAAAGCAGTGAACATTTTAAAAGCAAATTTTCTTTTTGCTCACAAAAATAGGAAACTGAACACTTTTTTCATGCCAGAATTACAGCCCCTGCAGTAATTTCCACCCAGGCAAGGAGGAGACAACGTAGGAACCTGTGTGCTGCTGAGAAACAGAACACCTGAAACTCTGCAAGAAACCAACTAGTCCAGAAATGATGGGGAAGACCTTTCCCATTCCTTTAACAGTAAGTTACCACCACAGCACCCCGTGCTACTGGCATGGGTGTTATTCAAAAGAATACAAGAACAGGCTTGTCCATGCAGAAAAACGTTCCCAGGTTCCTCCTTGCAGGAGTGTCCTTCCAGCATACCCTTCCAGGGGATTTTGCCATCCAAAAAGATGTGGCAATAGGTGGGACTCGATGATCCAGATTCTGGTTTTGACTCTTCATGGGTTTATTCTGTGATTCTCTCCCTCACTTGCTTTGTGGTCAGCAGGATGGGGTTTTGTTTCGCTTTTTATCCAGCTGATATTCATTACTGGGACTCATAAAATGCTGCAGGATTCTGTGCACCAGTTTATTGTCAGCAAAGCAGAGAGGCCCAGGGCTGCAGGAAGCCAAGCCCCATGGCACGCACACACTGCCTCGTGCAGACTGTACAGAACCTTTACACTGCTGGTGCAAATCCAGTGTTGCACCTCCAGGACTCAGGCAGGCCTTCAAGTGAAACCTGCCACTCTTCTGGCTTAACCCAGGGTACAGAGAGAGTTGCTGGTAATTGTTAGAAACAGCATTTTCCTCCTTAAAATATTCTCTGTCTCTGCTGGATTCTGGTCCTTGCATGACCTCTCCACACCGGCAGTTTTGGCTGGATTGGCACTTAAAACAAAAGCCAGGTTCTCCAAGGAGACTAAAATAAAATGTTACTAAAAAACCCAGTGGAAACACTTATGGTGGGGACTCCCTGGCACAAACAGCATGTTCAAGCACCGAGCTGAACGTGTGACTGTTGTGCTTGTCAAGGCTTCCTGTTCTGTTTGTTTTTCCTTCTGACTACTCTCGATTGCCAAGAAGTGAATAAAACAACACGAGCGATAGGCATGGAAGTGGTGGCTTTGAGGCTGAAAGGACACCACAGGAAAGCAGACAGTACTGTCAGGACTGAAATACCAAAGCCTTTTTCCTGGGACTCTTCCTACATTTAGTGCTAAGCAGCTCATGAAATTATACTGTAAGGGTTTTTTTTTCCCCCAATCTCTTTCAAAAGGTTATTCCAGTTATTTCACTATCAGTGGCAGCATCCTCCTCATAATCATCCACACAATACCATAATCACACCTTGTGCTTTACAAAGAGAAGAGCAGAAGTCTAGCCCAGCTCAAGGAGGCCCAGCTATTACTGATACTAAAGAGCTCACACTTCATCAAAAGCTAAATTTAGCTCCCATTTCCTGGTCTGAAGAGCATGTGGCCTATGAGCCAGCTTGAGCAACACCTTCTTTCACACCTGCTATCCCAGCTGTAGGAAAGAAAGAAAGTCTGTGAGAGTTGATCGCTGCTCACAAATAAAGGACCCAGGGACCACATCACTTGGCAGGAGGAAAGAAAACACAAGCCCCCAGCATGTCTAGAAAACTGATAGTCCATGAACCTCAGAAACCTGACTGTCCAGGACTCCCACAAGGGACAATGAGAGCCCCCAAATGCTGGGTGGTAAAACACACCTGTGCTCAGACAGTTGTGCTCATACAACAAAGACTGAGTGGGAAGCATATTGCACATGGAGCTGACTTTTCAATGTGAACCCAGCCTGGACTAAGCTGTTTGCTGCCTGAGAACCAAGTCTTCCTGTGAAAACCATGTTATCAGGGTCTCATTTCATAAGAGGAGCTGCATCACCTCCAGCTCTGCTTGTCAGGTGTCATGTGTTCAAATAGGTTGGGATGGGTCAGTATTGCTGTGGGAGGGCATCAGGATGATGTAAGGAAAGGTAATGGCCCTCTTCCCTCTCTGACTCGTTACTGTGCAGTAATGAGCCACAAATAGACCCTGGTGACAGCAGAGAGGGGATGAGAACTTGAACACGGACTAGGACTCTCTTGGGACATTTCTCAGAGAATCATAAATTGTTTAGGTCAGAAAAGATCCCCAAGATCAGGTCCAACCATTATCCCAGCACTGCCAAGCCCACCTCTAAACCATGTTCCCAAGTGCCACATCTACTGGTCTTTTAATACATCAATCACTTCCCTCGGTAGTCTGTGCCTTGACAACGCTTTCAGTGAAGAAATTTTTCCTAATAGCCAATATAAACCTCCACAGCCTTTCCCTCATCCACTAGGCAGGTCACCTAGTCACAGAATGAGATCAGCTTAGTCAAGTAGGACCAGCCTTTCATAAACCCACGCTGCCTGCAGTGAAGCAGAAGTTGAATCTTAAGCTTTTCTTAAAATGAGAAATTAGGAAAATGTGCGATTCAGAAGTACTAAAACACTTCATTTTATGTCAAATCATGTCAATAATATCCCATGCTATTAAAGAGTTTGCAATGCAGCATGTGCAAAAATACAGATCAGAATATAAAATTTATATTAATCAGGAATATGAAATAATTTGGGGGTACTCCAAACAGTTCATTTAAACACACACACACACATACATATATATACATACACACACACCTTATTTACATTAAATCTTTGGGGGGGAAAAAATACAAATTTCACCAAAAATGCACTTCAGAATAAACAGTAGTGGGGAAAATGCTTGGGACCACTTGTGCCTTCCTGCACAGTAGAGCTGGACATGACATCAGAACATGATGCTGCTCAGATGAGCAAGGTAGAATGATTTTATAAGAAACTGGAAGCCATAATTTCCCATAGAAGTATTGAAGTCTCTTGGAAATAGCTGAACTATGCAAGGGCTGCTTTCTCAACACCTCCATTTCCCAGCTCCTCAGTGAATAGATCTTTTGGATATTTCTGCTCTTTGTCATGTATTCTAGAGAATTTCTACTGAACTCAACTACTTGATAGATCTAGTTTTCGCATCTTGATTTCTTGAGCAGACTAAACATAACTTCGAGAACTGTTTTGGATTGGTGAACACACATTACAACTGTATAAGGGAAATCTAATTTTATACTCCCTCTGATCTGACCACATTTGATGAATCGAGACCGTACCAGGGACCAAGTCATACTGAAAACATTTCTGAAGTTTGTATTTTCAATTATGTTGAAATTCCCATAGTTCTAATGTAACCTGATCCTGCCTGCTCAGCCAGTCAGCAATAAACAGAAGTGCAGCTCACTCCACTTCTTTATCAGTTCCTATGAGGTTACATAAAGACATCAGTCTTTTTGTAGAAAATACCAAAGTATCCACGCTAAGATGTCACTTTTTCCACAAACCCAATTATTTTTGTGTTTGGTTTGTTGGTTGTTTTTGGGGTTTGTTTTTCTAAAAAATCAAATGGCAGGCTGCTGCAGATGACAGTTTGTCCACCCTACCCATTTCCTTTCAACTCAGCAGGGAGCTGTGGGTTCAAGCTTTATCTTGTTTCCCAATAAGCAGTCCCATAAAGGCAGCTGCCTTTACAAATAAAGACTTAGAAACAGAATTTGGAAAGGCAGGTGTAACTATTACATCTATTCAAATAGATACAGACATAAATGCTACCACCACTATGGGAAAAAAAACCCCAAAACATAGAATCAAAATTATCACAGGAAAAAGAATCAACTTCATACATTATTTTCTGTCTAATTAATTCAATTAACAGATTAGGCAAGGAAGATTTCATCAATAACAAGGACCCTAATCTAGCTGATGGGAAACCATGGCTTGTCTCCCTGCCCTCCCTGATGTCAGGTACAGCAGAGGTTTTTCAAACCACAGAATGAGGACGTCGGTGGACTTGCAGCAGCCTGTCTGAAATTCAGACTCCCTACAGTAAACCCCAAAATCAGTAAGCCATTTTAAGTCACAGAAATTCATGGAGCAGAGGCACTTCCATATGCTCCATGTGCAATGGGACACGTGGCTGCACTTCAAGGGCATGAGAAAAGACAAATCCCACCTATGCACCAAGAGAGTCCACAAAGTTTGACATTCTCAGGTCATCCCAAACTGCACCATTTTCAGATCAGAAAAAGGGAATGGCTGCAGTCCCCTTTGACAGGGCTACAACCCCCAGGATTACCCCACAGCCCAGGGAGCTCCAGAGATATACTCCACAAAGGATGTGGCCATGGATGTTTCCATGGACATCTCCAGCCATTTCGGAGTGCAAACATATTTGCCATGTCAAAACTCATCAAAACCTTGTGATATTTTTATGACATTCCAAAAGTATCCCAAATGCTAAGCACAGGCACCCTGTGAAGGGCTGAAGTCAAGGACTGTGTTCTCTGGGATTCTGCTGAACAGCTCTGTGTAGGGCCAGGCACATCAGCCTGTCTGAAGGGCAGGCAAAGCAGAGCTGGGCTGAGCTGGACCTAATATTAGCACAGCCTGGTGTTAGTCACACTGGCTTCCCAAGTCAGAGGCCATTTTGCTGTTCACATCTCTACAGAGGTCTGTGGTATGGAAAACAGATCAGCTTGGCACCCTGCCTTGGGTTATGGAATGATACCACTTGTGTTATTTTTCTCTGGATCTGCAGGCAGAGCCATTTCAGAAGAGCTTCAACAAAACCCTCCCTAGATACAGGGGGTGTCACCTCTTTGTGGCCCTTCAGGAGCTTCAGCAAACAATCCACCACCACCAAATAATGGAATGCTGGCCCGTGCACCATGGATCAGTGCAGTGTGTGCCATGATCATCTTGGACAAATGATCCAGTGGTCACAGTCATCAATCATTAAGTGTATCACTGCATATGTTCCCATCCTTTTATACACTGGACTACATTTTGTATAAAAGTGGGACAGGAAAACTGTGTGTGTGTGTACAAACCCGAATGCACAGGTCTTATTGTGAACAATCATTTGAGGTTGCTCATACTTTTTAAAGAAAAAAAAAAAATTTTTTTACATTTTTATGAGTTATCCACAGTTTTAATTGCTCCTTTTTTCAAATTTTATGCAGAAATTGCTCACCCAGTCTGTCTACAGTCCTACCTGCTTGAAATACAGATAAGCAATGGTCATGGCTGCATAATCAAGTGGAAAAAGTAAAATCCCAGAGGGTAACAGATAAACTATCTTTGAAACAATGTTGAGAAACACAAGAGAAAACCATGTAAGAGTTAAGTTGAAGCCAATTCACTCTTTTTTAAGTTAAGACCTTTCAAAGTTCTTTGGGGACCATGTAGCTGGGTTTCCAGTTGCTTCTCCTACTTGCTCTAAAGTATTTCCCAAGTTCAGTGCTGTGGAATGCTTTTCTGTCATTAAAACTTGCCATGACCTAGGAAGGCCTATAAAGCCTCATAAGTGGATGGAGAAATCTGGAATAATGTAAACAGAGTGTCTTCTGTTTGAAAACAACACTTAGAGAAGTAACATATATAGATATCCATACAAACACACCGAAATCTTTCAGTGGAGATTAAACATATTTTTAAAATAGTTATCCGTCAGTTCCAGTGCAAGTTTTGGGTTTCCTATATGAATTGAGGGATGAAATTTCCAAGTTTTTCCATGCAGGAATAGGACCATATGCAAAAATACAATTGTTCCAGGCCTGCATCAATGTGCCTATCCACAGAGAACTATTTTGCTGCACAAAATCAGCCAGAAGATTTAATCACTGTGGCCCAAAATTTCCATTCTCACTGTTGAACAACATGAAGAGCTTCAGAGCTATCATGCTGAGCAAATTTTCTGGTGGTTAGATAATTTGTCAGTACTGAGTTCTCTGCCTGAGTCCATCTAATTAAGATTTCATGCACAGGAAACTGAAGTTAAAGGAGATTTGTAGTGAGAGAGAAAGAAAGTTGTACTTCTGTGTTTACTGTACCTGCAGTAAGACAGTACCCCCCGGGATCGTGAGCTGTAAACAGTACTTAGGGGCATTCTCCCAGGAGAGCAGTTGAACATCTTCAATAGCACTGTAGGAAATGGAGTTTTCCATGTACCCAGTTGGCTGCAAGAAAAAAAAGAAGGGGGAAAAAAAAAATGTTTACTTAATCACAAGAAGTTTCACAATTTTAAAGTAAGAACAGCACTATCAAAATTTCTCTTGGTGTTGAAAATATCTGCAAAATCTAATTGGGAAGCAAAATTTGTCCTGGACCCAAAAATCAATGGAACTTAATTTCAAGTTGAATTGATCTATGGAGGAGTCTGGCCACAAATGTGCTCTCAGTGTATGAAGAAGCATCTCAAGCACACAGGGAGAACAGCACTGTACTACAGCAAGGTAGTTTTACTCCACATATTCTTGTTCTTCTCCCCAGTTGCAAGTCTGATCAAGCACATAATCAAGATCTAGACTCTTACATTTGACAGTAGTTCTTGGGGCTCCAAAGATCCAGCCCCTCAGGTTTTAGACTCAAGCAAAAGCAGAGCAACCAACCTACTCATCTCGGCCTATATGTAAGTACTGGTTTCCTGCACAGAGTGCTGATGCCCAGTTTAAAGTGGAAGCCACAATTAAAACATAAATAAGCAACTGAGTTTTGCAATTACATGTACAACATAAAGTGATAGTTGCAAGAAAACAAACAAACACCTTATTAGTATCCCTGTAATTCTTAGGCATTACAGAAGCACAATTATCTCTGTAATAAGCTGAAATATAAATGTATCTATGCAAGCACACATAAAATTATGTCCTAAATATAAGTTAATACACAGATCTATACTGCGTATCTATTGAATATGTGTAAGTACACTGTACTTGATGCCAGGAATTTTTAAAGTAGATGAGTATTTAATGGAGACATCATTTACTTTGCTTTGTTATAGAGGAAGCAAACTGATCAGTATTGCTATGGCAGAGAAACTAGTTTCATACAAAAAAAATTAACCCCACTCAATGAATAAACCATTGGCTTGACCACATCTTGCAAGAGAACAGAGCTCATTACATTTATGAATTATTTGCTCACTATTATTGGTTTACATATAACTTCAACTTCTCAAACTCACTCCCACTGCGCCCAATACGTAAGATATTTTTAACTGACAGCCTTGAAATAAAGAAGGCATGGGAGAAACCACATCTATTTCAGGGTCAAACAGGGCCAGCTCCTAAAATCACAACACAGGATTCCTGGGGGCGAGTGTGAAATAAGCAAATTGCATTTGGAACCTCTCTACCTCTAATTGGTACAACATTCTTCCATAAGTTAAGTAGGTGGTGCATCTGGAGACCGTCCTTTGAAGTTATACACTTCATACATGTTCATAAGCCCATGAACGTCATCCGCCAAACAAACGCGGTGACAGCCCTGTCATCCACCTTTGCTGCTACAAGAATTCTGTTGCCTTTTCAGCAAGAACAACCCAGGCACACAACTCAACCTCAATATCTTTCCCAGTAACGGCTGCAGTGGCAGCGTTCGTTTCACACCAAGCCCTGGGCGAAAACAATTTTCCCTGTCTCTTTAAAGAAAACCTTGTTATGCAGGAAGCATGATAAACTTCTGCTTATTCATTTACCCACAATATTGTTCTACACAAGTGACTGGAATCCCAGTGGCTTAATGCTGATACTGTACGTCATGCGTTGCCTACTGGAGGGTAATTATCTCATTCTCACAGGAAGCCAAAGGCCCAAGATCCTTCAGTAATCAGCATTACAACACTCAGGGAAAAATATCAAAACAGCCAACATAAAATCTAGTATGCTCAGGGGGGCAAAGTTATCAAAAACATGCTTGGAAAGACTGGAGAAGGGAGAAACCCACAACCAGTTGATGCAAATATGAAATGAAACTAATCAAAGCAATTTAAATTTCTCTTTTAAGAAGGTGCTCACTGCCCTTAATACCCTCCATTAACTTCAAAGTGGATTTGAAGAATTCTCACAGAATCTGTCCTCAAGAGAAGCCTCCTCTATACCTTAAACCATGCACTTAAACAGCACTAAAGGCAACTGATCCAGTCCAACCACAGCTCTGTAGCCATACAAAAGTATGGCTCCAACTCTTCTCACAGGACTATCCTTTTCTTTATGGAAAATGGCGGAACACAGAGTTCAGCAGTTTGCAAAGGACAAGAAGACTACCTAAAGTGTAACATGAAATTACACAGATGGTTAATCTCTCCAAATGACAGCTATGCCAATGAGGTAGCTTATATAGCATTATATGATCCCATTTCCATACATTCTATCCAGCCATACTCCACACAGAGCTTCACTACAATTGTTTGCTATCTTACTCAAAAAATGAGTGGCCCAAATATATTGTAATCCCTGTAAGAAATATGCATTTTTCCTGCTTCATTAAAAACATCAATGTTCTAAGAAGTGAAATGTTTTCAATTCTGAAAACACCAGCTACAGGCAGTTTCACCTCTGTTTTGCAACTAAAAAAAAGTGTAGAACAAAGTGATTTAACACTGTATAGAGCTCCTTGAAATTGTGCTTCTAGATGCTGTCCAACACTGAAGACCATGCTCCCACATCAGGGCTATGCAGAAATGCTCTGAAGAAGCACTGAAACAGAGCTGTCATCACACCTGAGGCTTCCCAGAGCTCACAAGGCTGTGGTGCTCCTCACAGAGACCATGGCACTCATGAGGTGAAGGTCAGCCCCACACAAAGGTGTCCTTTCCCTAATCTCTCCACACACACAGACACGAGGACAGAGCCGTGTTCCCCACTTGTGTTTTCTCAAGACCAAGCACAGTTCAGCCATTTATCAGGAAATGGCCTGAGGTAAAACCACAGCCTGAGTCACTGGTTGCTCTTAAAACACAGGTTATTTTGACATTCAGGTATGTAAATGTCAATCACAGTGAATCATTGTGGTTGATAAATAAGCAGTGCAAGTGTTGCACCTTCTCATGTTGCAGCTGGTCTTGCTTGCATCCACCCCCCAGAAGCTGCATCCTCACCCCCAGGTCGCTCCATGGGAAATACAAATTAGAACAACACACAAGACCAAAAATGTGGATTCAGAGATTTGAAAATACCTAAAACGAGACAGATCCTCAGTGGGTCACCACAAAGCATCCGGCATCAATACCAGTCTTAAGCAGCATTCCCACCTCCATCCACCCACTTTGTCTCTGCCCATACAAATATTTGTCTGGCTGTGGCGTCAGGCAGATCAGGGAACACATCCAGCATTTGCCAGATTACTTTTTAGCTCCTTCAGCCCTATTTCTAACATGAAATAGAAAATACTATGGTAACAAAACTTAGGGGCAGCACATCATGGGGAAGGGGAAGCCGAGGACTTGATTACTTCAGTCTAATTATTGGTATGAGATAGTCTAAAGCCACAGCATCTTTGAGCAGCAATACTTCAAGTTCAGTTGAAAATGCCTTTATTTAAGAAAATAGTAACTCTTATTTTTATAGCTGTCATTTTTGAAAGGAGATTTATATTTCTTGGCAAAGTCTGAAATCTAACAAACGAAGCAAGATAATGGACTTTTCTCCCTCAATCTACAAAATTAATCCTGACTTAGGAAACTTTGGCCAGAGAATCTACAAGTGTCAGCTTACAGATTTACAGTTACAGTTTGAACTTCTGGCTGTTTGCTGTTGAACATGTTCTGAAAAACTGTAAGAGACTCATAAGTGAAAATGCAACTTATTTCAACAAACTAAAACCCCAAGACAAGGAAATACTTTTCTATTCACATTAGCCTTTAGCCCTCTAATGAAACATTCAGCTTCTCCATTGGGAAATCAGGTATGTTTTAACCTCAGTGAGAACTCCGTCTTTTTTTCAATTCCATAAAGATTTATTTATCATACAGCTTTGAAACAACTTTGCACCAGAATAGCCACACACCAAAACCTACTGCAAACCAAATCCTAGGGGGATCCAGTGCTCCCAAAACTGGAAGGACACGTAGGCTCCTGCAAAACACTAGTTTTCTCTTCATGTTTCTGGGAAAAGTCAGCAGTGGCAAACTACTTAATAATGCAAAAATCTGCCCACTTGCTTCCATGGGAAATTGTAAAAGGGAAAGAATAAACATGACGTCCATTGTTAACATGAGCATTGCATGCACTTATATAATCATGTACTAAATCTTCAGCTGCATATTTTCCAAAGAAAGTGTCTGGAAAAGATGAATTCTACTAATAGAGATAGTTATTTGCATTAAAACATATTTAGACTGACAGCTCCCACCAACACAACAACAACAAAGAATGATTTTCCCAATTAAATACTCCAGATGGTGGGGGGGACATGGTGCTATTCCAGACCCTTGCTCTTCCACTGTCAGGTACTTATTTTTCTCTCATTTGAAGAATGAGCCATGTTCCTGCTGTAGCCCAGAATGCTGAGCATCTGTATTACATATAAGTTTACCATATCCAAATAAGATTCAGACCTGCTGAATAACACGTAGGAAGAGCTGATTGCTCTCAAAACTTTGATGGGGGTGGAGACTATTCCACTGGTACACTGAAGGGTAATGGACTCTGAAACTGCTGAAAACAATGGATGATTTGAAATAAATCTCTGTTAGAAGACATCCATGGCTCCAGAGAACGTCCCTGCAAATGCAGCTATTTCAGATAAGGGCAATTAACATCTTTGTTCATTAACTACATAACCTATCAGAGGACATTTATCAATTTCAGCAATTAGTAGTACTATGGCATAATATGCAGTGCAGTGCAATTTGTCTTTTTCTTGATAGGGAAGAATTTACTGCCATGCTCACTTGTCATAATGACTTGAAAGAGTTTAAAGTCAACGTTAATCTCAGAGAGATTAATGCAGTAAGAAAACAGACAAAAAGACTAACAGTGGGGAAACACCCAACTCTGCCCCCAAAACTGCACAAAGGAATTTATGAGCTCTCTTGGAACAACACTCTCATCTAATCCATCACGTTTCTCAGACTCTCTGCCTGCCCATCATCACCATTCCCTTCCCACTCCTCCCAATAAGTAGGTGGTTTCATGTTCATAAGAAAAGATTTCACCTGCTCTGTGTAGGAGCAGGAATACAGTGGGTGAAATGGGTGCTTAACCCAGAGACCTGTGGGGAAGGGTCTCCTCATGGGGTGAATCTAAATTATTTTTGCTTGGAGTTGCTTTGTTCCTAAGGGTCTCCAAATTTGGGATTGATGCTTGGCAGGGTTTGGTTGGTTGTTTTGGGGTTTGGTACATTGGACACGAATCTTTTAGTGAGATTCTACCCATCCATGGTAGCCAAAGTCTAGGGTGAACTCATGCAGTAGCGACTGATTCATAAGAATGACCTCTCTCTGAGGTCAAGCCTATATAAAAAACCCTGTGTCCTGCTTTCAGACCTCTGCTGACAGGGATGAGGACGTGCTGCAAGGTGCAGCTGCCCCAGTGCAGAGCCTGCCAACGAGGTGGTGGCCAAATCTGCCAGACCATGGCACACAGACAGGAATGCTGCTCCCAGCCCAGCCTGGGGAGCAGGAAGGGGGTGTTTGACACAATCTGCCAGACACACTGAGACTTCTACAGAGACTGGTTTGACTCCCCTGCCACAGGTGGAGCATCTCTGGTTGGAGCAGCAATTCTCCAAGCACGAGCTGCGGCCTTCAAACCCTCCCAATGAATGTACAGAACTCAGAGCAGAACTACTATCCCACGCCTACCAACCTAGAAGAAGAAAATCTCAGTTAAAGGTTGCAGCTGCACCATGCTCTTGATCATGCCTTAGGTGACATGAGAAGCCTGAGAGACGTGGGAAAAGAGCTCAGACTTCCTGACTCCAACTACGTGAATCAGCTTCCAAAGCTTCCTCCTTCTCCTCCTCCTTCAAAACTGTGTGACCGATTCATAAGAACAACCTCTCCTTAGCAAGCCTCACGTCCTCCTTTTGCATTTACCACTGCACTGCATGATACCCCTCCTGGGGAAGAAATACTCCTTGATGAGCTGGGTGTGTTACTTCTCCACTTTCCTTGAAATTACTTCAGCGAGGAAGGGACACCACCAGCCAAAACACAGGAGATACAAACCTTCTCACAGAAGCATGAAAAAGAGAATCAGAAGATTAGACACACACCTACTTCAGTAAAACAACTGTGTGAGGAATATTGAAAAATCCCTAACTTTTGCCCAGAACATGATATACCTAGTGAGTGCTAAACAGATCTTCACTAAGTCACCATAGCAACGACGATGTGACAGAAAACAAAACCGCATCCTTGTTCAAGGCTGCTCTCTATTTTCAATTCCCTTTCAACAAATCAGCTGTGTCACACTCCATGAAATGTATCAAGTGCTGCTAAACCGGAGAGAGGAGAAAGGGTTGGGTGTAAGGATTTCAGACCAAGCAGACACAATGTATGCTAGACTGAAATGTCACCCTTTAAATGACTATTTTAACCAGGGGCAGCCCTGAGAGCTGGGAAGGAAAGATCATCAGCTGGTTTCAAATACAAAAGTGGCACGTGGAAAATAATCAGTCCGTTGAATAACTGGAAAGGTGGCCAAACTGACATGTACTGTGAACAGGAGATCTCTGTGCAGCTGTGTTTTCCAGAGCTGGTTTAGGTACTGGCAGTAGCATGTTCCTATTGCATATCATCCTTGCACTTACAGTGGTTTTTGCTTCTGGTTTACAGATCCCCAAAGGCCTGTTTGTTCACTATCTCTATCAGGTCAACAAAAGGTGAAGAAGGAAAGTACATTTGTTATCAGTGGGGTCACATCTGCTGTGAAAGGACCTGCTCCTCCCATGGAAAATTCTGGGGTTGTACAAGCCAAAAAGGCTGAAGGCAGCTGTGAGGGAAGCGACACATTCCCCTCTGCCACCCATGTGTATGAACCTGAAAGGTCACCCAAGCATAAATTACTGAATTAGTAAGAAGCTGAGTTCCCCAGGGTGCCATATCCCACCAGAAATACCAAATTTGACTCATGGACTCTGCAATTCTGACAGTTCTCACCACCTCCTCAATGCACACGAACCAGCTTGTTTCTTACTACAATTTATTTACAAGAAATTGAATTGTTGCAAAACTAAACATAGCATAAATATGCTATGTATTAAGTTAAATATGCTACATATTAAGTTCTGTTCTTCATTTAAAAAGCATTCTCCAACACCACTTATGTCCACACCTTTCACCTGTTGAGCCGTGAAACCCTCAGACACTGTAATAGTTAAATTCAGTAAATTAATAGGATTCCATTAACAATTTTTCCCCTTTTCTTTTTAATGCACTTTTAGTCCTGCAATTCCCAGGACACCACATCCAATCTCAATCTGATGAACAAGTACAGCACAGTGAGTGCAGTAAACCAACCATGCTTCTGAATTTCCAACAGGGAATACTCTAATCTCATGTTTTCTGGAGAAAAGATGAGCAGGTCTTGAGTTCCCAGGAAAAATATTAACACATCTCTCTGCTGCACACAAAGAAAAGAAAGGACACATAGCAGAGCCTTCAAAAAAGCTATAGATATCCTGCTAATGACAGTATCACTAAACTCTCACTGTTACCAGGAAAAAAAACCAACAGGGACCTCCTGAGGATGCGTCAGAGCCACTTGGAATCAACTTCTGCTACAGGAGGAGGTGGGAGAACGTGGTTAAAGTGACAGTGTTTTGTTTCACCTGTCTTACCTTCTGCAATAATTTGGACAGTTCTATGTAATGTTAAGTGAGATGCAGCTCTCACGTCTGCAGCAGTGATTTCCTCCTGACTCTGTGTCTCTCGGCGCTACAGAACGACACTAAGAGAAGGTGTCTTTTCCTTCCCTTCAGCAGGAACTCTCTCCAAAGCCATGGCTGTGCACTCCTGGTCCCACCTGGCACCTCCTGCACTGCTGGTCTTCCTCATTGTTTAACATTTGACTGACTGTTTGTGCTGGGAGGGAGTGCTGCTATTTAAACAGAGGTGACTGAAGTACGTGCGATAGCTCCGTGGAAGGGAGACAGTGAGGGAATGGAGAAGGAGGGCAACTGCAATTAAATATCAGGGTAAATATTTGAGAAAAGCGTCAGTTGGCTGGGAAATGCATAATGGAGAGGACACAGAACACCAGTTAGAACCCAAATCACCTTTGTAAGCTCCCTTACTATGTAAAAGGGTACAATACAGAGGATACTATGCAAAGGAAAGATAGTGACACTTTGTTTTGAAAAAAATAAATATTTCACTAAAATCACAAAGGCATTGTGCTCACGTGGAAAGGAGTGGTATGCAACCACGTGGCATGGCCAACTAGCAAACTTTTTGTTTCACTACAACATTTATTAGCCCAGCAATTTACTTTTTCAAGAAAGGTGTTCTTATCATCATCTCAACAGACACACTTTGAAAAGCAAAACAGAGAGCAGCCCTACAATCAGGCACTGTGGAACTGGCAAACCCTTTCATCTAGGCGGCTCCCAAAAGGCTGGAGGAGAATTCCAAGGAATTGCAGTAGTTCCCCCAGGGATTACAAAGCACAGGGCTCTGAAGAGATGCTTTCCAGAGAAGCCTTGTTTGTCAGATCCTAATGCATCACGCACTGCTCTTCTCTCTCACAGTGTGTTTTGGAAAACTAAACCACCTTAGCCCTCCAATAGTATTTTCTGTTCCAAGAGGATGATTCAGCCCTCAACAAGACACACTTGTTTCCTCTGCACACTCTGGTACAGGGCTCACATGTGGGCAAAGAAACAGAGGCACAGGCCCTCCCTGCTACTCTTTCCAGAGACCAGGCAGGGGCTCACACAACACACACACCAGACTACCCAGATGTGTCTCTAGGTGATGCAATTTTGGAAAAAAACAGATACTTAAAGGGCCAGCAGCAAGTGATGCACATCTCAAAGTAAAAAGCAATGCTGGTGCTTGCCAGGCTGCACAAAAAAATCAGACAGCTTTCTGAATTTCCTCTGCCTGTTTACTTGGCCTTACATTCTCAGAACATAGAGATGGCCACAATGCTGCTAGGAAAAATTGTATAGCACACAATCTATCAACACAGAGATGGCTTATGGACTTCAGAGTTCCACAGTCTGTGAAACAACACCCTCCTAAAAAACCAGCTTTGCATACTAGACCAGGTTGACTCCCCAGTTCCCTTCCAGTTTCATATCAAAAATCTGCTTTAAAATAATTCCAGCCTTTCAGACAAGCTGGACCTTCAGGTTGTGTCAGCACAATGGCTGCAAGTTTCGCTCCCACCCTTCACAATTACCTTTTGTTTTTCAAGCTCAATTACATTGTCAAGTTTGCTTTCCTGTGCACAATTCTGCAGCAGCATCCTTGTCCTCTGTCAAGATTATTGCATTAATGGATTTACTATCTCTAAAGGAAATAGCTCATTTCTAAAAAAACCCTTAAATATTGAGAACACAGCGTTGTAGACTGAGTTTTCCATTCATGGGAGGAAAGGGCAAGAAAAGTGCACCCATTCAGAGCTTTGATCTCAACACCCAGGTACTGCTATTGGCCTAAGGAATTTCTACCAAGGAAATCTGAATGGTCTTCAGTGAACTGTTTGCCCAAAGTTAAGTTGGCCACAGATTTTCCAAAAGAAAACCAATGCCATGGAAGTACATGAGCATTTACTGGTAAATCTTCATTCAAACCATCAGGGACTTACAACCACCACTGAGTGTTACGACAAGGACTCTAAACATTGATGAAAACACAAGGTGCTTCCTCTCTGTGGCATTTTGGTTTTAGCAGAACACAAAAGCTTCCAAATTAGACATCTGTTTGAACTCTACACCTGAACACACACCAAGGGTTTTGCCCAGTCCTGCTTGCATCAGCTTTATCCAAAGCAGGAATTGAAAAAACTGGTAAGCGTTCTTGCCCTCCCCTGTGTAATTAAAATCCACAAATGCCACCACGTCACTGTGTGACACTGCTGCTGCACAGCTCACATGTGACCAGGGAATTACCTTGGTACACCTTGCTACAGCATTAACAGAACCTCATGGCACTATGTTGAAAAATCTGGCTTACCAGCAAAACAACCAGAGCAGAATTAGTATGAAGGGCTGAGCATCAAGAATAATTAGCTTCATTTTCCTACCTACACCTTCCCAGATACCTTTTATAGAAGAATCCTTAATATAGAGATTGTTTATCAATTATTTCCCCAGAGACAAAGAAACAGGTTAAATATAAAACACCTTAAAATAAGGCACAGCATCCGTGTTAACCTCTGAAAAAGGCCCAAGTACTCACCAAGCTTCAACTAGATGTTATCAGGTCATTTTAGGGAAGTGTTATTATTGGAAAGGAAATACAAGGCTTGCATAATAAAGTAACCTCTGCCTTTTTCTCTAGCCTGCATCTAGAGAAGGACCTTTTTGCTGAGAAGGACCTTTTTGCTTTCTCTTTCTGGAAAATACATGATTTAAAAATATAGATCTTCAAATTCCATATCAGATTCTGTTCTTATTTTCTTACAACAAATTACCATCTCTTACTGGAAAGTAATAGAACAGAAACCGAAACCAAATTCAACACTGTAAACAGCATAGCAGATGATTTCCAAATGCTCCAATATTTTCAAGATTTTTGGATCACTAAATCCAAATCAAAAGTTCAGAGAACAACTGAGGAATATGCTTCTCTGCTTCTCTACTTCAACCTCAACTCTTGTTCTTTGGTAAGTTAAAAAAAAAAAAAAAATCAGACTCAGATCCAAAGTACTGATATAAAGTTTCAGTTTGACCCACATCCTAACACCTCCGCAGCCAATCCTAATAATTTTCTGCCAGTACCACTCTCAAACTACAGGATCAAAGGCTTTACTGTACATTTGGAGCCATTCCTGTGATGCAAGGATTAGGGATGAAGAAAGAGCGTAGTATTTTCAAAGCTGCAACTGCCTATGAGCGTATCTAGTGCATATCAGAGCATTACAAGCTCAGCCACAAACGCCAGTGCCAGACAAACCACACCTCTGAAATTCTTGTCTGGTCTCCCATTTTCTTTTTATCTCATCTAAGCTCACTGTCTCTACATGCCCAATTACAAGGAAGATATACCTAGTCATCAGCCTCTCTATTATTTTATTTTTATTAATATTTTTTTCGTTTTCTTTCCAGTATATCATTCATTTGGGAGGTTATGACACAGAGCTGGAAACACAATGTTCCAGCCTGCTGCTGTGACCCCTGTCAGAGGCAGCAACACAGCAGTGATACCTCGATGGCAGCAGATGTACTGTAGATGTCACTGAATTCTAACAGCACTTTCTAAAAACATGGCCCACACATCTAATCCTGGCAGTAATCTAGCACTAGAGTAAATATATTGTTGTCTGCCCAGAAGTATTACATCCACCTCTAAATATACAGCTGCAGATGCACACAAGAGTCAACAACAACGCACTGTCTTCAGGATGAACACAAGCCCTGGTACTTTCAAGAACAAAGGCTGCATCAGGAAGCACCAAATTGGTTATTTCAGTAGCTGCACTAGGCTTTACTCATGTGAAGAAAGGGAAACATAACTCTGCCCTTCAGCAACTAAGAGCACCTTGAGCAAGTCATCAGGAAAGCAGTTAGTGCGCTTATTTAGTACTGCAGGCACATTTTGAGACAAGCAACCAATGGCTGCAACGACCTTCATCATACGAGTAAAGAACTGAGATTCAATCCCTAAACTTGTCATCTTTTCCCTCCCACATTCATGAACAGAATGAAAACCTAGTGAACTGCAACTTTCAAGTCCATGGCAAACTCACTGGATGAGGTTTTGAAGACGTCAGACCAGACAATCACAATGTTTCTTCTCAGGCGTTAAAAACTACGGTCCCTGACTAATGCTACGCCCTTTCTCTTTTCCTAGTAAGAAAAACCATCCTAGGACAAAGAAGAATGGAAACTGTATTGCTCTTGCTGAGAACCAAGTAGCACAGGCTCGCAACTCTGCCTGGACAAATAAACAGAGCTACTGACAATGCATGTTATGAGAACCGTCCATCAGCCTTACAAAAGCATAAATAGCCGTGGCAGACCATTAAAATGTTGGATGAGAAGAGCTGAAGATGACATTTTTAGTGCCAAAAAATGGTGTTTGAGGCATACACACACACATAAATTCATTCATTTCACCAGCTGCTGCAGGGTGAATGCAGCCCTTGACTCTGTTGGTCCTCTCAACAGCATTCAAACCTGCTCTGAGTACCTGCACTTCACAGGAGCTGAAGGTCTAGGGAGAAAAAGAAAACCCACAGTGATTGAAGCTTTAGAGAGTTTTCCCTAATAATCCACATCACACAATTGCTCTCCACCGCATCTAATTAAAATGCCTTCGAAATGACAGTTCTACAGGAATCTTGGATGCAAGTTATCAGGCCATTCCCAGAAATTACTCCAGCCACTACCCAAGTCAGACACAAATGATCAGCAGTTTCTACGCCATTATACTTGAAGTTTGGACTCCTTGAGAACTCACCTGTCTCATGAATCATATTAATCAATTAATGACATTTATTAATATGGACTGACATTATCTGGAGACAAAAATCAGCAGCTGAACCACAAGCACAGCTTTAAGTAGGCTGATACTGGGCCAGGGTGAGGATGGAGATGACTTGGGTAATGCCCTGTATGACTAATCAGAGGCTGATACTTTTGTCCTGACCTGTAACCAAGTCTAATGCTCTGCACAAAGCATCAAAGGTGTGAATTCAGACTACAGACAGAATTCAAGAGGCTAAAAAAATGTCCCTCTGAGTTATGTAAATACTGAAGTTAATCTAGTACAGCCATATACAACTGCATTATGGAATATAAGACATACACACTCTTGCATATTCCTTTTTCCCCTGAAAGGCCCCAAAATGCTCTAGGGATATCATTTAAAACACAAGTGAAACCTGAGAATTTAGTAAGTAAGTCTTTGCTTCCCCAATTCCCATAAGCAAACAAATCAAGCCCAGGAAAATCCAGCCCCCAGTGAATCAAGTGTAAAGACCCAAATCAGGTGTCCTGGTTTCTGTACTGTATTCCAGTCTTGGGATTTCAGCATGTTTCCAGAGTCAAAACCAGCCAGATACTGCCCAGAAAACAGACATTCATGTGGCAGAAGCTGCACTTCTGATCCAACTTGCTCATCTGGTCAGGCTCATGCACATTGTGCCAACATCCAGTGTCACCCAGGCACACTTTCCTCTGTGCTCATGTTTTGATCCCAACAGAAAAATCTTTGAGAATACAGAATCTCAAAGTTTTGAGATCAAATGGCTTTTAGCAGAATTTAAAATGGGGCTTACAGAACCAGCAGACAGCAGCAGCAGTAGTAGCAGTCACCTCTCCCAGTGCTAACAGGGGTCCTGCCTTCTCCCTAGAACCCTGATTCTCTGCAGTGCCTAAGACAAAACTAACTCTATGCTAAAGTCTATACTTTATAAAACTCTTGGAAATAACCCTATGGAAATATTACAGGGTTTTCTTATATGGTTTTTTTGTGTGTGGTTTTGCTTGGTTGGTTAGTTTCTAGTATTAATTAGTGCTGTATAATGCACCAGAGACCCAAAGCTAATGGCAATCACAGCTGAGGGGACACAGTCACTCTGCTGCTCTCACCAAAGCTCTGCAGTTCACATAACATGAAACCTTTCTGAGTGAACCTGTCAGTTTTCACAAGTCTCTTCTTTCACTACTGCTTATCTGAAACAATATTTAGAGATGAGTTTACCCCCACCCATCAGAAATGGTAAAAGCACAGGCTAAAATAAGCACAACCCCCTCAATCAGACGGAAAATTTGCCACGTTGATCATCTTTTTCCTGTCTCCAGCAAACAGAACAGTAACTTCGCAAACCCAGTGAGACTGATCAGAAATTACAACATCTCAGATATTGGCAAGAATTCATCGAAAACACGCACCAATATCTCTTTTATCAGAAGGAAATCTAGGACAACTTTCTAGAGCCACTGTTCAAACACAAGCCTTAAATTCCTGAATAGAGCAAGAACACTGAAAAACTCAAAGCACTGAGCTGGGAAACGTAGTGACTGTCTTTTCTGCTCTCATTCTACAACCCTGCACTTCATAACTTGTGCATAACTCATATTCACAGAAACCTGGAGAGTAAGCCCACCATACGGTGAGAAGGAGAAGAATTGAAAATAGTCCCTTTTTCAGTGTTTTAATCCCTTCTGTGAAAACATATTTCTATAATGCTAAATAACAAGTTATGTGTCTCCAGAATCAGACACTCTTTCTTCAATTATGAGTTAATTATTTGAATACTGAAAACAGAAAATCGGAGTCATCTTTCCTGCTCCACTCAACTTCTTTGTAAATTATTCTCAAAGAGCAAACGAGATTTCTCATTCCAATTGTATTCCAACGTGATCAAGACTTACTCCTTCCAGCTCAGAATGTGTAACACTCTTTCATTTTAGGGACTATTAGAAATTAGAGGATGCCAATGTTTTATCTGGCAGTCAAGAAAGCCTTTGAAGTTTGACGTCTACAATGTCAAAAGACAAGTAACAACAGAACTTAATTTGTGCAGATGAGAAACTATTTAAAAATCAGCGAGGAAATTTCAGCAACACCCAGTCAGGGTCTGGGCTCTCTGAATGTGTTACAGTAAATGCTTCCCCTTCTAACCAGAACGTGCCTGTGTTTGAGATAGTGACCTTAAATACACACACAGGGAGTTTAACATCCACTCTCTGCATGCTTACAAAGAACAGGGAGAAAAGCACAGCATTCTTTTCAGATTTTGATGTACATTTTTGGACATCCTTTCTGGACACTCTCCCCTCAAGTTTGGGTTTGCTGTGCTTGGCAATCTCTTTTGTGTCTTTTGCAACACTGTGCACACCCAAATTGCCTGTGGTTTCATGCTTTGCTTCCCATTTAAAACTAACACTTAAACAGTAGCTTTATTTTTGTTAAATAAAAGGTTCTTTTTTTTTCCCCCCTGAATTCTGACATCTATTTCTCTTTTTCAACCTGCGGGGAAAATGATTTTTTACAACCAACACAGATCATTCTCACGAGTAGTATTTTGTCTTTACTACTTTGATTCACTAACTCTCATTCATGTTATTCCTCAGCTTTTTGTGCTGTATTCCACAAAAGCAATGACAGCAGGT
Source organism: Pachyramphus minor (assembly GCA_013397135.1). Classification (NCBI taxonomy): domain Eukaryota; kingdom Metazoa; phylum Chordata; class Aves; order Passeriformes; family Tyrannidae; genus Pachyramphus; species Pachyramphus minor. The sequence continues at coordinate 233,938 of VYXB01008628.1, read as the reverse complement.
AGCATAATGTTAATATTTGGACTGCAAGCTCTGATGACACATATATGTTGGAGACTCTGAACTGCAAGGAAAAACTAAGGTAAGGAATACATAACATGAAAAGAACCACTTTTTCCTCAAATTCTTACATTGAGGGGGAATAAAAAGATGTAGAATAATTTCTATATATGGCTACAATATGTGTACAGAAGGCAAGGTGGGTTTTTTTGTTATCCACTGAACATCAGACGAAGCCTGTATGGTTGACAACAGACAAAACCTGTGTGGCTGACAATCTGGGTGGGGGCAAGAGACTCCTCATGGTTTCTTTGGGGTGCTAACAGTGGCTGGATGAGTGCTTTAAGCTCTTGGCTTCCCCAGTAGGCTCAGGTGCCAGTGAGCTCCTGGCTCCCAGGTACCACTGCACAGAGACGTCCTCACAGAGCCACAGTGAGACAGCCTCAGCAACAGGCAGAGACTCCGGCCCCAGCCTCAGCCCCGGAGGCAAAGCCCCTTCTGGGGAGAAACCCTGTACATTTTACACACCCAAGTCTCCACATTCCAGCAGTATCATCTTCTCAGCCACCCTAGCAGCCAAGAGTGGAGGCAGACTTCTATTTACTACCCCGTATCAGAGCTGTGATGCGCCACTTTTGAAGCCGTTTCTCCGCAGTGACGTGCTCTGCCTTCCCACTGAAGATTATGAAACCACGTTGAACCAAAGAGCTTCCTCCCTCACACGGCCTTCCAGGACCAGCGAGGGGAGATGAACCCTGCCCCGAGCACTCCCTAATTGCTTCAGCAGAAGCTGAAAGACGTCAGCAACTGGACTTTCTGCTCCTTATTCCCTGAGAAAGCAGAGAAAAATCTGCAGAGAGCAAGCCTCCCGTGGCAGGTTTGGTGTGAAAAGCCTGATCTTTGGCCAGCCATGCAGGGAAGATAAAGGCTGACCTTGTGTGCTCCAAGCTGTGCTCCCTGACCGGGGCTCAGCAAGGGTTACTCCAGCAAGCACGAAGGCAGCGAATGCACCGAGAGCACTACTGTAATCTCACAAACATCTGCAGCTAAACTCATCCCAGGGAGGGAGGCAGACCTTTTAAACAATCAAACCTGAAAAATCAGAAGTCTTTTAATTGCACGACAAGGGAGAGGAGCCCATCAGCTGCTAAGTTTGACCAGCTTGTTACTGCATTGCTGGCAGCTTTGTCCCAGCTTCCAGCAATCTATTCAGCTGATTTTAACAGGCTGCTTTGACATTTAAGGCTCTTGGGGGTTTCTAAGTTTCACACACCTTCCTTTAGGCCATGCCTTAGACTGTATCACTGGCTACCTGCAGAATTTGTTGCTTAGGTCATTTTGAAATATCTCAGATTCAGAATCTGCCTTCTCTCTTCAAAGAGTTACTCTAATTCTCCGACAAAAAAATGAAGACCATCAAATTAAAAAATAAAATAAAACTGCCCAAACCCATTCATTTGCTGTCACAGAGAGTTAGCTGCTTTACTGTGTACAAAGCAGTGAAAAAGGCACAGCCCCAAACTTGAAGACTTCATCTGTCAAAATAAAATCATCTCACACATAAGATGCCTTATCGCAAAGTAGCATGGAACAGCTGAGCATAGTTTGTTTTCTTAAACTGCCTAAATTAACTTGGCAAAAGCAAGGACAGCACCACTCACAGCGTGGCATGGTACAAGCCTACACTATGTGCCAGTTTTACAAAGCAACCATCCCGCTGCAAGTTCCACATCCCTGCAGGCACAGCAAACCTTAAGCTTCTCACTAACATTCTTCTCTTACTCCAAAGAGAATGTGTCCTTAATAAATCACAGAAGCTGCTGGGATCAGATCTCTGTGGCAGTGGCATGATGTCAGAGCACAGTTTGGGTATTAAAGTGCAGATTCCAGCAATATCCTGAGCATAGGGCTCCCCAGCTCACACCCACACATCCCACATGCCACTACTGCTAATATTTCTGTAGGCCACTTACTACCTTATGCCAGCAAACAGAACCCCCTGTTTTGACCAGTTTTAAATGCAAATTTGTTCAAACAGTGTTAATAGTTCATTTAATTCAACAGTAATCAATCCATAAATTGTACTGGAGTCAGCTTTTGACAAAGCACAGGTTACAACACCCTGGGATCACAGAAGATGCACATCCCAACATGCACAATACTGACTGTATTCAGACAGAGAGAGCATGAAGGACTTATCACTGTGAGTTACATAAATTGGTGGAGAAATACAGAAGGAACATGTCCCGTAGGCCAGGGGACAGCATTCCCACTCCTGCTATTGACCTGAAAGCTCTTGTTATGAACACAGCAGAGGAGCTTTGCAAAGTGACAGCTGGCTATCAATGAACAGAAGGAAAGCAACGTCATTCAGCCTCGAAATCTCTTTGTCTATCCCACTTAATTTATTTATGCTAAAATCTTGGAACACAGTAAATACAAAGCCACCACACATTTGCTTCTGTAGGAAAAAGCCTGGTAAAAACCACTATTCAGCACAACTGTGCTTGGCATGGACTGTCAGTCATAAGCAAAGTCATAACAAAGGCCATAGGAAAAATTGGGTCAGGAGTGTTAAAGCACCTCTGACCTCACACGCTGTCCCCAGTGAGCAAGGGATGGGATGTGCAGTAGTGGGAGTCTGTATTGTTGATACTCCAGCTCTGTAGATAAATAAAAAGATTTGATTCTGGAAGTAGATAAGCAAACATCTTTCATCAGGGCTAAAACAGATACATTTCAGAGCAACGTGCAACTGTCACTGATCCCTATCAAAAAGTTCTCTTTTGATTTTTATTTCAGAAAAAGATCAGCTTACACACTGCAAAACAGCACTGCAGCTAAAAACCGCTTTCCACATAGACAGGCAAAGCCTGGGCTAACCATATGTGGGATTATTTACCTGCGTCACATATCTGTATGTCAGCAAAACCACTATTTCACCAGTCAATTTCTGCAAAAAAAAGAGGCCAAAAATGAAATGCAACACAACTCTCTTTGTTCCCCTACTGTCCTACTTCCAATCCTGGAGAAAATGGGAGTTGTTACAGGCACCAAAGGAAATATAAAACCCAACAGAAAACACACACCTAACTTACATACAACAGCAACCTTCAGAAGTACAAATTGTAACAAAATCTGAAAGGCTTAGGAGGGAATTACCTACAACATTCATTCAGTTAGGAGAAGAAATGTAAGAGTAATCTAGAAAAATATGGGAACACAGTTACAGTGTGTAGAACGAGGGTATGTAAAGTCAGGAATGGAAGGCACTTGTACAAAGAGTAAGTGCTACTTAGTCCACCAGGACTCAGAAGCTCTTGCTTCCCCTTGGGTTTCAGTCACTGTCAGGCTTTGCTTCTCTGTGTCCCAGGTTCCCCATATTCTAATAGGAAGGATTTTTCTTTGTAAGGCACTTGGAGATCCATAGATGAAAGGCACAGCAGCAGAACTAGGTCAGACAACGCTGATGTATACAATTAACTCTGCAATTTATGTGGTTGGAAAGTGTAATTAAAACTCTAGATCACTTTCTCAAAGGCTCAAAATAAGACAGGGTGGGTTTGATTCCAAAATGTAAGACACATTTGCACTTTGGTTTATAAAGCTGCATAACAGCCTTTTTAAGTAAATGCTATAGTTCAGAAGAAAGGAGAGGACAAATCTAGGGATTAGCGAGAGCCGCGTCATTTCCTATGACCTATCCATTACTTTACCAAAACCTTTAAAAAAAAAAACCACCACACACACCGACACAAACTTCCTGTACTCTAACCACTGAATGAGCAAGCACAGTTACACTTCAAGAGATCCTCTGAGTAGCTGTACTATTGCACAAGCCACTGCACACAACACCTAAAACCCAAATCCCAAGCTGCCGGTTTCTTTCAGTGCTACCTCAGTGTAAATCTAAAAATATGGCTGCACGTACCAGTTAGACTGGGGCAATGGTTTCTCTTGAAAGATGTATACAAGTGGCGTGTAGTGTAATGCAACACACACTTTTCTTCTTTTCTCTTCTTAGAGATCCAAATCCTACAGGTTTCCCTGATTTCAATTACTAGTAGACACAGCACAGAAACCACCAACACAGTTGGCAGCAGCTTTTCAAAGAGCATCTGTGGAGAAACCCAGAAATGACTGGCACGGGATCTCTTAGAGGTGGTCTCACCACAAGGGCAGAGCACTGCAAGGAAACCTTTTTTTCCAGCCCTCTGCCCTCACTACACGCAGATGACCTCACTCGGCAGGGCTGCCTCCACCAGCAGTAATTCCAGCCGTAGGAACATACCAGCCACTCATAACCAAAATTATCAGGCTCCATCTCCAACACAGCAGCCAACGCCGCCTTTGAAGTGGAAACTGAAGCCCTGGGCTTTTTGACTGTGTGATGAGGGTGCGGATAAACAGAGGCAGCCTTGGTTTCCTGGAAGAGGGGACAGGAATGAGGGAAGAAATGCCTGGCTGGGGAGGTCTGACGTTTGATTCAGCTCAGCTCTTGGTCTCCCCCACTCACATACCTTTGCACACACGGAGCTGGTACATTTACTAAGGGCTCTGGTTGCTCACTGGAGGTGTGATGGGGCAAGTGTTCCTTTACCTACTCTTCTGTAGAAGGGATGGATTCCCCATCTGTTCCTCCCCGCCCCAGCTCCCCAGATTGCAGAAAGGCAGGACACAACAAACGGAGCAGAAACTGATGTTAGTGATCTTTCTTTTTTTAAAGCTGGTCTTAATACTTGTGCTGCAGTACAAACTATGTTTCTAGACACCAATTTAAAACACAAAGAAAGTAACTAAATCTCAGTGAATCCTCCTAGAAGTTATTAATTCCAGCAGGTTGAATTTACTGGGTGACACAATCACACCGAACTGTGAAGCAACACCCACCCAGAGCTCTTTTATCTTGTCTTCTATACAGACAAAACTGTAGGTAAGGGACATTCTACAGATTGGCAATGTAGTGAAAATGTAGGGGAAAGGACACAGATAATTGCATCACCTTTTTTTAAACCCAAAGGGTTAATGCTAGTCTGGATGGTCTCCAAATGCATCAGGATGATATACTCAAAATTAAAAGGCTATCTAAAAGTCTCTGTTGGAATCCTATAAATGTTAAGGGTTTTTTTCCTCCTCTATCTCAAATATGTCAGCTGTTACTGGAATTTATTGGTTAAATGGCAGCAGAGACCATTTAAGTAAAAAGAAGCAACATAACCACAAGGGAATTTATTTTATGATTTGCAACGAGGTGCAAATCCTGCCAACCACTTTAAACAATCAAATCAAACCTAATTTACCCTCACTGGAAGGACAAAGAGTATATAAATCTAGAAGAAACTAAAGAGGTCTGTTTCACTTCTAAGCCATGTGAACTTTCCTGGTAGCAACTCTAATAGAGTTATGGTATTATCCCTCCTTTTTCTGTCAGACGAACTAAGGCATGAAACAGTCATCTCTTTTGACACAGTAGATCAGTAAGGACAAAGCGATGCCTTGCCCACAGGTCCCCAAAAGCTCTTCCCAAAACATTTTTTTGCCAAGAGCCCAGATGTCTAGTGCCATTTGGGACACAATAAGAACTAGTGGTCTCTGCAGAAGGGCTCAGGTCTCCTGCAGGCTGTTGCATTTGTGAGCCTGTGTATGCTCTAGATATCCTTAAGTATATAAATGGCCCCTCACTCTTACATACAGGTAACTGTTCCACAAAAAGTTCTCTAAGACTGCCCTCCCCTCTTTTCTCCTCCCTATTTCACCACCATTAAACTCCAAAGAACATTGAAGTGACAGAACAAGGTTTTCCCCAAAGGACTGGCACTGGGGAGAGGAAAACAACCTGTTCAAGAGCAGCCACGCTCACCAGCTGCACAAGCCACCATTGAAACTCTCCTTTTGTATATTTGGCATCTGTCAGAGAACAAAATAGGGAAAATGAAAAAGCAGTCTTTAAAGGACAGAGCACTCTCCCAAGGCTGTTTATGGCCTGCCTCTTGTTAAAATGTTTATTTGCATTGATATATTTAGATGGGTTTAAAAGCAAAGGCTCCCTTCCTCATGCCGATCTCTCATGGAGACCGCTGGTTACATCTGTTAGTATTTATATGAGAAACAACAACAAAAAACTTGCAGCTCTTGCAAACATGGGTAACCCACACATTATCATGTGTGTGACTGTGGTGCACTTACACATTCCTTGTGGAGGAGATGAAAGGGCACCAGGCTGCCGAGAGCACCACGCAAGACCAGCTACTCTGAAGAGCTCCAACGTCAAGAAATCTCCACTGTCCCAGCAGCTTCCCTGGGAGGTGGAGCCCACAGTGGCTGGGTCCCAGGAGCCAGCAGGCTTCAAAGGTGGTATTCTGCTTCACACACAGCCAAACCAGCGCTCCCTCTTAATGTCTCCTTCTGACTCGGGGCAGGGCAAGGCGAGGGACACACTGGTCTGCTGCCATTAACACCAGCGACTGGCTGATCTGGACACAGGCACCAGGATGGTATCAGGGAAGGCTGCAGGAATCTTGCAATCACACCCTAGTTAACTGCTTAAGAAAGCTACCTGATGTGCTAAACATCGATTTTAACTCAAGGAAAAGGACACATCAGAAAAAGGCTTCTTGCATTCATGCAAATCCTCACAGCAGAGCCTACATGTAGGACTCCTGTCTCTGCCCAACCTTCACTGCTGCACAAAAAAGATGAGTCTGAAAAGCAAAACTACACAACTGGGAAACAGCTGCAGTAAGGAACCAACTCTGACCACATCTGAACTAGCAGGTTCAATGGTAAATGCCACAAGGACGGGGCACTTACATACTATCCAATTCTGATCTACAAATATCAGTCACCAGTGAGGTTATCCCAGAGAAATCCTTCCATCTGATAAAGGAGAAGAGTTAGAAAACAGAGGGCAGAGACCTCTCCTCCTCCACCTGGCCCAGAAAGGCAGAAGTGGGCCCACGCACAGCCAGAAAATCAGAGCCCACACCAAGGCTGGTTGCTGAGGAACACTATCAGTCACCAGTGATGTGGCTGTTCCAACAAAGGGGCTCTAAAGTGTGGTTATTATATATTTACACAGTTGCTTTATCTACTGTAGCTAATACAGCGTGTTTGCTTCGGTTTTTAAAAGTACAAAGTACCCACACACAGGAGCACCAGAGCAAAGATAAATCAAATAAATAAATAGAAACCTAAAGAAAGACACACCATGAAGGAGTTTTCCCCACTTCACCTTATGAAAACAGGCACTGCAGTGTGTGTGGAGCAGAGATGGGCAGGTGAACAGTCAGATCCCACTGATCACCTGAGAAATGACCAATTCTCCCAGCAAAGATTCAGGCCTGTAACATGGGTGATACACTTCCAGGTCTGGCTCCACATTTTTGGTGTGCCTCTATTATGAATCGCTGTTGTCTCAAGAGGTCAGCGTCGAGAGGAATGATCTGAAGGTCAGCACTGCTGCTAAGTAAACAAAGGCAGAGAGACCCAGACCAGGAGGCTGAGACACAATCAGGATTCCCACTCAGGCACAGCTGCTGCCTCTAACAAAAATCGATTGCTGTGTGATTGGAAGTGGCCCCGTGCCTGGTCCGAGGCCCAGGCGGCAAAGGCACAGCATGGGTGTTGCTTCCTGTCCAACTTGTGGTAAAAGTTGTTGATTGGAGATCATTTGTGGTGTTGTCCTTGCTGTCAGCCCCTGGCAAAATGTTAACTAAGTTTTCTGTGTGACAGATAAATATTTGTCAAAAATCCCAGTAGGGAACTGCAAGGAGTTGACAAAGAACAATCAAATGAGCAATGAGTGTGACAGACAGATTAGACATCTCAGGACATCAGATTTCTAAGGCCTGCAATTAATCAAAACCTCATCACAACTGCTGAATTAACTTCAGTCAGAAAAACTTCGTTAAAGAAGAAAAGAAGAGGAAAAGGGAAGTAGAGAAGAATAAAGAAGTTACCTCAGGGTAAACAGCCAGTTACATTGATTACCTTGTTCATTTAGTCTTGTAAAACAAAGACTGAAGAGTCAAAAGGAAAGCAGAAAGACTCATTTGTATTTAATGCACAGAGTCATGTTCCACTCTGTGCTACACCAAATACTTGAGATATGACCAAGTTTCTTGCAGTCAAACATTTGGGGAATTTCCCACTATTTCTTGGTGACTACACATTCACGCTCATTTCAGCCAAGACCCAGCCATCTAGGATACAGCCTCCTGAAATCCCTGTCACAGTCAGGCTCAGAATAAGCCATGTAGCTCCTCAGAAAATGACTCACAAGTATCTTAACCTAGTCACCCAACCAGCCCATTGCTTTCAGAGCTTATCTCCCAGCATATCAGTTTCCCCTCAATTAAACCACGCTACTAAAACTTAACTGTAAAAGAAGCTATTCATTAAAGTTCTGTCACATCCTTGGATGAAAATGCCCAAAGCAGATGTGAAGAGTTACAAGATTTGTGTTCACAACTGAACCAAAACCAAACATAAACAATTATGGTACATTTGCACACAGCAAGGGAGATCCCCCCTCCTCCCACCTTCCTTCATGCTCCAGTGCTCCCTTTTCAGAGGATGGCAGCTGTTAGCAAAACAATGAAGGAATAGAGTGTACAAGAATATTAACACCAAGAACATAAGATTAGACCTCAGCAAGCAATTTTCTCTCCTACGTACACAGGCCAAGTATTCATGCATATACACACACACACACATATATATATGAAATATATGCACACAGAGGATTCTTGAAGGAGAGAGGATCTTCAACATAGTTTGCATCCTTGCACAGATTACTCTTAGTCAAATATCGTTAGAAATTACTAGATGTTCAAGTTCCACACTAAACAGTAAAAGGATTATAATCTCCACCCAACTCCTGTACGTCACACATGTCATAAAAAATGCCACACACCACAGGTGTGTGGGAAACAGTGAATAACTCTTCCCAAATTTACTTCTACTATACTTCATCCAGAGTCAATGTTCAGAACTGGATAAAAGTGCGTGGAAATGGTATAAAAATAGACATTCTTTTCAATGAGAAGCATACAGAGTATAATTTACAAAAATTACTACTAGAGAGTTATGTGAAAATAAAATATTAAATACATCTAATTTTGTAATGACAGGTCACGACAATTTGTTGTACTTCAAAGGACTGAATCCAGTATGTTCCCAATGATCACAAAGTACTTTTTTCTCCCACAGCAAATGTACTTTACCATCATATTTTCTGCTAAACACGCCTACTTTGAAATGCTAACACTTTCTTTTAATGACCAACAAAAATCATAATCACTAAATTTCCTGACAAACTTGAACAAATTATGTCTTTGGCAACCATAGAGAACACCATGCATTCTTCTTCATGCCCTTCAATCTTCTCTGCTCTTTGCTGGGTATTTTGCAGATTATTCCCATTAATATTCGCTGGAGTCAAACATAACCCACATACTAAAACAGAGGTACCATTCCCTAAAGAAAGGGCAACTTGCTGATGTGTAATCTTTTTGCAAATCCAAGAACCTTCCCTGGACATGGGCAGACCCACAGTGTGATGGCCAAATCCATCTCCATCTGTCCTGAACTGGTTGACAGCACATGACGTGGAGTGAGAGGAGCAGGAGGAGGGAGTGCACTGGGAGCGATGCAGTATTTTGAACGCAGCTGACTGAAGAGTTTAACAGCCCCAGCACATGAGTTTGCTGCAAAATCTATTACGCAGGTTGTGACCTTCATCGGCCCAGACTTTTATCAAAAGCCATTGTATGAGAATGTCAGAATGCCACACCACATTGCAGCATTCACATCAAGCCCATTCTCTTTGCTTCTCTCACTCTCTAGAAAACTGAAACTTCAGACAGTGTTGAAAAGACTGTGAATACATCTACAGTCCAGCACACACTGGAATACAGAGAACCAATTTTCTGCTCGTATTTCTAGGGAAAGGTTCCCCTGAGTTCCCAGGAGATAGAATCACAGAATCATTTACGTTGGAAAAAGACCTCTAAGATCACTGAGTACAACCACTAAGCCAGCACTACCCCTAAATGCCACCACTAAACCATGTCCTCAAGTCCCATACTTTCACATCTTTTAAATCCCTTCAGGAATGATGGTTCCACCACTTCCCTGAGCAGTCTGTTCCAGTTTTTGATAACCCTTTCAGTCAAGAAATTTTTCCTAATACCCAACCTAAAGCTTCCCTGGGACAACTTGAGGCCATTTTTTCCTGTCCTATCACTTGTTAATTGGGAGACTGACCACCACCTCACTGCAACCTCCTTTCAGGTAGTTGTAGAGAATGAGAAGATCCCCACTGAGTCTCCTTCTCTCCAGGCTAAACAACCCCAGCTTCCTCATCTGCTCCTCATAAGACCTTTGCTCCAGACCCTTCCCCAGCCCTTCTCTGGACACGCTCCAGCACCTCAGTGTCTTTCTTGTCGTGAGGGGCCCAGAGCTGAACAGAAGATTCAAGGCACAGCCTCACCAGTATCCAGGACATGGAGATGGTCGCTGCCCTGGTCCTGCTGACCACACTATCGCTGGTCCAACTCATGCCACTGGCCTTCTTGGCCACCTGGAAACATGCTGGTCATGTTCAGCTGCTGTTGACCAGCACCCCCAGGTCCTTTCCCACTGGGCAGCTTTTCATCCCCTCTTCCCCCAGCCTGGAGGGCTGTGTGGGGTTGTTGTGACCCAAGGGCAAGCCCTGGCACTTTGCCTTGTTAAATCTCATACAACTGGCCTAAGCCCACTGATCCAGCCTCTCCAGATCCCTGTGCAGAGCCTTCCTGTCTTCAGCTAGAACAAGAACAACACTCCTGTCCCACCTGCTGTCACCCTGCAAACTGACTGAGGGTGCACTCAATCCCCTCGTCCAGATCATTGACAAAGATACTAAAGAGAACTGGCCCTGGAGAACACCACTAGTGATCTGCCACCAGCTGGATTTAGCTTCATTCACCACACCTCCCTGGGCTCTGCTGCGAGGATTTGCATGAATGCAAGAAGCCTTGAGCACCCAGTTTCTCAGGAAAATGCTACAGGGGACAGTGACAGAGATTTTACTGAAGTTTAGGTAGACAATATCCACAGTTCTCCCCTCATCCACTAAGCAGATCACCCTGTCACGGAAGGAGATCAGGCTGGTCAAGCAGGACCTGCCTTTCCTACATCCCTGCTGGCTGGGCCTGATCCCCTGGCTGTCCTGTATATGCTGTGTGATGGCACTGGGGATGCTCCATGACCTTCCCAGGCACCCAGGTCAGGCTGACAGGTCTGGAGTTCCCCAAATCCTCCTTCCAGCCATTCTTGTAGATGGGTGCCGCAATCAGACATATGTGTTACTGTGTCAAAAGAGTTTGTCCAAGTATCTAGATCAGGTCAAAGACACAGTAAAAGACTTCCTGCCCAAGCATATTTTTACTAGTGTGCTTAGGCCATGGGTGGCCCTTCAGCAGCTGATTTGTCTATCTGCAGTAATTAACAACTCTTCTGTGCTCCTTTGGTTTTCCACTCATCAGAGAGCCCTACCCAGTGAGGCAGCAGTTCCTGGCAGCCAGTGCTGGCACTGAAAGCAAATAATACAGATGCCAATTTCTCAGCTCAGTGAAAGACGGTGAGAGAGCCAGACAAATTGAGCTTTCTCTGGATGTTCCCATGCAAGGTCTCTTTCCCACCACAGGTCTGCTGCCATCAGGCAAACCATTTCACCTCCAGCAGAGCAATGTTTAGAAAATAAATAAAATCACTTCTCTGTGGAATAAACTTTATAATGTTGCCTCATCACAGACACTCGACCAGGGAGAGATCCACCACACATTCCCTTTCCACATGACTGCAGATATTTATACTGGCTGATGAAGAATATTTGGGGCCCAAACTCCACAAATATCTGCAGATTCTTCCCAATTGGCTCAGAACAGCCATTTGGGGAAAGGTAATAAGAAAAATCTCCCTTCTCAACATGCTTTTACTGGCCAATCATTTACCTATCTATGGCAAAAATTCTTTGTGGTACATGATACCAGGCTTGCAAAAACAACACAGCATCCACATTAGCAAGTCAGTGAGCTCAAATATGAGACTGCTGGTGTCAGACTCACATATTAGCAAAACTTTGCTGATCTCAGTATAGGTACTCTCACTGGAGATTGCAACAATGAGCAATTAGTTGAATTAATGTTGAATTATAAGAATGGTGGAAAGAACTTCTCACCATGAAGTCAGCTCTGTAACAGTTGCCACCACTTTTGAAAAGTAGAGCTTTGTCTGGCAACACCCTCGATAAGAAAAATTCAGATTTAAAACCAAACTTGTAGCTTTCTAGCTAAAAGGCTAGTACAACATGCCAGAAGATCCTGGGAATTGTGTAGGGTATTTTAGGGTGAATCTACAATTATCACTATGATTTATGGCTACAGAGGCTGGCAGAATCTGCTTTTCTCCTCTGCAGTCCAGAGAGGAATCCTTAGCCTGACATGAGCTCTGAGAGATGCTCCTTGGGATACAAGGTCATCAACCCACCTTTACATTTTACTTTCACAACTCAAGGCTTGACAAAACAGCAACCCTGAAAGCCGATCTGACATCAACAAGTCAAGCTTCTCTAATTGCAGTGTTGCCTCCAAAATTTAATATATTACCTGATGAAGGAAAAGTAAAAAACCCTTCTCACAAGCACAGAGGTTGCACCACACCTTTCCCAGAAGCTCAGTGCTGGGAGGAGATGTGCATTTTAATGTACCAGGCGTGCATTTTAATGTACAAGGTGTTTCAGCACACAATTGAAGAGTCATGCCTTTCAGGAGCAGACTGGTGGGTGGTTTGGCAGTTCCATGTCTTTCATTGGCGTTTGGGCCCCAGTGGCAAAAAGCTGAAACAGTGACAGAGCAAGAAGCAGAAATCCTCTGCTTCAGTTTCCAGTCTTCCCTGGTTAAACTTTCTTTTTTTTTTTTTAAAAGGGAGAATTCAAGCAAAGTTTTAGTTCTAAAAATTCCCAACAATAAAACCACAGTTATCACAGAACTCTAGTTAATCTATAATCTTTACAGGTACAGTGTGGCAGGAACATACATCTATACTGAAGTTTATACAGTTGAATATGTCCCAACACAGCCAGAACTGGATGAACACAAGGTAACCAAAGCCCTATCCCTGCCAAAAAGCTTAGCACGGAGATTCACTGGGCTGATCAAATCAGTTTTATTTTTAAAGAGAATCTGGCGCTTGGAAAATGAATATGGTCAGAGCTGTTTCTAGAGCCTGTGTGGGCCAGCACAATATAAAATAAACCTGTGGCTGAGAAGTCAACCTTGAAGTTCTTTATTTAACCTACAGCCAGTGAAAATGGGCTGCTTCTCCTAGGCAGAGTTATGACCTAACCCTTTACCTCCTCCTGCAGCCCATTTCTGCTTTACCATTGCCCCCTCAGCTGGGCTACTTCATTTGCAGCCCTGAAAGGTAAAGGGGATGGGGGGAACTGATCCAGGCCAAAAATAATCTCTCCTCCTTTTTTCCATTGCTGATGAATTTCTTGACCTCACTCACCAGGCTGCCTGTAAACAGCTGGACCACCCAAGCAAAGGATGGTGTGGGGGTGGGAATGACAGGACAGGAGGCCTGAGGAGCCCCAGCCAGCTCTTACAGAGACAACTTTTCAGCTGACAGCTTTTGTCAGTGTAGCTATGGCCTTTTCCACCAGCTCAGAAATACCTCGATTCACCCATTTTCTTTTCTGAAACTGCCTGCTCCTTCTCATCACTGGGAGGAGCCTTGCTCAGGCAAATGATGAAAAGCAAGGTAAAGTTGAAACCAGAGCAGAGTCATAAAACCACAGAATCATAGAACATTAAGGTTGGAAAAGACCTTTAAGAGCACAGAGTCCAACCATAACCTTCCATATAAAATGTGGAAAAGCAGTTGTTTCCCTCTCTGGTCAGGTCTGGCTGTTAAAGAATTTGAAGCAGCAACAACCTATTTCAGTGTTTTGTCCTTTCTAAACCCAACAACAGCTGAGAATAGAAGACCTGAGCTACTCAAGTGATAAAGATGACTGAAGTATTGCTGGGTTAGTAAACACAGTTCAAACCTGGAGCACTGTGGTGAGATGCAAGAGCCCGCTTTAAACTCCTGTGAGAGCAGCTTATTGCAAAACTAAAAATTCCTGGGGACTCTAAGCCCACACCTGCCCACTTTTTAGAGACAGAATTGCTCTGGCTCCCACCAGTGAGGTACCTGTGTACAAAACAGACACACTATCTGGTATTTTGTAAAGGCCATTTAGACACTGTCAAGTGTAGCCAAGGAAACTGCTCTCCTCGTGCTGCCGATGCTTATCTCCATCCAAACCGAAAACAGTGTTAACTGTTGTTCAAAAGCACATTTCAGCATCCAAACTGGAAACTAGAACAGTTTTAAAACACTTGTCTTCCTTCAAACTCTTCTAACAGTGAGCAGTTCTCAACCTCTGGTAGCACAAGTAAGATTTCCATAAGCACAGACACACACAGACGCTCCTCCCTACACAACTACCCAGCCAGCTCTAGAAAGTGCAAAAGCAAAGCACATCCAGCAATTGTTCCCATTCAAAAACCTCTTTCGTAATCCCAACTTGGGGGTGGTGCACATGGAGCAGATGAGGTTTCCAAATAAGGATGTCAAAATAGAGGCCAAATTTGAGAAACATCAAGCATTCTGTTGTGTTCTCCATCAGCACCTCCAATGGGCTCCACTCTACCAAAAAGCTGCGTACTTATGTAAGAGATTAACTCCAGATTTTGGCCAAGGAGGTCACCACCTTTAGTACACTTGAACCATGAGCTAGGACACTTTATCTGTCCTTCTGTATCAGCACATTTGGTTTCAAAAGTCTCTGCACTTGTGTATTTGTATAAAGTCTCTGCATTATTTAATAGAGGACCTTGAATGCAGACACGCAACTGCTGCCTGCCGACCTACAATGAACCTGTAGACATGTTGATTTTATCTATTTAACAGATTAGGTTTGCACTGACAGATGGACAATGCTACTGTTAAATTAATTAAAAATTAATACCATTAATGTTGGATGAGTATGAAACAAATTACCTTTGAGGTAAGATACTTCTAAATAGGGGGGAAAAGGAAAGCAGTTAATGACATTTGAAGATAATAGCTCCAAGTACTTTTTAAAGTTATTTACTTCCATTTCTTCCTTTCCCTTCTATTTTTCCTTTGGTAATGCCTTTACTAGCCTATATTCTCACCTGTTTTATTTTTGTTAGCTAACAGCTAGTGTACTTACTCAAATTTATAGAACATAATGGCAAGCCAAATCATTTCAGATGTCCCTTTCAAAGAATATAATGTACTGGTCAAGATTTAGAGAACTATTAAAACTACATCAAATCACTCCATTTTCTACCATTAACTTTTCATTAGCAAAAAGTCAAATTAGTATCTCCTTCAGTTTCTCCTAACTGGCATTCTTACAAAGCCCATAGATCAATTCGAGTGTCATTCCTATTCTCCTTACGTTTCTGAGGCTTGTGGGTAACACGCAGCTGGTAAATTTTTCTGACATCACTACCCACACAATTTTGTGAGGGCGCCCATTGAACCATTGTTTGCAAGCAAGTCTTCAAAATTACTAACCAGGGTAAAAATTCTGCAGTGCCAAGAAGTCAAGCTGAGCTACTCATTTCTTAGTATCCACAATTCAATTAGCTGCAAATACCACAGCAGCAGCAAACCAGAGTTTCAGTTTCTGCTGGCACATAACTCTATAAACTCAGTTCAGCGTTCAGATTTAAAACAAGCAACCTTTCCACTGCATAAATCAGACACTGATACTCAGAAATATCTTTCCAAAGGAAAGATAAACAGGATGAGGGAGCGATTAGGAGTATTTTAAGATTTGTTATTTTAAATCTGAACTATCAGATCAATTGCTACTGTGATCACCAGTTTTGCAATTTTATATCCAACAATGGAAGACTAAATATGTGGTAACTGAAGAAAATTCTGTCTCCACATTGATACCCAAATATCAGAAATCTGATATCCCCTGCAAGCCTAGAACATAAAGAAACCAAAGAATAAAACATTCCAGTGGTCATGCTGGGCAAATCAACCCAAAGCAACGAGGACCCAAGTTATTAAAAAGCATTTTCTTCCTGACTTCAGTGGCAGCACTTAAATACATAAACTTCAGTCATATATATATATAAAGGGCTGTCAGAGGGCACTCATTTTACTGTTTATGATGATCAAGATAAACTGGCAATGGATGCAGAGTTCTGTGTATTTTGGCCCCAGTTGTTAAATTAGCTCAAATATAATGTTTCAAGTTCAAAATGGTAAAGACCTTGTAGCCTACAAGCTGAAAGGTAGGTTGTTGGAAGGCAGAGAACAACAAGAGGAATATGGGTAACTGCATAGAGTGTAGTAGTTTTGGATCACTAATCATCATAAAATTTTATGTGTCAGGGTGTTCTATGAAATTTAACACAACTTTTGCAATCAATTTCAATGAGACGCACAAGTGACAGGCTGCCACAGTCTGGCGTCACTTAAATATCCACAACACAACCAGTTTTTTACAGGTCCATGTATTATTATCCTGGTATTTCGTGCTTCTGATCAAAATGGCTCAATTTCAGCACATTACTCAGCACAGTATTTAATTAAATACATTTAAAATTAGATTTTTTAAACCATCTTTTCATGAAATTACTCTGACCTATGGTTGTATAAACCCCTTCTTTTATGTTTCTTCCGTGAGGGCAAGGGGGAGGAAAGGAGAGAGCTCTCAGCTCAGTTCCTGGAATATTTCTTTTCCTACCTACTGCTTTTCCTTCACTTCCTTCAGCTTACACTGCTACATTCCCAGCTTTTAGGGAGAAGCCCACAGCGTTAGCAGCTCCTGGCCCAGCAGTTCACTCGTGCACTCCAAAGCAAGGTGTTGGTACTCTCTCCATGGGACAAGTTCTGCTGGTGACGCTGGACATGGAGGGCATCTAAAACACTTGTCACAGAAGTTCTCCCTCTGGTCTCCTCAGCTGCTGAACTACTTATTAACTTTGCTGCATTCGACCTGCCACGCTTTGACAAAGTAAGAGAGAAGCTGTTAAATAATCACTTTTGACATGAAAGAGCTGTCTGGCATCCCCACAGGACACAGATTAACAAAGCCTGTTTGCACTCCAGTTGTCACAACAGAGTTTAGAACAGTGACTTGGTTTCAAAGGTGAACTTGAACAACAGATACAAGCAGGTATCACAGTGAGGTCACCACCCTATTTCACCACAGGGCAGCCCCTGCACACACAGCAATACAGATTACATCCTCCAGTCACTTCTGGACTGATTCCTGCATCCAAGAAGTGATATTTGAACCTCCATCACCACTTTGTTCTTTGCCCTCTGATCCAAGTCCTCCAATGAGAATATTGATAGTTGCTGTGGAACCACAGTTAATCTGATGCTTTGTTTGAATCTTTAGATGGCACAAATACTCGGGGACAGATTCACAAAGGGACAGAGGCGATACAACTCTGCAGTATTTAAATTCAAGGTGCACAGCTCCCCCCATAATGCACCCAGCACCTGGCCAGGACTCTGCCACCTGGCCACAGCACAGTCACCAAAAGGTGCTTGTGAGCAGGAGAGGCATTTCCAGAGAGAACAACCTGCACCAGACGTGACCTGAGGTGCACAGATGTGGAACCATCCTGGTAGTTTTCCTGTGGAATCAGTTAATTCACTTACACCCTTGAATGCTTGAACATCATCTGGGCAGTTACAGGGGAGACAATAAACAAAAAGAAAAAAAATCCAAAGGAAGTACAAAAATAAACCCCAACTTTACTGGATTCTGAGATACACTAGACACCAGGCAGGCAGTATCTATGCCAGCAGAGATCAATACTCCCACAAAATAGTGTTATGCTATGCCTAGAAAGCAGAGGGAGCAGTAAGGGATATCTGACACAAAACCACCCAGCTCTCTTCAAGAATAGCTGTGAGAGCAGCAGCAATGACTGTACCACACGTACAAGTAATTACTGTCAGGACTCCATCTGGATCAAACGTTTGGCGACTGTTTTACTAGCAGAAAAATCTCCAAGTTAAAACTGAATTTTGAGTTACGAGCCAGCGCCTCCCTGTAATTCTTCTTTCTCCTTCCCGTACAACCACAGCACTCAACTAAGGATTTTCCACTTGTTTCATGTTCTTATCCTGCAGGACAATTTTGATTCACCCAAGACATTTACCTGGGAGGTAACAAGTAATATTATTTTCACCACAAACAATCCCACTTTTCATTTTTAAGCGGTTCTGTGGCAAGCTTGTAGCGTTCCAAATAAATATAAATAAAATAAGATAAAAAGAAAAGCAAACAAACACAGAATCCACATTTCCTTCTCCCAAACACCAATGGAAAGAACAGAAGCAAGCCCTGCCCAGCTGCAAAGCCAGGGTTTTCAGGTGAAAACATGGAGATCCAGCTTCAAGCTCTGTTCCACCCCATCTCCTACCTTTATAAAAGTTCAGCAGTGCACAAATGAGATCATGCAGGAGGACCTAACTAGTTGTACTTTCTCACTGCTGCTTACCTTGCAATAATTTAGATATGTAGAAATATCCTCATGCAGAGACTCCAAACCCAGGCTCCCTCAGTCCACAAGAATACCCTGACAAAACTAAATACTTTTTTTTTTTTAAGATGACATTTTTCCCAGCATCCACTGCTAGAATTGCCCTCTGGCAGAGAGGGAATGTAAGAAACTCCTACTGATGAGCTCAAACGTCCAGCACGGTCCATCAATGTACCTCCAGCAAAGAATCTAACAGGCAAACAGTGAATTCCCCTGTAATAATTTTCCAGCCTCCAGCAATTTATGGCTCCTCTGGAGAGAAAGAAATACCATGCAGGTCAGTTCCACTACAAAATCCCATAAACCACATTCAAATAAAAATAAAATTTCAGAAAGAAGTAGGCAATAAAAGTCAAGGTCCAAAAAGTAAATTTTCAGCTTTGAAAAGTCTTCTATCACAGTCCAGCTGTAAGGTCCTTTTTCCTCCTTCCACACTAAAACCCTTTTTCAAGGCCAGAACTACAGTAACCCTGGTACAACCTGTGTACCACAGACTCAGAGGAACAGGCTACAGCTATTGAAAGGGTTCAGACAGCACAAGGAAAGGGACCATTTTGCTTTTACATTTCCACTCCCAGCATGGGGCTTGGTGTTTGAAGTGGCAGATTTCAAATGAATATGTCAATATTGACCAAGAGAAGCTGGTTTTAATACAAAGTATAATTAATTGCTCAGGAACAGCTGACTGCATTATTACATTTCAGGTAAGGTCTCTTTCTGGGCACAGGGATGAGCCAAGTTCTGTGGAATAAAAATAAGTCATGCTACAGTTCCACCTGTAAAGACTCCTCTTTATTGTATTTGTGAGCTCAAACTGGAACTCAGGTTTCATCTTCACCCCGTAACACCAGTAACTCATCAACCACTTCCTGCTGAACCAGCCTGTGCTTGGCCAGTTCCTCACACAGCTCCTGATGTCTCACACCACAGTCACTCCTTTCTCCATCCCAGTTCTACGACACAAGTGTGCTCATTTAAGTGACTACTGCACTGAAGACAAGCCCAGTGCAAGAACATTGGATGATTAAAGCTTTCATAATCTATTGTGCAAAGAGTTAAAGATTAACACTGTTTTACAGAGGAAGCAACTAAGGTGGAAAGAGAAAATAAATACCATTCTGATGACTAAATCAAAAATTCCTGGTCTATCACTCAGTTGTGTTATTACCATAAGATATGCAAACTTTACACTACAAGAGATCAACTGCAAGGGACCAAAAGGAAACACCCACTCAAAGGTCTCACGTTCGAGAACAACTAATAACTCATTAACACAAAACTGATTAATTAGAAAGGTGAACAGAGTCACTGTATTTTTCAGGAACCGTGACTAATACTTCTTACTTATTGAAGACTTGATACAACTTTGTTTTTCCTCATGCATCTCAACAACTCCTTCTTCACCCCTCTGGCATTGTTTTTTATTGAAATCATACCCCATTTCTGGTTCATCTAAAATTAAATCAAACAGGAAATAATGAACATGTGCGTCTGTAACAGACCCTTCAGTGCCTGAGGAGCACAAGCTGGAGATAAAAAGCTATCACCAAGGCAGGAGGTTTTTGGGGCCCAATTCCACCCTGCATGAGCATTGCTTGTACAAAAGGCTAATTTATGAGGAAGCCACAGTGCTCACTGAGCACCAGCCCCATGAACAAGTTGGGATTTGGGTGGTAGAAAGTCCAATCTGAGGCAGTACATAAGGGTGGGGGCCCAGGCAACGTTGCTTATTTGTTTTCCAACCTCCTGCCAAGTTTCTGGGCAGATCAATATCTATGAATCATATTCTGAGATGTCAGGTAAAGCCTGGTCAGTAATCAATACAATACAGGAATACCTGAAAAGGATTTAGCAGTCTTGTGTCACTTCTCATACAAAAAAATCCTACTCTGTTTTCATTTCAAGGCTGGTTTACTAACTATAACTGTATCCTACAGTGATGTTCAGCTGGTGTGGCTTTTCCAGTAAAATAAGAATAATCTGGACTATCTTCTGTTCTGATCAGAGAACTAACCCAAGAAGTTGAAACACTTGGTTATTTATGTGGCACAAACAACCTTATCCAAGGACACATATTCTTCTAGAAGGAAACAACCAACGTCAAAACACAAGTGGAAAAACTGCAATGTCAGCATCATATTGTTTCCTGACCTGTTCTATATTAGGTAATACGATATTTTCATCTGGGATACACCTAAATTGTGTAATTACCACAACACCTCACCTAAATATGGGAAGACGCCCACCCGAAGTCTATTGCTGTTCCAAGACTAAGGGAAGAAAAGGGCAGCATGTTCTTCCAACAGCATTCAACCATCCTTCATGATTTTCTCATGTCTTACCATAAATACAAACCACGAGCACTGGGACAGGGCCTGGAAGGGAGTGTGAGCAGCTGAAGAAAAGCTGGGCTCAGTGGTGTCAAAACGGGTCGTGAGAAGAAGCAGGATTAAAATAGCAGTGAAAATACTACAAGGCCATTGTATCAGACTGATCCATTACAAGGGATTAAGGAAGAAACCTCCCCCCAACCCTTGGCCCAAACTGACCAGGGTATCACTTACCCCACTGACCGCAAAGCTGCTGGCAGAGGGTCTCGTGGGGCTCTGCACCTGCACAGCCACCAGCCCCAGGACTGGGGCTCCCAGCACCAGACAGGGAATACAAACAGGAGGTGTTGAAACATTCTAATTTACAGCCCTGCACCGAAGACAAGTGACCCTGTCTCAGAAGGGCACGAAAATCTCAAAGGTTCCAGAGCTACAACTAAATTGGTTATTTCTAGCACGCAGGTCTGCCTCACTTTAATCTGCTGTTGCATGAGTTGGACAACAAAAGCACTGCTGTGCTGCCAAACCTGAGAAACGTTAGAGAAAGCCAAAGTTTTGGTGAAATAATTTTGTGGGAGGCTGAGGGATTATGAAACCACTCCAGTTTTGAGATCTTCCCAAGAGTCCAAAAAAAAAAAAAAAATCAATGTAATGAATGTTAGATTTTCAATTGTCTGTAAAATAGATTGCTCAATGTACAGAACATACAAAAATGGATTATTTATGGAGACCATTTATGTAAACAAAAACATCTGTCATCTATAAACAAGGAAGAGCAGCTAAAAAGAGGGTTTTATTTTAAAAAGTCCTGTCTCCTTGTCATTGTGACTTGTGCTCCAGAAATCCCATTTGCATGGCTTCCATGGTAACTCTGCAGTTCTGCTCATTTTTACAAATAATGATCCAGCCACAAAAAGAGCAACCACTCGAGGTTTATGCTAAGGCCAGTCTCAAAAACCATGAAGGGAGAGGAAAGAAAAAAGAGCAAAAGAAAACCAGCAAAGTCCAGGACTGACAACTTTATATTGTTCAGCATTGTCAGTGAAAACTACAAAACTTCTTGAAAACAGAACAAACAACTTTATAGAGTTAATAATTTCTTCTCACACCCAGTACACCCAAATAGAGCCTCCTGCTAAGGTCCTGGTCATCTGCCACTCATCTGAGAACACCAGCAGCAAGAGAGACATATCACACAACGGGCAGGACCACAACTTTCTGCTGGTCAGATTCAAACCCTACTTAAATGAAGACTGTAAACTGGCTGATAAAACTCTGGGGGTTTGGCATAGGCTTTTAAAGATTGGTCCTGACCAGGAAAACCCTCTGCAACTTCCATGATCCCTCATTTCTGGCCTACAGAAAGGTGAAAAGGCCTTTGGCCACAGGTAAACTACAAGGAAAGTTACACTGCCACTGCCTTTTATATCTCCCCATTTAAACAACATAATTGTTTTAAATGGCCTCCTGGTTGCATGTTGGGTTCAAACTCTGGTCATTATGCTCAGATAGTAAATCAAATTCCTCAAGCATGTTGTTCTTAGCGTGTGTTTTCGCATAATTATTTCTTTTGTAAAGACTACACTACCACAGAGAGCCCTTCTGGCCAAAACACAAACACCACTTGCCTCTTTTTTCCAAAGAGGTGGTTCCTCTTTGCCAGTTTTCAATGCAGGATCACCTCAAATAAGAAGCAGGCTTTAAAACCACGGTCACTGGAATTTACTGAAAGCATCCCATCATTTAATGACCCTGTGTTATGGGAGCAGCACTATTAATTTCACTGAATCACTTCCCAGCATTTTGACGAAGTTTAGTGTAGAACTGTATTTATAACTCTTCTGTTAACAAAAACATAGCCAAGACTCCCAAGACACTGCTCCAAAACATACCATGTAATAATTTATGTTCCCCCAACAGTCAAGCCTTCAAGTGTTTGCTTATGAGAAGTTCTATAGGATGTTTTAGGTATTACTAATTTCAACTTAGAAAAACAACACTCAAAAAGGAGCCAAACCAGCAGCTATGGGGAGAAACACCTGCCAAAGGACTGTCATCATCTCACAGTACCCCTGTAAATGTTTCTCAGGTCTGCCCAGGAGAAAATCCATCAGCCTGCTGAGGAGCTCAGTGAAAGGCAATGCTTTTGGGGCATCTCTGCAATCAAAATACCAAAAATTGGAAAAACACTTCCCAACAGTGTCGGTAACAGCTGAGAAGTCTTTACATAGGAGAGCTTCTGGTCACAGTCAAAGCAGGCCAGACTCAAAATGGGATACAGCTTAAAAGCTTTGGTAATTAGTTATTTCCTCATCTCCAGAGGTTCTCATTCAGTTTCAAACTGCCTCTTTAAATACTTTTAAAGCGTACTTGCATTACAAAGAATCATCTTGGATATTTTAGTTGCTCTTTCAGCTGGTCTCCCTAAGATGCCTGGAGTTCAGTGTGACACACAAGCAACCCCTGAGCAAACCAGTGCAGGAGCTGCCTGCTACCCCCAAACAATTATTGACAGTGATGTCAAACCTGTGTGTGCACTGGGGACAAAGAGAACTCAACACACAGATCCAAGTAAAAAAAACCCTGTAGCATCTAAACCTACAGGTTACACACACTTGGGACTGTCACCAGGAGCCTACAAAATGGCTACAAGAAAGGTGGCCAAGAGTATCCCTGCCCCATAAATGCCTGACGTGAGTCCTGACTACAGAGCTGCCCTTTGGACACTGAATGACTGAACCTGAGGAGTCTGAATTACTCTCAGCAGCCTCTGAATTCAGCTGACAACAAAAGTTTTTCAGCAAACTGATTTAATTAGGTGCACTTACAATGAGCTTTATACTGCTGAATTCCATCCCAAGTCTTTCATCTTGGGTCAGCACTCTGGCTAAAGTAAACCTGTCCACAGCCCAAGGAAAGACTGATGGGAAGAAGGGGAAACTAAATATTCTTCTACTGGAGATATCAAGAAAACACACAGGAAGCTTTTATTTTGAAACCAAATTGACATATACTCTACACTATTTCCTTTCATTTCTCCACTGAATCCACTAACAAGGTACTGAAGGCAGTAAATCTCGAATTCCACAGACCTACCTTTTTTCTTAATATCTGTACTTGTAAAAAAACAAAACAAAACCAAAAAAAAACCCAACAGGCAGAAGAGCTGCTATCAGGGAAGATAAGTGATTAACTTTTCAGGGAAGAAAAGTGATTAACCACTCAAAAAACATTGTACTTGTTGATAAACTTGCTTGGGGCAAAATTAGCAAATCTTCAAAGGCTAGCTAGGCAATGGGTGGAAGTTTACAAAGCCTGAACCACGGGGGCTGTAAGGTTGTGAAAGGGTTTGATTTCTAGTGTGGCAATGCCAGACAACACCAGGCTGTGCAGAAAAGCCACCAAGTATGCCACAAATTTCTGAACTGATGATTAGCAGAGCTACTGCTGAACGTAAAATGAAGCCATATGAGCAGGACCTGCAGGTCTGTACCACAGCCAGGAAGGGGAGAAAGGAGGGAGGGAAGAGGCAGGCATCACATTTCAGCCCTCAAGCATCTCATCTCTTTGACCCTCTGCGTCTGATTCCAAGCTCAAATACAGTTCTGACGTCCAAGGTGTCACCCTATCTCCAATTAATCAAAGGAGAGTCCTGTGTAAGTAGCCCCTTCTCAGGAATCCCATGGCCTGGCTTGGAATTTGATCTCTGTCATAGCTGTCAACAGATCCACTTCTTGCTTCTCCCTTTTGTAAACAAAACCAGCAGCTCAGAAAGCCTGGAAGGAAATATCCATGGACAAAGCAAGGGGATACTGGGGCTTTTTAGCAGGACTGAAGCAATGCTTTTCTGTTAAAGGTATGTTCAATGCTCTTAAGTTACCACTTAAGACCAATTAATTTCTTGAAAAATTGAAGGAACACAAAGCTTAATTAAACCTGACAGTCAAACAGCTACCAGGCTCTTTTATGAAGCCTGGTGTTTTCTGATTTGGGATTTTTTCAATTGTTTACCAATCCATCAACAAACCTTCCCGCAGTGCCCCCATGAGCGTAAAGAATCTGATCTTTAAACAAACTGCCTGGAGAGACCAGTTTGATAAGCAGTGAAGAAATAATTATGCCATTCAGAAATCAATTTATTCTCAGGCAGAAATGTATTGCAGCAATTATCTTAAATAGGGGGTGAAGTCCATGCAAAATCACTGAGCCAGACTTTAATGTAACCTTATTTCAGTGAAGTATGAGAGAGCTGACAGTATTATCATCCCTGCATAAGAGATTAAGAGTGAGACTGACATATCTTTTTCAGTGACTTTTGATCAAAACATGTCTAACTGTGTAGATGGAGGTCTCTGCTCCCTGATAGCAGACAGCTTGGAAAAAACACCTTTAGGAAATCAATGCCCAGCCTTTTCAACACACACCTAACCTTTGTCCTGTCATTCACTGCCACACATCTTAGATAAACACCATTTCTTCCCTCGCAGGATACGCCCATCACAGGCAAACTGCTAAAACAAAACCTTCACAGCCTCACGTTATGAGGATGATGTGACTTTTTTTTTCTGTACCAGAAAAGCAGGAACTCCCCCAGTTTTCCCCAAAATAATCCTCTACCCAAAATATCTCAGGGTGATTCTAAATATGTACCCTGTGCAAAGCACCAGAGCACTTTGTGGTCTAATCCTGCAAAATGCCGAGGGCTTCCCGTAAGGGCTGAGTGCCCTCAACTCCTACCCACTCACAAGGGAATATAAGAAGCATACATTTTGCAGTTTAAACTGAGAACTGAGGGATAAAAATGAACCCTAAAGTAAATAAAATTACTTTAAAAAAGAAGTCTGCAGGTCGATCACCTCCGTAATCAAACTATGCAGCTGCACAAGCCCAGCAGCTGTACAAGAGTGATGGGACTGGATGGCAATTTTGGGGGATACAGCCCTGTTGTTTCCAGTACAGAATAAGTCAGCCTTAAAACAAACCATGAAATAGCATTCTCAAGAACTTGAACAGTTCCCAAGCTTTGACAACATGTGAGAGAAACCAAGCTTTAGCTGTAAATGTTCAGCTCAGTACCAGTAACTCCTGATGTTTCTGGTTATTTTTATTTGCCTATTGAATCAGAATCTACACAACAGGACAAAATAAGATAGAAAAGGGATTAAAAAGGAGGCAGCATTGATCCTAGAAATAACATATTTGGGCCTGGTTATGACCAACTACTGAAATTAATAAATGAGGTAAGATTCATTCCTCTATCCCAAGCTTGTCATAGTCCCAGTGTGAATCTGGGAGAGGAGCCCTCCTAATTAAAGGCCTGAGCAACATCAGAACTCCAGTTGAGAGAAAAAGCAAAACCAAATGGAGCTGCCTCCTGCAGTTCATCCCAGCTAAGTAGGAAGTTCGGTTGTTGGGGTTTCTTCTTTCTTTTTTGTTTTTAAGTCAGTGAAATAAGACATGGCTGTGAATAAGGTTAGTGGCAGCCTTTCAATTTGAATCTACTTCCCAAATCTTTTGACTAATAACCCTTTCACCCTGCACATCTCTCACAACAGTTCACAGAGCAGAAAGCCAAGACCTACAAAATGAGAATTATATGAAAGGACTAAACCCACTCCTGACATCTGTCACTTGCAAGCACACACTTATCCAAACATACATTCAGCTGGCAAGCAATCTCCTTCTCTTAGCTGTCCACAGAGAACATAATCCCACACTTTCACACAGATTTTTAACTATATTAGAATATTTCAGTTCTCTCCTCTAGTGCTGTATTTCTGTTTGCAACATTTTCATTCATTTTCCATATGGAAATATAGTATTGTAAAAAAAAAAATCAAATGAAAGAACTGACAGAAGTATTTCTGACCAGTTCATATTTGAGAAAAAAAGCTTGATAGCTTCTCCAAACCTCACTCTCACTCTCCTCTATTTCTTGTAGGTGATGGGTTTGCTTTTGTTTTTCCATTATTCGATCACAGTTTATTAGGTGATTAAGTACTGAAAAAATGCCTTCGTTTTACAGGTGGCAAATCCAAGATATTGAAAGTTTACGTTAAGTAATTTTTATAGCCAAGAACTCCTTGGATGTTGTGCATGTTCTCTCTCCCATTATTTTTCATTCACCTTGCAGAATGTTAATGCACATGTAGTCTCACTCTTCTCATCCCAAGGAGGCACAATGAATATTAATGAATATTGCACAGGGAGGTCTGGAAACCAAAAATACTTCTTTTCTACAGTATTTGTCATGATGAACTGAGCCCCTAGGTCAGCTGCCTGAATGTATCCAGAAAGCAGCCTCTCCCTGTTCCTGATCTCCCCAAGGATACCTGGTACAGCAGCACTGACCCACTGGGAAATACAGAGTTAAATTTTGTTAAAACAGGGCATTCCCCTCCACAAAGCTGATTCATGTGCTGAAAACCCAAAGCCAAGACACTGAGAATGGGAAGCAGAATTACAGAACGTGCATCACTGATTTTCAGGTTCCCCTTTTCTCTCCTTGCTGAATTGCTGTAACTTGCACGTTCTCAGGACATAAACTTGAGTAACAGCAAGAAAGACATTCTCTAAATCCACTGAGCTGAAGAACTGCCATCATTTTTGGTGGAATTTCCCTAATCAGTTGGCTCAAGGAAAAGAAAAAAGGCTACTGTGGCCAGTGAGGAACAAGACATTTTGTAGCATTTTAATAAGTTAAGCCATATAACTGCTCAGCAGAAACGTCAAGAGTTTTTGTTTGCTTAAAAGGAAACAGTTAAAGTAGCTGTTACAGTATCTGCAGTGACTCTTTCCCCAGACTCAGAGCTATTAATGACTCTAATTCTGACTGGAGTGCGATTTAGCAATAGTCACGTTGACCCTGTCGGGTGTATCATGGGACCAAAGAGCTCCAAAGCACTCAGCAAACATTAACCTGGTTATTCCCTAGGACTCAGGATTTTTATTTCTGTTTTTCAGGTGTTTCATTCAAGACTGAAAGAGCATCAAGAAACACAAAGAGAGAGCCATCTCTGGGAAACAGCGGCGCTCTTGCTGGTGAAGCATCTGCTCAGCAGTAGAAATGTCATATTTTGATTGCAGGACAGCAATTTGCTTAAATCACTCCTGGTATTTCAGTGGGACTCACATCGTGCACAGCTTGTGCAAACCAATACTAAAGGTCAGTGTACTTAACAACTACATAAAGTCAACGTTGTTTATTGAATCCTAACCCGCCTAATGCAGAAAGAAAAGAAAAAAAAAAACACCCAAGTCAAATCAAAAAACACAAAGACAAAAGGATTTGCTCAGGACGCCCACAAGTACAGCAAAACCTCTGTTTAGGGTGAGAGAGAATGAATGGCCTCAATTTTTCGAATAATACAGCGCTGATGAATGTCTGCAATTCTGGAAAAAGTCAGTTCCCCATGTGCAGTAAAACTCTTTTTGAGGAAAAAGTGGCTTCATTTTCAGAAGGTTCCAGTCCCAGTGTTTAACATTCCTCTGTTGCTGTTTCAAAGACCCAGACAAATAGAACAAAAATCTGACTCAGTGAAATGGAGAAAACATCACACCTCACATCACACTCATGCTGTAAGTTAAAAGAACTTTTCCAACTAGAATTATTCTCTTTGCTTTCATTCTTTGCAGTGGTCCCTCCAAAACAGGTAATTTCAGGTAAACCTCCAACACTTGCTTTCTTACTTACAGACTGGGAGGTGTACTAATAATTTCCCTGCAGCTGTTACTAGGGGGTTTCCAGTCATTCCCCTGCAGAAATGGAGACTTTTCAATATAACTCTTTAGCAAACCTTCAACAACAATGCTAATAAAATGGAAGAAACACTTGTCTGGTACCATACAGAAATTAGTACCAATATATTCATCAGACAAGCTGAAAACCTGCTTTCTAATATTTATCTCAAAGATAAAGACACTATGAAGCAGCAAAAAGAAAGTTAAAAATGCAGGAACTGAAAAGTGACGTGTTTTAGCAGTATTGGAGATAGAGATACTGACTGATGCTGACCTATTTTCCTGCCTTTTATTATACATTCATACATGGACTGGGAAAACAGATTAATAATGGCACGTAAGATATAGACATAGGATAAGAAAACACCTTCACCACTCCAGAAAAAGTCACCATGACTAAGAAATATCCTTTTATTAGAAATTTCTTGGTGAATGAAACTGGAAAAAGGCTGAATGAGGCACTACACTTGAACATTAAACCTTATTTTCCAGTAGCACATAGTTAAATGCTTTATTTCATGTTTGTACAAGGATCTGAAGATATAAACCTGTCACCAAGTATAAGAAACATAATTTCTCAAAAAAC
This sequence comes from Pachyramphus minor, assembly GCA_013397135.1. Lineage (NCBI taxonomy): Eukaryota > Metazoa > Chordata > Aves > Passeriformes > Tyrannidae > Pachyramphus > Pachyramphus minor. The sequence goes on along the minus strand of VYXB01008628.1, from coordinate 204,641 downwards.
CTTAATGATGCAGGGGGTGTACAATTTCTTGAGCATTTCCAGGAGGGAATATTCCTTTATGAACAGCTCATCAGTTGTGGGGGTTTTTTAATCTTTGTATGACTTGAATCCAATTTGAACTGAAAAACCTGAATCGCCGAACGTGTCTGCCTTGCCATTTTAAGACAAGGTTGTATTGGGGTTAGAAATGTCTGTATTCAAAACAATCTTTTGGTTTTTTCCCAATACTCATTCAGTTCCTTTGTTTAACCTGAGCTTCTCAAGTTTTTTTTTCACTTCTGGCTCTGACTCAGACTTTGGACTTGGTTTGGGACAAGAGTACATGGCTCCACCTCCCTGCCAAAGATACCCAGGTAATACTGCCCAAATATAAAGTGTACCATGAGAAACCACATTCTGATTTATCAGATTCACTGGGATACAGCCCACAATAGGTAACTTAAGAAGTGGCAGAACTACACCAGACAGTATTAATGAGTGCTAATAAACGCCCTTTTGTGACACAACACAAATAAACAATTTGCCGTTTGACATGTACTATATACAAAACTTCTAAAATATTTTAGAAATATTCTTCCTTGTAAATTACACTTCCCAGCAGAAAAACAAAGCACTCTCCAATAATAACAACTGTTAGAAATCATGCTTTTTGGTGTATACATTACTTACACACCAAGTAAAAGTCTTCTTCTGAACTGAAGTCTTAAGATTTAATCCAAAGGCCACTGCAGCCAATCCAAACATCCCCCAATTTAATTAGGCTTTGCATCAAGCTCCTACACTGCAGTTCTGCGTGGCTGTAGCTCAGGCCCAGGGCTCAAGGATCCTGTAAGCATTTACCATCACAAATAGCTCTGTCATGATGAAAGGAGTGTTTGCCAAATCACTTCCTAGTGCACGTCTACCTGGCTCGGTTGCTCCTTGGCTCCAACCCTGCACATTGCAGAGCACTCCACTTCCAACAGGATTTCAGGGTATGCAGTATTTTGCAGTATTGAGAACTACAAGTCCTAGCTGTTGACTCCCCAGGATCTTAAGTTCATTTTTAAATGTGCTCGACACCTACAGTTTCATTTCCAGTCGGGACTGCCAGAAAGCAAAGTCTGAAACGAGCGACATCCCCAGCAAGCTGGTTTTCTAAACACATATCCCAAATAAAAACAAACAAAATGCAAACAGTAAAACTCAAATAAAATTATTTCCTCATAATTTCAGGAGTCTTTTGTCTCCAGGACAAATTCATTGCCTTAATATTTTCAGTTTATATTTTTATAATTCAAAACATTTCGCTTTTGTTTGGCAAGCTTTATAAATCCAATTCAGTAAGCCATCAGTCACATTCAGGCTGGGGCTTCCTAGAGGGTGGCTGTTTTAAGTTCCATTACTTAAATTCCCTTCCATTGACCTGAACATCACACAAAAATGATACTCAAGCAATTTTACAAATGTAAAATTGTAAGCGGAACCCTCCAAAATTCATGGGGTTCTTTTTGTATCTGCTCCAACACATTCAAAGGGTTGTAATGCAGTTTTTTAACCACCCAAGCAAATTCTCCTTATGTTTTGCAGGCAAACTGGCCACATTAAATGCAGTTAAAATGGACTAATTTGAGAAAACTGCTGCTAGCACATAGTGGAGGCTTTCTGTTTGCACACCAGCAGCTGCTGCAAAAGTCTCAACGGAGCAAATTAGATTAACGTGCATTAGGTTGACAGTTTAGAACAAACATCTACAGTTTCTCAAAAAAAAAAAAAAAAAAAAGAAGAAGGAAAGAAAAACCACAAATAAGACAAAAAAAAATTTAATTTCACTTGTAGTTTCTCTTTTGCACTCCAAACCTAAAGCAGACTTCTCGTTATCCTGCCGGTGACCCCAGGCCTGTGGCGGTGGCAGAGGTAGCTAACAGGGTATCAGTGTCACAGTTTACTATCACCGAGATGACTACACGTGTAAGGAGCACATTCTTCCCATCACTGCACTTACTCCATAAGGAAACCAGGAAGGGCACCAGGCCAAAGTCTGGTAGTTAAGCAGACACACTATCGGGTTTCCCACATTCAAAAATCTTGCTGTCAGGGAAGCATGAAAACTGCTTCCTCCAGCCTGGGTGGCAGAGAGAAAATTAAGTGAAACCCAGGCAAGACCAACACTCTGCTGATCTGCACAGGGCTTTTAAGATTTTTATCTAGCTGAAGTCCAGCTCTCAAAACACAGGAGTTTCCTCTTATCACCCAACAGCTCTTTCATTTTCAGCATGGGTTCTTTAATCATTGTCCCCTGACAGAGCTTTATCTCACATCATCCCTTTGTGAAAGCCATAAGATCTCCTGAGCAGTTTTTATCTATCTGCAAACACACATATGAAGGTTGTGCCCACTGCAGCCTTTCTCCCAGGGTCTTTGCCAAACTGCTTCCCATGACAAGCTCTGAAGGAAAGAAAACTTCCCACACTCTATTCTATACCTCCTGCTCTGGCAGGTTCACTCCCAGTTCCTACAGGGCAGAGCACAAAATCCACCTTTACCTTTAGGTCCTTCCTGATAGGACAAGGAAGGGAACCTAGTTTCACATATGCAGGTGATTTTTGACGTGGGGTATATCATGCAGATCACAGTGCTTAGGGTGAGGATGTCACAACAATTTAGCAGCAGCAGAAGCCCAGACTGAGTCAGAAATTGGTTTCCTGATCCCATGCCAGCGAGCTCAGCAGGTTGGCCCTGATAGAAAGGTCACTCTTCAAAACAACCAGGTCCAACCTCAGTGCAAGGAGCCAAAAGACAGAGCAGAGAGGATCTGACACGGAGTTCAGAGGAGGTCCACACCCAGGGGGAACATCCCTGCACAGTGCACAAGCAAGGGAAGCTCAGTGTGACTGGTCAGTCCATGCCTGATGTTCCACACAGAAAGCACAACAGTCCTGAACACCCAAGAGTTGAGCACCAAACAGGACATCTCACAGGAAACATCATGTTGTGTGTATACAAAAGCTCTGTCAAGTGATGAAAGAATTACAAGACATGCCAGGGCTAAAATCTTCCTTTTTTTAATGGCATTTCTCTGTAAAAAAACTCATTTATTTGCTGTCCCTTGTATTTATTGTTGCATAACAACTTGGTAATCGCACGTCCCACTGCCTCCACATAGCACATGAACGTGCTGGTGAACATCTAGCTTAAGTTAGAGAATCCAATACAAAAATCATGAGTTAGTTTTATGTACATGGCTGTTTTGGCTACTTCTGAAAGGTAAGTTTTATGCTCTCTGGCCTCAAAGCAGGTTCCATTAGTTACCCATTTCATGTTTATACAGAATCAAGACAGAAAGGCACATGCTGTCTTGAAGACCAGAAGGGAACAAAACTGATTTTAAAAAAATAAAGTAATCCTACCAGCCCTGATAACATGCAATATGATACTCCCTTGTTTAAAAAGGAGCTTTATCTTAGCATTCCCTGAGCAGACAAATACGTATGTACAGCTGTAACGGGGATCCCAAAAACCTGAACTGAGGCCAACACAGAGCATGCTGAAAACCCTCATTCCCCACTGTAAGACAGCACTGGGTGAAATACCTCCAGATTCCTGCATCCCACCTCTTCTGACCACTGTCTGTACCAAGGATGATCAGACACACCAAAACAACCGGTAGATCACACACATTTGAGGAACCAGTGCAAAGCCAAAGGAAAGCTTCACAGCAATTTCAGTGGAAGCTGGCTCTAAAAAAGAGTTGGATAACAGATAAAGTTTAATTAAATTTATCTGCACTCGGCCAGATAAAAGCTAAGAATTCAACCAGCAGGTCTCAAACCTGCCGATGTTCCGCAAAGACTTTGTGTCACACGCTGTTCAGTCTCCTTCGGTCCAGCAATTAAACTGTTGTTAAAAATAACACCACCTTTCTAGCCCTTTTATCCCCCCATATAAGTTGCTGGGATGTCACTAGAATGTTAAGTGACAATAGGTGGCCCCTTCAGCCACAGTCTGTTTGCATGAGAGGCCAACTTCAATGGAGTCCTTCAATACAAAGGAAACCAGTGCTTGCATAAGGAAAGATAAAAGACATCCACTTACCCTAAAACTTAGTCCTGATGCTGTTTTGGGGGGTTACAGAGCTTGTCCTGTCAGTAATTTCTACAACACACCTAAGCAGAAATATTTGCAAAAGAGCACCACAGAGTATTTCCTTTAATTACTATCTAATTGTTGACACAACTGCCTCCAAACAAATCCTGCTCCAGTGTGGTCTTAACATGCATCCTGACCCAACAAAGGGAATCACAGTGAAGAATCACAGAGCTGCTGAACATCACTGGTGTTTTAACACACACCAGGTCCCAAGGAATGCAGTTGCTTCAGCTGCACGGATGTCACACAAGCCTCTGTTTAAATACTGCAAAGTGGTAATCTCCTGCTTTTGCTACTTTGAAACTGAGGAGGCAAAGGAAAATATTTGAATGTGCAGTCCTGAGGTCAGAGCTGAAGTTTGATTTGGGTTGGTTTGGATTAAGGAGAAACGTCCAAGAACAACTCACTGATTTACTTTATTTCAGGACTTGGCACACAGCTTGGATCACGTTCAAAATCTAATGACACTGCGCCAGAAAATGCTACAGAAAGAGCAGAGATAGGAGACATCTGGACTGTGTTAGGAACTTAGAGCCATAAAGTCCTTTAAAAATATTCTCTGCTCATGTTGGGACTTCTCTTGTTTTTGTTTCAAACAATCCAAATGTTAAAACTGTGTTTCAAATTAAAAGCAAAAAGGAAAAAAAAACCCACCAACAACAAAACCCCAGAGCCTCCCCTCCCCCAGGAAGGGCAACCTAAGCCAATTACAAAAGCAAAAACAAGATGATTTGAACGATCTCAGAAGAAAAATGAACGCTCCTGCAGTGAAAGCGGTAATTTCCAATAGCAGTGCATCAATGCTCCCACAGTGAAAGTGATAATTTTCAATATTATTGCATCACTGCAAACTTCTCACGCAAGTAGGAAAGCAAACAAGTCCTACGGAAACACAGCCTCTCTGATCATTTGGTATTCCTGCTTTGACACATTGTTTTAGCCTACCCAGGGCACACAGAAAACGGTGGCATGACCCAAAACAACTTCGTGTGGTCTGGGTTCTAGGATATAACTAAAAAAAAAAATATTTTTAAATGGTCATTTAATTGTTTCCATCTTAATTAACTGCATTTGGCAGCAGTCATGCTGATCACTTCACAGTTCCTCAAATGCAATGTAATCAGTCGTGCACTCCCTTTCCAAAAAGGCTGTTACAAAAATGAATGAAGGAGGTGAATTTAAGAAAAGAAACAGCTATCATCAATTTTTGGTATTTATTTCAAAAGTAGAAGACATACACAACAGATAATTCAAACAGCTCTATAAAAAAAAAAAAAAAGGTAAGCAGTTTAATAAATTAATGTCTCAAAAAATCCAGTTGGTGATGCCTAATTGATTAACCCTTAAAATAAATCCATAGAGCAAAAAAGCCTATTCACAGCCCTGAGAATGAGATGAGTTGACAGACCAAGGTCTTTAACAGAGCACTGGGACCTTTTAATATCCCACAAAACATGGGTCAGGCATGCAGAAGAGGAATTCCTCTGCACAGAAACTGCATTTCCCAAAGGTTGAAGCATTCATTTTAGCCTAAGAAAATATTTTTCATTAAAAGGCAAGACAATTCTAGCCTGCCTTCCAATACAAGTTCAAGCAGGACACTTGAGAGCAAAAAACAAGCAAGAGCAGAGCACCAAGAGAAGAATCTGCACAGTTGAATCCAACACTACGACCAAAGCTGAGGCTCAAATAGACTCAAACAGGTTTGAGTGGCAAGTACTTAAAGTATTCTCCAACAGTGAAAATTTCTGGGAAAGGTGGATTTCATCT
>VYXB01008628.1:179384-198687 GCA_013397135.1 Pachyramphus minor | reverse complement strand
AAAAAGAAATACATTAAAAAAAAAAAAAGAGCGCCAATACTTCATTTATTCCATATTCTTCATTATTTATACCAATTAATAGGACATAGTATCCCATTTTTCCAAGTACATGCCTTGGCACAGTAAGGACTATTCTGCATTCAGCAACATGCATCATTTCCGGCAGCCCAGCTCCAGGAATAGAAAACCAAGGAAAGCAAGACAGGCAGATAAACAAATCACTCGGATACCTGAAAATCCTGGAGATACTGTAGCTATTGTCATTTTACACCTAAGCTCCTCTGAGGCATTCTGACAGCGCCAAATGCAGATGAAAATAAAGAATTAATGGGCTTCTTGGAAGCAAGAGGAATTCACAAAAAATTATGCTTATAAGCAAACAGTCCAGAGACTAAATCCTGCAAAGGACATTTTTGGGCGCACTGAACACGCCCCATTCACCACAGTACATGATGTTTTTTGACTGCACTACGTTTGTTCAGGGCTCAGTGACACACCTCATTGAGGATTGTTAGTTGTGTCGTCTGCAAATTCTTTGGTATTTCACAGGTCTGATGCTGCTTCCAGCATTTGTAGTTATTTGCACCAACTTCTGAGCTTTCACCAAACCTGTACCGCAGCATTTCACGGGCGGCGTGTGAGATGAAGTTGTCTCGTTCAAAATATTTTATTTCAAAAGACAAAGAGTAACAGGAGCATAGAAATGACAAAATACTTGCTACAGACTGCACCTTAAAGTAATATCTCTGCAACCAATTATCCTCAGTCCTGCAAAGACATCGAGGCAGGAAAGTCCTTCCAACCCAGTGGAGCTGGGCCAGACACAACATCATCCTCCTCTCCAACACCCAACAAACCCTCTTTATTGAAGTTAATATTCCTCTCTTACTTCCCCATAATAACTCAGAAAGCCAAATCAAGGAGGACAGATGCAGGCCTGAGCTATAAAATCCAGATTTCATTTCCTATCACTCCCCTCCCCCAGGAGCTCAGGGGTGTTTAGATTCTGGACTGTGGTTTAAGTCCATCTGTGTTCTTCAAGTATAAACATCTTCATTGAAACCAGACTCATCCTGCACAGCCATTCATTTAGTGAGCTCATCTGTGAGAGACACGGGCTGGCACATTCCTATGACAACCAAAAAAAAAAAAAAAAAAAAGGCAGTTTGGCACAAATTAAACAGCTTTTTAAATCCTCCCTATTGTTCATGAGGCTGCTTTCTCCTCCTCTAGCATCTATAGCTGTCTTGGATATATTGCCCAGAACATCAGCTCTCCCTGAAATGATCCTCTTCCCATAGGGAAACCAAAGCATTTTGTAAGACTTCCATGTGAGGAACAATGCTGTTCTATCAGCTCTGGAGTGAACCAGACATATCATCTCATCTCACTCATCATGGCTTGGCTTCACGAACGACGATTTCGAAGGGCTCTACCCACGCTCGCTACCAGACATGTATGTCCATCCTAAAGACACAGTTCAAAGAGGGACCCAAAAGTCTGAAAAAGTGTCCCCCAAAAAAATCCTCTCTTTAAAAACGAGTCCAATTTGCTTGTTTTGTTTAAAGATCTTGCTGTGGGTTAACTCTTCATCAGAAAAACTACAAGTACCGTTTTCTCTCCAAGAACAAACTTCACCACTTGAAAATGTCCTTCTTTCCCTTGGTGGACCTCAATATGGCTTTTTTGCTTTTACACTAAGACATCCTAATTTTTTTATTTTTTTTTTTTAATGGCAACAGAGCACAGGAAGGTTATTTCAGTGTCACCAGTTCAGGTCAGTGGTTTGTTTTCCCACCTGGTGAACCCAGACAAATACAACAGGGAAAACATGACAGCATCTTCCCTTTCACAGGAATTTCATGTCACAGTACACACAATGATATAAAATTATGCCACTTTTCAGCTTACGAAGACATGAGTTCCAGGTCCAGCAACTGAGATACTTTCTTAAAGCACTACTTATGTAAATAAGTCCATATCCTAAAGCAATTGAGTGACAGAAAAATAAAGCAGCACTTTCTCTGACATACTCTGCCAGTCAATGCAGAATTCACATTGTCCTTATGTTTGTTATTCCATTCCCTCAAACCAGTGACTGGCAGCTTACACAATTCATTAATTATAAGTAGTTAAGATTGTTTTTACTAGTATGGCACAGATGCCAAATCACTCTTAGTGATTCCCAGCAAGAGAGAAAGATGCTATGCGTAAAAACAATGGAATGGGTTCCCAGGATCTAGACATGCCAAGCCACAAACACAATGCCAGAAAAATAATTTCATTTTTTTTTTCTCTCATTCTCTCCACCTTAATTTTTTCAGATTCAGTCTCAAGCCACACTTTGCTGAAGTAAGCAACCTGTTGTGGCTTCTGCTAAGATTCCATGTGTTAGCAATATCTCGTGTCATGTGACCGGAGAAATAATAAATCATGGGAATAAAGAGACTGATTTTTTTTATTTTTTTAAGTCACAGAAACTTCAAGTGCAACTTTTTCTACTACGGTCAATTTTTTCTCCTGGCACCATTAAAGGTTTCCCACTCACAGATAGACTGCACCCACCAACTCAATGACTTTCATCTCAACAATGTTGTGACTTGATCTTTTACTCACAAGTAATTTTGTTTAATTGGCTTCAGACATTTTTTCCACACACTATTCAGGAGTAGTGATACACTGCCAGGCAAAGTACTGAAATGTTCCCAAAGGCATAGATGAAGGAAAACTCAGTTATTAGTGGATCTAAAAGGTACTTCTCATTACTTAACCAGCCTGCTACAGACTGCACAGAAGAGCACAGCTAGAACATTATGGCTGTTCATGGTAGATGTGAGTTTGAGTTGTGCAACTGAAACTACTGTGATCTCCTGATGGAATTAGATGCTAGAAAGACAAAAAGTGTCTCAAGTCCAGCCCTAAGGTCTCACTGACACTCCTAAAAGTCTGGGCAGCAACGTCACATAAAGCCATAGGAAAGGGAATTTCATCTCACTGACCAGCTCTCCTTGGCCAAGGACCAAATCAAAAGCTGTAAGATATAACCCCTTCAGAAATGCTTTACACTCAGAAAGTCAATCAAGATGCAGGAATCTTGACTAATTTCTAGTAAAAAAAAAGCATATGGGTTTTTTTTAAACAAGTAGCTGTTAAAAGTGTTAAACTGTATTTTTCTGTGCAATGTTTTCACGCCATAAAAGTAACACAGGCATAAAAACTCAGGCTGAAGCAGTGTCTGGGGGGAGGGCACGTGATAAAACTATGGCAAATACCACGGGACTCATTCTGTACTAGCTCTCACCTGAGTCTGCAATGGGCAAGACAGTCAGAAAACAGGCACTTGGGGAAAACCAGAATCAGGGTACATCTGATTCTGAAAACTGCGATATCACACACAGCAAGACTGATTTCCATAAGTGCAGCACATTCTCTTCTCCAGTTTAAATCTGCAAACGGTGGGCTGCACTGTTTATTTTCTGCTGCCTACACAAGGCATCAGATCTGCCTACTTGGAACACATCACTGTCTGCAGAATGTGTTCCCCTGAGCTATGCACCCATCCCCTCCAGAACAGGCCACAATGGTACCATGTTGTATTTCCAGCTCTCTGCAGAGGTATCCTCTGCCACATTGAATATAAAGACATGCCTCTACTTCCGAGAGCAGCGCAATGGTTGCAGATGGTGATGAGTTACAAACAGGAACCATCCATCCTTCTGCTGCACTGCACCGAAGAAACCAGCAGCAAACAGTCTCCTCCTCACCCCTGGGCACTCAGAAATCCACTTTTTACACTGCTGCCTCTGTCCCCACAGCTGATAACGTGGCAAGTAAAAATTCAGGCTACGTGGCAACAGGTTTAACCCAGGGCACTGTGATGGACAACACACACAACCTCTCTTTACAAAGGTCAAGATTTACTCGCAACCAGAGAGAGCCTGTTTTTTTCCCATACGGATGAGACTTTCAGTTCCCTGATGAGGAAATGAAGTGATGTGACATTAAGCAGCTCATGAATCTCTTCAATTAATGCATTCTGCACAACGGAGACTTCCAGGGAATTATCTGCAACCACAGCAGTGCCTCATTCCCATTGCCGTGTCCCTGAGAATGAGTCACTGCAATTCCCACATTCTTGCTGCAGGCAGAGAGCTAAGGACTATCCCTGCCTTCGTTAGGCAAATGGTTGGAATCAAACACTGAAACTACTTGCACGAAACTTTAATTAGGGTTACCTTATTTTCTGCAACTATTTGAGTATATTTACCCCAGCTCCCCGCTCTTCATGTTTATTAGGGCTTTTGCCACAGGGGATAACATTTCCATCCCACCATCTTCAGGGAAAAATGTGCCATGCAACCATGCAGAGGATGGCAAAGAGGAAAAACAGAGTTGTGAAATAGGTGGTATGCTTTACTACTCTCCACCACATGAAGGGTCAGGAAGGTCACCTTCACCTGCAACAGGGCTCTCCTAAGCCACAAAACTCTTTATTGCAGTCCTATGCCAATTTAAAAGAGATTTTACCAATATTAAATTGGTTGGGAGAACATAGGCATGTGACTGTGGCTGGTTTTACACATTTAGGGATGCTGTAATTTTAATTGGGGGGGGGGGGGGGCAAGATCCCCAGAATAGACACAAAATCCGTGTTACAAGTGTTTTCAAAATTGAGAAAGCCTTTGCTGAATACAGCTACTGTCTGTGTTTCATGTGATTTGAAAACTAAAAACACTGGAATTTTAGGCCAGGAGGGTGTCATTGACTAATGGGGGTTCTCCCTTCCCTCTGGAGTGTAGGTTTATAGAGGAATAAGATCATGTTCTCCAGGCAAGTTTATATGAAATGATTTATCTCTAGCCAGCTGCAGTCAGACATCTGCTTGTTTTCATTTCACTACAGAGAGATTCACGCCCCCCTTCTTATCTCTAAAGGCAGCCAAAGATTATATCCAATCGTACAGAGAAACCTCCAACAATTACCAAAACTATAACTTAAGAACTCGAGTAAATTACACAGAGGCCACAGATGCACCTAAGCCCCACCTAAAGCACTCCTAGGCTGAAGAATCCCTATTTAATCAACAGCCTATTGACTTTAAGGCAGAGACATCACCCCTGTAGCCTGTGGTTTACATGCAGATACATGAAGGTATTTCTTTGTTTTGAGAATCCCTAGCACATTCCACATGGGATCATGCAGACAGTCCTCCTGTGGTCAAATAAAGTTTGTGAACCCATGCCTTTATAGCTTTTCCATATTAATCTGCTCTCTGGGCATATATCCAATTAAAGCCTCATGTATAGATCACTGGGTTACTAACTGGCTTGGACACTGGGTGGGGGGAAGGGAAATAAGCTCATGACTGCACAATTTAACATTCCCTGTGCTTTCACTTTTACATGCACAAGCCTTTTTTAATCTAGTCTTGCCATAAATAAAGAGTAATGACGCTTGCTGAGGAGAAGCTTGGGTCCCTGCATGCTGGAACACACAGTAGCTAATGCAGAATGCATTCACATTAAGGATAACTCCAGTGCAAAGCAGGCAAGGTCTTTTCACAAACAGGCTACAAAAACAGGAAGCAATGGGGAAAACTTCACAGTGTTTGGAAACAGCAGAGCATTGTTTGTACAGGCTTTTCTTACAGTTCCAAAATAAAAAAACGGGTAACGTGAAATCTGAGCACAGCAAGAGTCTCAGATCAGACACAAAGGTCTCAAGACAGTCACTCTCAGATCTCCAGGTACAGGCTGTACAGGCAAGAAGATGCACTGGGTAAGTTTGTTCTCCTGTTTCTCTTAAGAAAATCTGACAAGTAGAGACACAACCTCCCAAACCCTTGACGTTAAACCTAGATATGTAACAGGGAATTACATCTTTATCTGAATTAAAGCGGATAGGATAAATGAAGAGGCATTAGGAAACACATAACCCACCAAATATAAACATTCCCTTTATTTTTAAACTGCATTCAGAAGGGAAGATACAACAGCACAGGCCTCACACACTGTGGGCTCATTGCCACCTCATATGAAGAAGCTGCACTGTGGACAACATCCCTCTGAGATGAGTCAAGAAGTTCCAGCCACCAGCACGCTGCACACACAGGCTTCCCTTTTCTTCTGGAGCACACAGACCCACCCGACCTCTGGCTTGAAGCTGCCTGGTTTAATTTTTTCCTCTCATCACCTCCTTTCTTCCCCTTCCCCCTCCAAGCCCACTTGGGCCATGCTGTGGTACCATAACCACACAATATTTAGATCATGCAGACAGCTAGCAACGCCTCGATCCCAACTCACCCCAGGTTTAAAACTGACCAACCTACACCCCATTCCACAGGCTGACAGCAACAGAGGATTGGTCCTGTATTTGGGTAAGCACCAAGGAGGGCTCAGTCTCAGTACTTTCCCATGTCATCTATCTCCACAAGGGAGCAGCTTGATACACGGTCAACTCCCACAACAGATTATTTGATTTCGCCATATTTAAAGTACATTAGTCAACCCAAGTCACCGGGGACATTTGAAATTACTTACAATAAATCAGGAGATTAATTTCAAGGGAGGCAGTGACATGGCACCAAAAGAAGTGTACACTAGTGTTAGGAAAGCAGCCATTAGCAATATTTCTCAATGCTGATAATTTTTCACCATAAACACAAGAGCAAGAAGACATTGCAGTCTTCAGACAAATGCTGGGCTCCAAAAGCAAGGTGGTTACCTACAAGGGGTATGTCAATATTTAATCACAAAGTGCATGTCTGGTCCTGTACATTTCATTTAATTTCAAGCTTTTCCAGCTTTATTTCCTGTTTCATTCACAGCAATCACAAAGGATGAATTATCCAACCTTAGAAAATGTGTTTTCAGTCAGACGAGGCATGTTGACTCTGTTTGTACTTTCACCTTCAGCAACTAAGTTCTGTGCCAGCACAAGTTTTTATGATTCCTACAATGTCCACATTATTTGGTTGCAAAGTAGATGAGATTTTCAGTGCCAGGACTCCACTCAAGCCACTTGCTCCTCTGGGAGAGGAAGAGCCTGTTCTGTGCCTCTGGATGTCAGGCTACTTTTTAGTTAAAAATTAAAACACTTTCCTCAAAAGTCAGGGGCGGGGGGGGAGGGAACAAACAAAACAAACGAACTAAAGGATCTAAAAGAATCATGAAGAGCTGAAAGAAAAACTAAAGCAACAACCAATAAATTTGCACTTGCATTGTATCTTTCATCAACACTCTTCACTTCCATATAGGGGCTGCACTTCATAACAAAGTAGGGGATACTACTTTGAGTTCTTACCATGCTATTCATTTTTTAAGGAATATCTGAAGAAGTATGAGTGCTCCTACACTGCAATAATAAGCTGAAGCTCCTCTTCCAATTCAATAATCTTGCTACTATAACCTATTTACTAAAGGCAGAGGTTTACAGCAATTGCATAGATTTTTTCCTGGTTTAAACAATGACTGAAAGACATCTGTAACATGACGCTATTTTCTCTTCCTCCAGACATCCAAACAAACCTCTCTGTTCTACGTTACTGGTGGGTAAGGAACACAATTGCTTCACTGAACATGATTCATCCTCCACGAGGAATGAACAGGTACTCAAACTCCGGGCATTTCACCACTGAGCAGTAAGACAAGGACATGGATCTCACACAACACAACCCACCAAAGGAAATGGAAATCCCTGCTGCAAAAGCAAACGTAGCTCTTCAAGAATCACTGGGCCTTTCACAGTTTCGTTCCCCTCCTCCCACCTTCCTTCTCAGAGCCAAGATACTGAGCAAACTGTTCAGATGATAGAACACCACAGCTATCGTGACAGCATCGTGCAGCCGCAGCGTTCAAGGCAGGCACATGCTCACAACTCTCCATCTGCCATCCAGTGCCCTGCCTGGCATCAGAACAGCCAGAGCAAAGACATCTTTCATTGTACAACTTTTCAAGCTGCCAGGAACAACTCAACATTCAGGTCCCCAACTGCAATAACCACATAGCCACCAGAAAAAAAAAAAAAAAATCTGCAGAACTGCCTTTGCTGACACCAGTAGCTCACAGATCCACAATTTAAGGGTCTACATAACGTTCTACTTTCAGTTTCATACCTTCTTACAGCTCACATTCCAGCAGAGAGAAACGGGGTGTTTTGAGATGCCTCTGCAATCATACTCTTCTCAAGGGATTCCTAAATTTAAGAGCTCAATGTCAAAAACCTGCTATAGTAAACCCAAGGTTTGAGAAGAGAGAGAGAACTGCCAATCTTTTTACAAAAACGGATTGCAACACCCTGCTCCTAATAGTAATTTTGCAAGATCATTCTCATCCTGAAAATTTCAGAGCAGTCAAGGTTTCCCTGACTTACTTTTTTCTTCTGAATTCAATCTTAACAGCCTCTAAAGCAAAAGCAAAGTGGTGGGTTGTCAGGAGTGACTGTTAGGAGAACACACAAAGCACGCACACTGCAGAAAGCAAGAGACTCGAGCTGATTGGCATCTGGTTCCCCGACAGGTACTTTCTCTGCAGGAAGATTGAAGGGTAGCAAGAAGAGCACGACACTGTGGGCCACGTTCTGCTGTCAGTCACTCTCCCACACTTCCACTGATTTTTAATGAGATTTACAACCATTAAGAAAACGGACAGCCATCAAAATCAGGAGGGAAGATGCAGCGTAGCAGGCAAAGCAAGGGAACATCATTCCTGCTCCAGCTCCCACCACTGATTAATCATGAATATTAGGGCAAGGCATGACTGATCCTTGGTGTCCAACCTTAGACCATCCAGAGTGAACCATAGACATGAAGGAACTGCAAACTAAGCATGAACCAATAGAAGTAGACAAGTCTGAAAAGTGTGATGTATATTTATTTGTCTCTGTTTTCCCCACAAATAAAAACATTGACCATTAAGCACTTAGAGGTGGTTGAAGCACAGTGAAGTTGAAACCCAAGAACTTGTAGAATGAAGACATTATACTGTGATCCAAAAATCATTTTTTTCTGATCATTTCAGAGCTAAAAATAATCCCTCTTTTTTTTTGTTCACAGTGGGTCAAAGAGACATTTATATTTATAGCAAAAGCCTACACATCCTTAGTATTTTGATTAAAAAGTTGGAGTCCATTTGGCAAATTTCAGAAACTTTTTTTTTAAGCAGTTTCTATGCTACTATTAATAATGCCCATCCCTGAAAGTGGATAACAAACTCATTCAGCTTTATTTTAGACAGAGCCAAAACACAGCCTGCTCACAATACCCACTAATTGTATTACAATAGAAAACAAAAAACTCCGTGGTATAACAGAATCCCATTACACAGGAACCAGACATGCTAAGAGACACCTGCCAATCCCAAAAGCTTATATTCAAATAGCCAAAACAGACAAAGACTTGGAGGAAAAAACAACAGCAATATCACAGCTTTACCACTGAGAAATATCTGCTCTGTATTGTTTGAAATGTATCACTGGGAAGACACCGTGGGGTATTTTCAGGAGGTTTAGGAGGGGAAAAAATGCTTTCTCTTAAAACTTACACAAACTGTCTACCTGCACATGCAATTGCCTAATGTTGCTCAGTTAATGTTAATTGTCTACACATAAATAAAGAACCAGGCAACTTTTTTGTTGGCAAAATTCTTGCCTTACCTTTGGGTTAACAGCACCAGAAATCTCATCCATAAAATATACATAGACATCTGTACACTTCAAGTTACATACAGCTCATTTCTAAGAAAAAAATATTATTTTTGACTCTTACTTGCAAACAGAGTTTCTCTTTAGGCCTAAGAAAAATATTATGCAAAATATAACTATAAAATAATTATACTTGGGAATACAATTATCTCTTCTCCACAAACCCCTCTGATTTAGCTAATCTCAGCTTTCCTCAGGCAACATTTATTGTACCACATATGGCATCTTTGAAAATACAATCTTACAAAACCTAAATCCATTTCTGTGTGCTCTACAGTTTCAGTTTGAAATTTTTCAAAAGGAGAAAAAGATTTTATTTTATTCAGCATCTCTTTAAGTACTGGAAATCCAAGAAGAAAAAGTCCTTTGGAGACAGTACCATGCATTCAACATCCCCATTCTTAATATCAAGAAATTAGCAGTCTGGAGTTTGAGAAGCACTGAATATTCATTTTTTAGTCATCTTTTTTGAAGTCCTGGTTATTACTCTTTTCATCAATGAAAGCAATTATTCCTTTTAAATTTTTCATTCAATGAGAAAATCATGCAATCCCTCATTCACAGGAACAAGAACTTCACAGAAACTGCAGCATACTTTGAAAAGTGCAAGAGCTCTTACCCCTGAAACAAGTGGTAATTTCTGAGCAGACAAGGGAGAGGTGCTATAAGGGCCCAGAAAAGCCTTACTCCATTTTAAACCTCACACATTGCCACTGCCTCACAAATGAAAATGGCCACAGGTGCAAATATCAAGCAACACAATGGCAGAAGCAGCAGCACCATCTTCCTACACCTTAAAGGAATTGGGAACAGCTGCCCCTGTAGAGGATCCACCCTCATGCAAACTTCAGCCAGGACCACATCCCACAGCAGCATTTCAGCAAATTTCAAGCCCAAATCGGGGGAAAGATATCAACTTGCATCAAGCAGCACTTTTTTTTTTCTTAATAAAACTCTATTGTCTGGGGAAGAAAGACAGAAGGGAGCTGACACATGCCCCATGGAGCAGCAGCAATGGCTGGCAGGACCTTTCCGAGAATTCTGAATGAGAAGGTTTTCCCCACAGAAGAAAATGATGTCACAAACTCACTTTCCACCAGGACAGTGTTGTATAAATGTTGGCATAAAATGGGTGAAACAGCAGCAGCTTCTATGACTGTTCTGTCTAAAAGGGAAATTTCCAGCAATCCTCTCGTTCTTGGGAAAGCCACTCCTGCCAGTGCTCAGCACCTCAAAATCTGCCTCAAGCAGAGGGGGAAACTGTGGCTGTGTTTGGAGAGAGCTGCACAAGGCTGAGCAGAGTCAGCCATCTCCCCCAGCCAGCAGCCAACCTGCACGGCGAGCTCCTGCTGAACCTTCCTGGCTTTCTGAACAGCACATCCTGCCATTCACGTTACAGGCAATGAATGGTAATCCCTCTCCTCAAATTACCCTACTGATTTCAGCAGAGCCAGACCAAGAATGTACGTGACTGAGTGTACTTCCAGTTCAGATTTAAGTCACTGCAACTTGACGAGTTTCTTGAGCTCAAGTAGTAAAGGCACACATCTAGCAGAAATACTCGAGTCCAGAAAAAACAGACGCCTTTTTTCTGAGTTTCTCAAGAATAGGAAGAAGACTTAAAATTAACTAAAAATGTGCTGAAATCTCAGATTTAAGTAGAAGAAAACTGCCTTCACCATAAACTCATGCCCTGGACACCACAGTCTGTGACCTGGCATTGTTACCTGCTTTTGTATTCCCCACTCTATTGGCCCTGTCCCATCAGTCATGAGACAGCCCGAGGGGCAAAGTCAACAAATCACTGTAAGCACTGGAAATGCCAGTACTGGTAACAACAAATCCTGGAACAAGACTCCCCTCCTCCAAAACCTAAAGAGTGTTGTTAAATCCTCTTAATTTTTAAGCCTATGTGAAGGCCTTTTAACTTAGCATCTGGTTCTGACTTCTTCATGTTTTCCTCCACAACCACAGGCGCTAAAACTTCACTCACCACTGACGTGATCAGTTATAATGTATGCTTTTCAATTGTCTTTTCCTTTTCCTGGTGTTGTCCCTGCATTCTTAAATATTGTGCAAAACAGGAAAATTTTACGCAACGATTTAATAATACATTTTTTTTGGCAGCAATTCCAGCCTACCATGTTTCCCGCTCTCTTCTTCCTCAGCAGCCTGGCGGACTATATGCTGAAACACATCAGCTTCCTGATGCAGTTAAAAGACAACAAATCTGCAAAAGGTTCAAACAGAGAAGGTGTTCCCCAGCCAGCTCACAGAGATTTTCTCCACCTGACCCTGCAAACTGTTAGGTGTGTACAAAAGGCAGATTGACAGGGCATGGCACAGACACAGAAATAAGTGCCACAGGCCAGGCTGCCCCAGCCAGCACTGCTGCCAATGACACTGCACCATCAGATGGGCAAAAAAAGTCATTTTACTGAGTGCACACGCATGCACAAGCTCTCTGAATGGATTATACATGCTCAAGTATCAATCATCTTCAAACACGTGATTGTTTGTGGAAGTAAGCCCTACGTATCTATAAACACATGCAGACACAAAACAAAACTGATGCAACTAGCACTGCTCAAAACACTAACAAACAAGCCACAATCTACCCATGCAACCCACAATCTAATTACTTCTAAAGACTCCAAAAGGCTTGAACTGTTTGAGGTAGGTCTCTTCTCTCATAAATCCTATGTGGGGAGATGAGTAAAACCCTATTAGGCCAGCCATGGCCTAATACCATAGAAAGAAATGAGGGAAGCCTTTTTATTGTATCACATTAAACTCACCTATTACTAATAAACTTCAAAAGTACAAACAAATTATATGCAATAAATTAAACAGTTACAAAGAAATCACTCCTTTCTATATACTAAACCACCTTTTTCTTCCAAAAAGGTCCCTCAGTGTATACAGTTCTGTCAGTGATTTTGGTGGGACCAAGGCTGTGGCCTCTGTTCTCCCATTGCTGCTGACAAGGCAAACCTAAACTTGCATATCAGACAGGACTCTCACCATAGCCTTTCACCTCTGAAAAACCACATGGCATTCTGGAGTTTCACAGAATCGTGAAATGGTTTGGGTTGGAAGGGACCTTTATGGATCATCTCGTTCCACCCCTCTGCCATGGGCAGGGACACCTTCCACTGGTCAGGTTGCTCCAAGCCCCGTCCAACCTGGTCTTAAACACTTCCAGGGATCCAGGGGCAGCCACACCTTCCCTGGGCAGCACATCCTTTTCTAGAAAGGCTACACCCCAATGTGGATGATCTAGACTCTGCTGGGAATATCACTAGTTACAATAATCCACTTCAACAAAAAAAATGCATGATCTCACAGCTCCACAAAGGCCCAGCCCTGTGAGGGATGCTGAGCTCCTCCAGGCCCTGCTCTGATGTAGGATCAGGTCCCAGTGAGGACCAGAGGCAATTTCCAAGCCTTCCCAGGGGGACTATTACCACCATGTAGTGACTAGCACCACATCTTTACTCCCCAGCCAAAACGAAAAATGAGGCACAAGTATTTCTGAGTATCCCTTTTATTTATGTTCCTGAACATGTAAAATTTACTGGCTGGGTGTTAACACTAATAGCCTTGAGAGCTTTCACTCTGCCACTGAATATAGCTTCTGTTTTCATATTTTATATAAGCTCTGTGACATATAAACACATACCTTAACACTACTGACTTATAAATACGCTTTTTAACCACTGCAGGAACTACATATGCAAAGATATGTTTGATAGGCATTAAACAACTTTAAAGAACTATCATTTAGGTTTTCTTATGTCGTGCTACCAACTAATACAGCAATAAAAGAAGTTTGTCACAGCAGAGTAATATTCCATTAAATCATCCAGTCTCCAGAAGAATTTGGATTTTGTTAATGCAGGAACGTGTCTGCCTTCACTTCTGAAATAGGATCTCAATTTCAACAGCACAGATAACATGGAGCAATTCGTTCTCAATTTGCAGAGAACTCTAAATTGTCATGGTTTTTCTGCAAATTATGAGATTCAATGCCGTTTCTGATGCACCTGAACAAAATATCTCGTATTTAGCAACAGGGTAACTCAGAATAAGCAAAAACATGTACATCCAAAACCTGTTGGAACCACTTCTTATCAAATGAAAGCAATCATCCCCAACAGTAAACAATGGGAAATATTAAATATAAATAGTAATTTATCATTCCATTGTTATAACAGATAAAAAATCATCCTAAATTGCTTTGTTATTTATGTGTTCATACTCACACACATAAGGATGGCAAGCTCTCCAAGATAATTTGGCTTGGTGGGCTAAATAGGTAGAGCCTCATCAAGATGCAGGTCTTAAGGGCAGCACTTGGTTTACTCAATCGACTGTTTACTTTAGTTATTATTAGTGGTAATACTACTATAGCACACTCATATTTATTCTATTTCCAATTTGGATAATGCTACAATATTCCTTTTCCATGAAAGCTTTACAAAAATTCTCCTTGTAAGATTGTTTTGAAATTTCTGAGCTCTGCATAATACTTCCCACTTGAGCTAATCGTTTTTCAAGGGAAATTTAATTTTTAAAAGTATGTTTTTCTAACTAATGGGAACCTGTGCTAAAGTAAACAATGAGTCCAGCTTGATAGGAATTTTTGCTCTATCTTTACCAGGAAAGACATGTAATAGCATGCAGTAGCAGAATTGTTGAATTTTAAAAAACAATTAGAAGACAATTTTCTACTCCACTTCTCCTATTTGAAGCAGATAATCCTGCCCTGCCTCATTTAATATTAATTGGGTATGTCCTTGTCTCTAGAAGAAAATACAAATGCAGTTCCCTAATCCACTCACATTCTTGTTTCAAATGCATTTCCGATTAGCCAGTCTGTCAATAAACTATTGTCCTCACACATCCCTTCTGTACAGAAAAATGAAAGATGTTTAAAAGAAACTCAAGTCTTTCCAGGATTGTCACCAGGTTTGAGCAAAACACTTACATTACACTCAACTTACCTGCCAAGGCAAAGCCAAGAAATGTGAAACAGGTATGAAACGCCAAAGCTTCCACCTCTCCTTGAGGGACATTAATGAATAACTTCATGGTTTCAATAATGTCTTATCTTCCCAGATGGGAACTAGAGAGGTCATCCCTAGCCAGCAAAAATGAATCACTAATTTATTCTTTCCTTGTCTGCTGCACATAGGTATGTATCACAAGTCTTCCTTGTAACCCAGGACTTTAAAACTCATCGTCCTCAACATCTAATCCCAACTGATTCAAGAGAAAGAATGAAAGAAAAAAGCAGGGCAGAGATATGAAAGGGACAATGCAGAAGGATACTAAAAACACAGAAGTTCAGTCATGACACCTACATTTAAACTCTTGAAAATTAAATTTTAACATTTCTGCTGAAGACAGTCACAGGGTTATTCTTCACCCACACCCCCCCCCAAAAAAAACCACACAAGAAACATTAAACTGGATTTTATTTCTGTTTTTACTATTGCTGCCCCTCAAGCTGTGCAAGGACAGATCTCACTGGTGAAAGAAAAATTAGTAAGGGTGATACATTTGAGTTTGGTAGGTGTTTATAAAATAAACATTATTCCTCCCATGGGGGAGAAAGTCAGATTCATTCCCAGGCAAGCTGCTGTCTGACAAACAAAGCTCCTAAGTATCAAAATTTCCTACTGGGGCTTTAGTATTTACAGTAACAAAACAAAGCAAAATAATATTTAAAAAAAAAGCTACAGATCTGTATTCACTTTCTCCAAAAATCCCTTAACCAGAAGGAAAGCCTGGACATGATGCAAGTGAAACTGTAATGGTGAAACTGCACTATATTAAACCAATTCTTTGAGAAATAAAAACATGAAACAAGCAACGGAAACAAAACATTAATCACAGAAAGTCCCAACACCTACAGTTATGGCACTCTCCACAAGCTAATGTCTTTCCATTTCTTAACTGAGTGCATCTACCAATTCAGAATACCATTATTATTTTTTTATTTTTTTTACTACCATGGACTTATTTTAGTTGAAACAGTTGCTTGTGATAATGTCAGAAAATGCACTTTGTAGACAACATTATTTTTTATCCCTAAATTCTGATAAAATAAGATGGCCTAACAGTTGTTCCACTGCATTCATGCATAGTGCTTCTGCTACCAAAACTATCTTGTCAGCACAAAACATGTAGCTGCCTAAATAAACAGAAAAACTACTTATCTCTCACAAAAAAAAAAATGTAGATAGGGTGTCATTATTCAGACTTATAGATGTGGGCACATACTGTGTCTACTTGTGGAATAAACTACAGATGAATAATCCATATACAAAGTAATGCTAACTCCTATATTGCAGCCCAGGGACTGACAAGTAAGAGCTTGTGGGGAGAAGATTTTAATTCAAATATGTGTCTCAAGTGACAATAAAAAGGATATAAAGTGCCTAGAATCAACAAATAACTTATCCACTGTACTCAGGGACATAATTTGCCAGATCTGGATTTAGCTGTCATTACAACTTTTGCTTTCAAATGCAAAACAAAGTGATGTTATTTTCCTGCTCAATTTTATTCATGTTATATAGAATGCAGTAAAACTCGTCATGCCAGAGGATTTGCAAAGGGATGATGTGAAGATTAATTACTGGCTGCTCATAAAGCACCCTGCCTGTGGAAAGCCCCATGTGTAAAAATGACCTTGTTATCAAAGCTGTTGAGTGCTCCCAACGCTCACTTTCAATGGACAGAATGGATATTTTCCTACAGCTCTTGAAAACCAAATTAGTCGCATTCAAATATCTACCTCCAGTTTGAGGTGGTTTTGGCATTGTGCCTGTACCCCATTTCCATAGGGGGTGGGAGTTAAACTACCACGGATTTTGCTTAAATCAAATCTTCCCACCCTAAAAAACAAAGAATAAAACCTAGATATCATAGAACCTGTAAGATACCTCCTAAACCTACCCATAGAGTCAGGCAACAAGTGAATGTCGATCTTATCCCTGTGCCCTAATTGTTCCCTGGAAACCAAAGACACTACTTGAAATAATAAAGCACAGATATTTCTGTGAACAACGGTATTTACTTGGTGAGTTAGCACTGGAAAAAAATGATAAGGCGCAAGACCAAGCATGAAGGAGCACTGCTCAACAAAATGGAGCCTGCAATGGTACGCACAACGTTTTAGTGTCCTCTTCCTATTTATATGCACAAAATAATTAGGAATGAGAACACCTCAACATTAATTAAAGCACAACCCCACAGGACTTCAGAAACCTTTTCAGAGATGGTCTCTTTGGTTACAGCTTTGCCAGCAAGCAGAGTTTGATGTCTCCTGCACAAATACAACTTCATGCCTGGTATTGCCACATTGCAGAGATCAACATCTGAGGCACGATCATGCCTCTCTCTACCGGTATCCTTCTCTCCTTAGAAATAGTCAGCTATGGATACTGCCAGAAAAATGCCTCATCTCCACTGATATTCAACTCCCCCTCCACACTGATGGTATCTTAACAAAATGAAGAGCTGCAAAAACTCCTTGAGCTCGTGTGTCTTTTGGGGGTTTCCTCCAGCAATGCTCAATCAAGTTTTCCTTTTCCCTTTAGACAGTAGTTCTATCAAGGAAAGAAAAATATTCCCTTGGAAACATCCTCGAGAGCCCCGTGGAAACCGTAAGGAGAGATGTCATTGTGGCACAAAAAAAGAGCTCTGTGAGAATAGGCAGCTGGCCTACCTGAAGGTTAAAGAAGCTCCCACTGAAAACCTGCTCTGAATTCTTCACAGCAGAGCATGATGCAGGAGGGACATTTACACACATTATGTCTGTGTACCGAAGTGTGACAAAATCCAACCAACAAGCACAGCACAGGCTGGATGAAACCCACTGAAATATACCATTAACAGAAATCCACACAAAAGCCAATCCACTCTCTCGATTCAGGAGTGTCCTATAGGAAGGCCAGAACGAAGCCATTGAGAAAAATGAGACATTTACATATAAATCAAAAAAAGACACGATCCAAGTACTGAATGATTAAAGATCAGTGTAAAACATGCTTTGTGAGCTGTGTTAATCGCCAAAATATGGGTGTAATCACATCACATGCTACACAAATGTTCAAAATAATAATGGCCATAAAATTTTAAGCTGTACATGAACATAAAAATCATATTTTTCAAGACCGTATCCGTCTACTGTACATCCTCTGTAATGCTGATATCACCACCTCGCATTTTTCTCTTGCATCATTTTCCAGCAGGAAGAAAACCCTGAAGGAATCTCCATATTTTCCAATCACATCGCCTGTGTCTGGGCAGGGTATATGACCGCCAAACCAGAGCCCCCAGAGCAGGCCTGAACCACAGCAAAGACCGCGCACAACCCCGAGCCTTCCCTCTCGAATTCAAAGCATCCCCCACCTCCCTCACCTCCAACTTGCCCGAGGTGCCAGCAGGTATCTGCCGACTTTGGTTTCGGACAGAAAAGGCTCGGTGTGGCGACTGCATATGGGTCGTGTTGGGAAAGGAGGATTTTTTTTCAAAAAAATAGGAAGGAAAAATCAATAACTATAATAATAATGATAACAGTCTTGCCAGGAGGGGGGAGAAAAAGAAAGGGGGGGAAAAAAAAAAACCGAAACCGCAATATTAAACATCCAAAGCATTACAAAGGGAAAAAAAAAAATCCTTTCAGGATTTTCCGCCGGCATTCCGGGACCCACTCGAGCCAACCCTCCACTAACCCCCCGAGGCCCCTCGGGGGTCCCCCCCCAGGTCGGGCAGCGCAGGGGCCGCGGCCCCAAGGCGCGGGCATCCCCCCCGCACCCCGCGGATGCTCCTCGGCGGTGCCGATGCCGGTGCCGGGCGGACCCGGGCGGGCTCTTACCGTGGCCGAGGCGACGCTGTTGTCCGCCAGGGTCAAGTGGTGCGGCTCCCACCGCCGCAGGAACTTGGAAGTGAGGATCTTGCTGAGAAACGTCCGGGGGTGCCGGATGACACACACCTGGATGTCCCCCTCCTGCAGCAGCTTGTACCTCATGCCGTTGCAGTGGAGCAGGGCTCTCCGGCACGGCGCGGCACCCATTTTATTCCCCTCGGGAGCGGACATCTCGCCCAGCAGCGGCTTGCTCTCCTCGGGCTGCCTGCGGTCGCTGCCCCCGCCGGAGCCGCCGGTGCGATCCATGGCAGCCCCGCGGGCCGGGTCGGGGGTGGCGCGCGGCCGCCCGCGGGGGACCGGTCTCTACGGCCGGTAGAGACGGGTAACAACCAAATCAAATAAAACCACAAATAATAATATAATAAAAAAAATCCAACCCCACGCGGCGGATTAAAAGAACAAAAAAAAAAAAAATGCTGGGGAAAAAGAAACCTGTCGGGGAAGATGGGGGCAGGGACCGAGCCGCACCGAGGGGGAGAAGGGGGAAAGGGAAGCGATAAAATCCTTATTCAAACTTCCCAATCCGCCCCCGGCGGGTCACAGCGCCGCGTCCATGCTGCCGCCGGCCGGGCGCAGGGTGGGCTCCCGCGGGGGCGGCGGACAAAAGCCGGTGGTGGTGGCGGTGCGGGGGGCTGCTCCTGGCGGCGGCGGCGGCAGCGGGGG